>QVRM01006455.1:0-75581 GCA_003439945.1 Dermanyssus gallinae
GTGCGCGGATGCATTCCGAATGTTGACTGTGGCATACGGAGAAGCTACCTTGGACCGAAGCAACGTTTATCGGTGGTACAAAATGTTCTCAGAAGGCCGAGAAGATGTGAACGACGAAGAGCGTGCCGGACGCCCGAGCACTTCAACAACAGACGAAAAAATTAATGAAGTGGAGAAAATGGTATTGGCCAATCGTCGAATCACCGTTAGAGAAGTTGCTGAGGACCTAAACATATCGATTGGCTCGTGCCATTCGATTTTTATCAATGATTTGGGCATGAGACGGGTCGCCGCGAAATTCGTACCAAAATTGCTCAATTGCGACCAAAAACAGCATCGCATGAACATTGCTAATGAGATGTTGGACTCTGTCCGCGACGACCCAAATTTGCTCCAGAGGGTCATAACTGATGACGACTCGTGGCGTTTATGGTTATGACGTGGAAACCAAGGCTCAATCTATTCAATGGAAGCTGCCGCACGAACCCAATACCTGAATAAAGCGCGCCAAGTTCGGTCGAATGTGAAAGTTTTGCTGACAGTTTTCTTCGATTGGCAGGGGCGTGGTGCATCATGAGTTCTTGCCACAGGGTAGAACGGTCAATAAGGAATATTACCTGCAAGTTATGCGCAATTTGCGCGAAGCAATCCGCCAGAAACGCCCGGATTTGTGGAAGAACAAAAATTGGCTTTTGCACCACGATAACGCCCTGCTACACATCGTTGCTTGTGCGCGAGTTTTTGGCCAAAAAACAACACACTAATGAATGCCGCGCCACCGTATTCCCCAGATCTGGCCCCCTGTGACTTTTTCTTGTTCCCCTAAACTGAAGAGGCCCATGAAAGGACCGACGGTTACGCTACGCTTGACGAGATAAAGACGGCATCGAAGGAGGAGCTGAACAAGATTAAAAAAAATGGTTTTTTGAAGTGCTTCGAAGATTGGAAAAACCGTTGGCACAAGGGATAATATCTCATGGGATTACTTTGAAGGGGACAAAATAGATATTCATGAATAAATGAATAATTTTGAAAAACACAAAAGTCGCGATACACATAGTTTTTTGAAACACCCTATCGTATATACATATATATATATTAATATATATTATATATACTACTCACGTAAAAATTGACTTTTATTCACTTCTCTGTTTCTCTCCGTCTGTCGCATCGGTACAGCTTCTTCGACTTCGATGTGGGCGACCATGTCGGCGATGATGATATGATGACAGGTGACGGCAAAGAGAGGATATTTCATGGATCAGACGTATCGGGCTTTGGAATATGTGTACATACAGACGCTAAAAGGGTTAACTGTCTTATCGAGATCGAGACAAAAGTAAGTGGTCCTCATTACACAAAAATGTATTTATAAATTTATAAAACAACCTATAATATTTGCAGACGGGTTCATACTAGTAGAAAAGGAGACAAGACATTTATTATTAAGACAACCATTTTAGTATTATTCTTGATTTTTGACATTCTGCTGTTTGTTTAGTTTTTCTTAGCTTCCTCTGCGTAAGGGTGTTAATAATTATATGTATCACAGAGATTAATATTTTGTGCACGTAGCCTATAATACGGTCTTACAGATCTAATAAACAATAATTGGGATCATTTTCACATCATGTTAGGTAAAATAATACCTCAGTTATACGTGTAAGCAGAAACAACCTGAAATACACTCCGTAGTCTATGTAGCACATATTTAAGGCAGTCAAACATGACATAGCGAGAACATGCCTATTCGATTGATCAACTTGCCTCAACATCGATGAAGATCATTAGCGCTGCTAAATAGAATTCGAAATTGAAGGCAGCTACTTTGATTTTATTTAGTTGTTCATGAACGTATCGTCATCGAATGAAAGATAAACCGCACAATCCCGCTGCAGTTCAACATTGATACATGCAATAAAATAATTTTAAATTTGTTTTTTGCAGCACACTTCAGCAATATGGAAGCCAGATGTAACAAAATAGAGGGCACAAGTAAATCATTTACAGACATTTGAAACTCTACCATATTTCACACACGCGCCTCTTTTTTAGGAAGCGTTGGGAGCCCCTATGCTCGCGTCCTCGATGCATTGGAGAGATGCCGCACTTATATATGAACAGTGCTTCCAATCCCGTAGGGGGACGGAGGTTAGTCTAGAATTAACAGAAACCTCCTAAATGGTGTAAAAAAACTGAAAGCCGCGGACTATAAAAGCTCTCAATTATATGGACTACTATAGTAGATCTGTACATAATGTGAATGAAAAAATGTGATGATGATTTTTATAAAAGTCGACTGTGTGGACTCTTTCCAGGATCTGTTCCGCAGATTGCCGGAAATTGCCAGCTACATCAGTGTGTGTTTTACTTTGTTTTCATACGTATAGCTGTTATGTCTAACGCCGACGCATGTAAGGGGGACGTTTGACGCCAGCCCGTCAAAAGCATACCATAATGATGCGGGTAGAGCGTATCCGATGTCGGTTGTGCCTCAGCTATCCTCACTTTCTTTATGGGGATCCTGCACTTCGGAACAATGTCAGCGGGCTACATCCCGATATAAAGAAGCAACTTCTACATTGATGTTCATGCCGTAAGCTTGTTTTACCGCGGTCCGTATAAATGCTTGATAGTTCAGACTGCTAGTAGTCTACACATTTTATTTTAGGGTTTAAAATGTTATAGCATAGTTTTGGCTATGTTCTATGTCATTCACACTTGTGTTTTATAATTATATGCCTCTCTGTAGGTGCAAGTACATCGACATTGATCTCAATACCTAAGGTCTGTGCCGACTGTATGGATAATACTCTCATCATGTTTCGTACAGTGAACAACAACCAACGTATCATAGATGACCAACGCAACTCCTATTGTTGCTCGACAATCGGTTTCTCTAGACTATCCCTTAATAGTGACTTCTAGTCCACCACTGGCTGCTTTGCTTCCATCGTTCCTAGAACAACTCCTTGTGCGAATTGCTTCCATGGTACCTATTCTACATGATCTTTCGTATTGCTATTCGCCGCTTGAGAGTCGATCCGGAATCCATGCACGCGTAGATCTGCTCGTGTTATATTTTTAAGTACCCTCAATGTTCTTTTGGTAACGCTTCGGTTGGTGCCCTTGTGTTGATTTGATAACATTCCTGGTGGGGTGTTCGTATTGGTAAGTGATATATTGGTAAGTTTGTTGTTATTAGTGTTCCGCATTCGACGTTTCTTTGTTCCAAGCACCTCCGACTCTACAGAAAACATAATATTTATGGGCAAACTCGTTTTTCTGCTGTTCCTTTGCTGTCTCGTTTAACTCACAATCCTCAAGCCGGGTTCTCCGGTGCCGCTTTTGAAGGTTAACTGCAAAACATCGAAAACAACGTTCGAACGGTTTCTCTTGCGGGTCTTTTATGTTCTGAAATGTTTTTATGATCAAGACTACCTTCTCTGGCTGTGTATTTGCAGCATGAATGTTCGGTACGGAAGGGCTATGCCCAACGTGTCCCACATAAGCTGATTGTAAATGTGATTTACAATCAGTTTGTGTAAGCGCGACGCTTGCAATTCGGAATTATTATAGTCTTCGTTGCAATATTTATGTTGTATGTTTTAATCAATTATCTACACGCATAGGCAAGGTTCTTTTTATACAGCCACACCAGCACGGCATTAAAGGCATAATTACGTCTTGTAAATAATGATTTATGTTGCCTGTATCCCAAATACCCTTTGCATGTGCATTTGCCATTACACATATTTGTTTCTCCTAAAACTCACATACGGCTCTTCGGTGCCAAAACTTACGAAATGCGACTCAAAAGCCCGGGGCGTTGACCGACCGGCCCGGTTTCGTGTGCTGCACACTTCCCTCGTACATTTAAAGTAGCCTTAACAACCCTCGAATGGACCATGACAAAATGACAATATGAATTTGGCATACGATATCGATTGAGTGGGAAGCCACTCAATCGATATCGTATGCCTTGCCTCCCATCGCCATCAAAAGAGACCTCGGAAAAGTTACTATTGGGAGTTTATACAGTCTGACCAACTTTCTATTGGCGCGTGAAGGTCCCCGCAGCACGCGTAACTCGCGCGCCGGCGGACCAACACCGGAAGAGAGTCATAGTTACTCCCGGGGCCTTTGATGGAAGCTCCAGCAATCCAAGGGGGCAACGCTCCATTACGTCGGCCCATAACCTCGACTGCAGCTCCTGGACTCTTGGATCAGCATCACTCGTTCGACGAAACCTTGCAAAACCCTTCAAGGTATTCTGAACGTTTAGCTTAGGCAATCGTATTAGCTCCACGCTTCACTACCGACGGTCTCAAGGAGAATGAGAATCATATAGCTCCGCAGTGCTGTTATTTTCTACCCTGGTCGCTCAAAAACACCGAGACGCACGTGTTAGCGGTGGCTCTAACCGGCGCTTACCCAAGCTTGATCGCTCAGATGGAACAAGCTTGCCGCTATTACGAAGACAAGTTGGGCCAAGTGCCTGAATGCATAGCATAATCGTCTTGACACTTACAAGTAGTTAAGGCTGCCAAGGAGCGTTGATGAACCAGGTGAACAACACAAGGGAGCGGGCGTGACTGAGCGCCGCGATTGATCCAAGCGGCAAATGGCTTCGGGCTATTTCCTCACCGCAGCTGGAGACGATGCTAGCTAAACAATACCATAATCTGCATGGTCTCCTATCCGATAATGCTAACCTGATATGCTCTAATGCTTAGTCCCTTGAGTTTCTATGTAGCTAACGCGCGTGATTACTCCAACGTGATTCATAATTATAAGTGGATGTATACCTCGCCAGGGAGCTTTGGCATGCACTAGCCGACACGTGTACACAAGATACATTATGCATGTCTATTATCACTTGGTATGTTCGACCAAAGGATTTCACCAAGTTGGCGATCAATGTCGTTGCCGGTTCTGCTCGCAGATACCTGTATGCGCTAAATACCACGCAACGAGCTGCCAGAAAGCATGGGTGGTCTTTGCGCTTTTCGCCCGGTGGGACGGTTGCTAAAGTGTTTAAATTGTATAAAATGAATGAATTGTATCATAACTATGTACCATCTCGAAATGCAATGTTATTGCGAAATAAACAATTTATATATATATATATATATATAATATATATATATATATATATATATATATATAAGTGGCACTGTGAACATTGCGAGATGACATCGTCTATGCGCATGGTGGTGTATGTAGTCTGTGTGTGCCTAGTGCGGAATACTTCCCGAGCCTCTGGTTATTTCGATGTGGCGGCGTGGTCTAGGGTACTAGTGCGCTTGTCAAGGTTCCCGTCTACCGGGGTATTGCAGGTTTGATCCCCGTTGTTGAGCGATGCTCATTGAGAATAGATGAGAAACGACATACCGCTGAGGGCCAGCGGCCTTGCTGCCACTAGGACTGTTGGGGAAACCCTAGCTATCTCAACATGTCCGGCACTTGGTGCATTTAAGATATGAATGCTTCACGGCGACTTCTAAGTCCGTAGGGGACGGAGGGTAGTCTGGAATTAAAAGCAACCTGCTTAAAAAATGTCTAATTTTAGTTGATGTTTTCGATCGCTCTGTCCTGAGTGCAAGGATCTCGGGCCTCGATCCTGAGCGTAGAGATTTCTTTCTCGTGTTCGAACGTGTCGACAGCATTAGAAAAATGATGGCAATCTTGGATTTCGTGCTTGGTTATTCTACGCTATCACAATCATTTGTTGTTAAAAAGGTCCATAAAAATGCGACATTTCCAAAAGCCCTAAGAGATGTTCCTCAAAATGACTAGAGAGAGTGTGAGATCCACTGGGCCCTGGATGAGCTTGAAGATGTTTTATATAGGCAAAAATCGAAAAAAAAACTTTTCTGGCCCCGAGCAAGGACTGGACAAAGATGCATTTCCGGGGAGTCACACAAAACACGCACACAAGACTAAGTCAGACTACAAGCGTTTCCATTGAGAAATACGACTAACCGTCTAACTGTACTCATAAATGTATCCGATACACGTCTAGCTAGTATTACCGATCCTTAGCTAGTTTCATAAAACCGTTTCATCAATCATGTACCCATCAATGACTGTCCTTCATTTTTTTCGGTGCTCTGAATATGTAATGTATTTATAGACATACATCATTCACCTTTCCGTTTCCTCATGTACCCGTTTAAAATTATGGCTTTGTACATTGTAAGTTTGGTACCTTCCTTCCCGAGGAATAGTAAGTACCCTTAAAAGTTTTGCTGTCTAGCTTATCCGCGTGATTGCTCCGACAAGGTCTATAATCCGCAACTTTATTGGCCCAGTTGTTAACGAGGATACTAAGAACCAGTCGACCAGTTGTTCCGGGTGGCCCATAAGTTTTTGTTGGGCCTTCGAAATCGCCTTATTTAATTTGCGTGTAGCCACTTTGCACAAGGTGACTTAAAGTGTAAGGTTTATAAATCGTGCCTTGAAAAACAAATTAATGAAAGTGGCTAAAAACGTCGAATTTAGTTAAATTCAAGCTAAGTATTAAGGCCTCCTATGTTTACATTTTTAGTTACGCCAGCAGACGACTAAAGAGCTCTGAAACTTCCCAACCCTGAGACGTATTGGACTTACCTTAGTCATAGGTATGTACAATAGGTGCGCACATACACAACCGACTGCATCTGTCAGAATATGATAAGATAAGTAGTTTGAGCTGTGTTATACCCCTTACTTGAATTTACCGATGAAAGCTGCGATCGTCATGTACGTAATAGTGGGCAATCACGCTAATTTATCTACTATCCGTCGTTTCAGAGGTCGGGTCTGAGGGACATGCGAATGCGGAGTCAAGTTAATATAAGGCTGGTACCTTTCAAACAGGAGCGGGTTCCGACGGTTATCCTTTCTATACTTTGGGTAGAATATGTATGTGCTGTATCTATTTGAAGTCAGTGATTTACCTTCTAGTAGTCATTAGTGTCCACGTTAAAACGACATGTAGTATCGTACAAACAAAATTGTAGTGTTTATGCCTGCTTAATAATCCAAATATTTTAATAATTATGATGGACATTGTGTATAAGCATTTTTTTAATAGATAAAAGAAATTCGCACCCATTTCTAACAACATAACTTTTCTCTTTTTGCTAGTGCACGCGAGCTGGCTTAATAGTTACACCAACTCAGATAACCTGAAATCTTATAATTTTATTAATCTTTGGCTGTGGCTATATATATATATATATATATATATATATATATATATATATATATATATATATATATATATATATATATTATATATATATATATATATATAGTCACAGTCAAATATATACATATATATATATATATATATATATAGTCACAGTCAAATAATATATACATATATATATATATACTCCGACTCATTAGCCCCTTCGATAGTCGGTGCAGGTGCGGACCGAGCAGGTCATGCCTTCCCCTCCCAACTACTGGTGGAACAAAGGGATAGCAGCTGCCCGCTGGACTTGCATTAGACTAAAGAGGGGTTTCACGAGAACACGCAGCTGGTTAACGCAAAGAAGACGACGGGTGGGATTTTACGGGGAGCGAGAGATCGCACGAGCTGAATCGCAATTGACGGAGTGCAAGGCTGCTCGATCGAGACTTCGAGGACTCACCGCCAAAAGTAAAGCCCGAGCGGAGAAAGAGCTGATAGACACGATGGAGAGCGACGTATGGGGCCTGCCGTACCGAATAGTTATGGCCAAACTCCGGAGACCTCCCCCAAAATTCCCCCCGGATGTGCTGCGGGAGACTGTAACCGGTCTTTTTCCGGCACAGCCGTGGAGAGAAAACGAGGAGTTCTCGGTCACCCCGGAAGACATTCCGGAGGTGACGCAGGAGGAGTTCTCGGTCACCCCGGAAGACATTCCGGAGGTGACGCAGGACGAGTTCTCGGTCACCCCGAAAGACATTCCGGAGGTGACGCCGGAGGAGTTCTCGGTCACCCCGGAAGACATTCCGGAGGTGACGCAGGAGGAAGTCGAACAAGCCCGGAATCGGTTGGCAACCGGTAAAGCGCCCGGCCTAGACGGAATTCCCCCAGAAGTAGCGAGGCTACTGGCCAAAAGGTGGCCTAAAGTCTTCCAAGACCTTGCCAACAAGCTTCTGAGAGAGGGGAGATTCCGAGGCTGTGGAAAAGGGCAAGCCTGGTTCTGATCCCCAAACCCGGGAGAAAGACGGGGCTTTCGGCTTACCGGCCCACATGCCCCATTGACGCCATGGGTAAGATCCTGGAGAACGTGATAGTCAAGAGACTAAACGACGAGATTCAGGAAAAGAACGCCCTATCAGATGCCCAGTACGGTTTCCTGAAAGGCAGATCCGCATTAGGGCTCTAAAGAAGGTTCTGAAACGGGCGGGTGAGGAGACTATGAAGACCCCTAAAACAAGGGGATTCGTGCTCCTGATCCTCCTGGATGTCAAAAATGCCTTCAACACAATGAATTGGAAAAAAATTGTGGAGGCGATGAAGAGGAAGGACTTTCCCTCCGTCGAATGATTTCATCCTATCTGGATGCCAGAGGCTTGGTTGCAGGGGGGCAGGAGTACGAGGTTACTGCCGGAGACCCACAGGGCTCGATTCTAAAACCCGTGCTCTGGAACATAGCTTACGACGGGGTGCTCGAGATCTGAGGTCCCCCGTATGGGGTGGAGACGTTGGCGTACGCCGATGACCTTGCACTCATGATAACGGCCAGGACCGAAAGAGCCCTGGAGAGCGCCGCCAATGAGGCCTTGTCAATGGTGTCCGAGTGGATGGAGTCCCATCACTTAAAACTGACGCCCGACAAGACGGAGGCGATGTACCTAACAGGCAGAAAGAGGACGACCGGCATTAACCTCGTGATGGCGGGCCACCCGATAGAAATCAGAAAGAAGGTAAAGTACCTTGGGGTCATGCTAGACACTGGACTGACCGGATCGGCACACGTTAAGTAAGTGGCCGAAAAGGCCCAAAAGGTCTCCCTGAACCTGGCGCGGATCATGCCTAGGGTCGGTGGGGTGGCTGAGGTGAAAAGAAGGCTTCTAGCCTCGGTGGCCGAATCAACGGCGCTATACGCAGCCCCAGTCTGGGGGGACATGGCAATGCGGACGGCGAAAAATAGGGGGGCACTAAGGTCGACCCTAACGAACGCTGGCAATCAGGGTAAGCCGGACGTATCGAACAGTCTCGGCCGAAGCTCTCCTGGTCTTAGCCAAAATGCTGCCATGGGACCTCCTAGTGGCTGAACAAAGTAAAATCTATCTAGACGAAGGTCTGGATCTCACCAGGGCCAGGAGTGCCACCATATCGGCCTGGCATGAGGAATAGGCGCAGGTAAGACCCGGTGTGACCACAGGGAGCTGGACCAAGAGTCTGATACCGGACCTCAGGGTATGGTATGACCGCCGACACGGGGAGCTTTCCTACTGGACGACTCAGGTGCTGACCGGACACGGCCTGTTCCAGAGCTACCTGTCAAGGATCAAGAAGGCCATTAGCGATATTTGCGTACTGTGCGACTCTGGAGAAACGGACAACGTAGAGCATACTGTTCTGCGGTGTGATGCTCTCAGGGAAGCACAAGACGCAGCACTAACCGCTGTAAGAGGCGACCCATCAAGGAGGTGGTCGCCCATATGATGACCTCGGCGGAGGCATGGAGGGAGGCGACGAACTTGTTCGACGCCGTTTTGACACTCAAGACAGCCAAGGAAACGGCCAGGCGGGAGAGGTTTGAGCGGGTCTCTCGGGAGAGTGGTCGAGACGAGGACCCGGGGAGGGGGTGGGGAGCAGCCAGGCCCTCATGGTCTCGACGCACCCTCACAGGACGGATTACAAAATGGCATCCCCCTATCCAACCGCAGGTAGACATGCGGGATGATAGTCAGGCATAGAGCTGATTGAAGGAGAACGGCAGAGACGCCTCTCCCACGGCTTCGATGTAATGCCAAAGTAATACCGAGCCTGGGGGGGTGGGGAGGAATCCGGGTTTAGTGGGTTTGCGAGTCTCACACTAGTCACGCAGGCTGCTAGTGGCGCATGTGCATCATGCAGCTAGCTGAAGCTAATAAATGCAGAAAGTACTCAAGCGTCGATTATCCGCACGAATTTAGCGTCCGTTAGCGTTCGAGACTATGGGAGCTGCAGGCCCCTTACGCTCAAGCTGATTCAGCGGGTCGGCAAAAGCCTTAATCTTTCGACAGGAGACTCGAGGGCATCCGAATTCTTGCGTCAGAGGCTGTCGCTCGACATTCAACGAGGAAACGCAGCGTCTGTTCGGGGCACATTGTTGAACTGGGCTAACCCTGGGTTAAAGAACCCGTGATCACACGTTCGCACGGAGACAATTGTCCACTCCAAAGTGCTAACATAGTGAAATTATATATATATATGTATATATTATATATATATATAATATATATATATATATATATACATATATATATATATATATATATATATATATATATATATATATATATATATATATATATATATATCTATATATATATATATATATATATATATATATATATATATATTATATATATATAATTATTTGACTATGTTTCTTTTATTCATCGACGCACACAATAATATAGTGTGCTGTCGCATTTTGATATTTTCAGTAGAAATTGATTCGCCATACTTAAGACTTTTTTTTATGCTGAAACCTCTCAGCATTAATATGGGAATTACGGGAATCGTGATGTACATGCGCCACCACAGCCAGTGACTAGTGTGGGACTCACAAACCCACTAACACCCGCCTCCCCCCCACCCCCAGGGAACTGTAACTGCTAGGCATCGCTTCGTATCCATGGGAATGGCCAGTTTGCCTCTCCTCCCTACTTCAGCCTTCCTACAGTCGCCCTAGCCCGCTTTGGTGCGGGGCGGCAACTTCAAGAAGGCCGTTGATACCTTCCGCAGCATGCCCGCCTGTGGGTGCGTCGAGAGTCATCATCTGGGGAATCCTTCGCTGTATTTGCCTAGCCTGGTCCGCCTGCCTATCACCCACCCGCCTCCCGTCTACAGATTCCCCCTCTCGACCGGAGCCTGAGTGGACGCTAAGACGAGCTCTCCTGGCAGACTCTTTGACCACCTTCGTGGACATGATCGCATCAAAGTGGGCAATACCTTCTTTCCAGGCCGCCGCTGAAGTCATCATATGGGTGACGACCTCGTTGACTGGTCGGCCTCGCACAGCGGCCGCCCCCGCGTCCCGCGCTTCCCGGAAGGCCCCACAATGCAGAACAGTGTGCTCTACATCATCCGGTTCCCCCGAGTCGCATAGTACGCAGGAGTCGACTTGAACTTTGTTAATCTTAACCATATACGTCTGGAACTGACCGTGGCCGGTCAGCACCTGGGACGCATAATAAGATAGCTCGCCGTGTCTGCAGTCGTACCATTGCCGTAGGTCCAGGATCAGACTTTTGGTCCAGCGACCCTTGGTGACCCCCCCCCCAGGAGCTGCTGCCCTCACCCATTCTTTCTGCCAAGAGCCCAAAGTAGCTAATCTAGCCCGTGTGGGGGTAGATCACCGTCCAGCGCTCGTTCTGCTGGCTCCCCGGCCAGCAAATCCCATGGCAGCATCTTGGACACGACAAGTAGTGCCTCAGTTGACACGGTACGGAATGCGCGGCAGACCCTTATGGCCACCGGCCGTTGCGCCGACCTCAGCTTTCTCCTGTTGCATGCCGTCCTAAGTGCCATACTTTAGACTACCAGTAGCAGACAGCCCTTATTAAGAACACGCGCTCCTCTCCACTAAGCTCTGCTGAATAGAGTGGAGCTCACTAACCGTATTAAGTTTCTGACTGATCTATATATATATATATATACATCCCTATATATTTACTACGGATACTATTTAGGCAAATCGACCAAAGGACGTGAAAAAGCTCTTGAACATGCTCAAGAAACCCGATAGCGTCTTTTGGTTAGCGGTGGCTGCCTGTCTTTGCTCACTCGCGACGTGTTTTCTTCTCGGTGGCCTTCTTATTTGAACACAGATCTTGTGCAAACAGAAAAGAGCCAGCCTCAATCTTCAGAACCCCAGTAACGGTAAGAGCAAATACTAGGGCTCTGCAGGTGTTATATATAAATATATATATATATATATATAGGGTTTGATCCATAAGTCCGTTTGGAAAGTTGCACGCGCCGAACTGCGCAGTCCGCGGGGAGGATGCAAATTGTTGTTGGGAGAGGGTTGTTTGTTTACATGGCGGTTTCTTTTTTTTTCTTTATGTTTATTCCTTTAATACAGGTGGCAAGTTTAAGCCAGAGCACGCTGATTGTCGAAAACTCTTATCGTGCGAGCGTGATTGCTTTCCCAAAATACTTGTCCACTATCCTCCGCGTATACTGGTACTCGTTCTCAGGCTCAATATTGTTGATCTATTTACTCATCTAATAACCTTTTTCTAATAAATATATATATATATATATATATATATATATACAAAGACGCAGCACGAGAAGAACAATCATCGTTTAGAAAATTAAAGTCGCCCCATACGGCTCTGCGCCAATTGCTAGCAGAGGTTTGGGAAACTAGCCGAGCCAAGAAGACCGGTGGTACTTATAGATCTTAAGGCCGCCTTTAACCTAGCGCCGAGAAACATAATTATGAAGAAGTTAGACTTGCAAGGAGTTCTGGTTCAGCTGTTAAACATTTTAGGGGCCATTCTTCGCGAGAGGTACAGTATGCATCGACAACGGTATAGGGATTGTAGGAAGAGTAAAGCAAACTACAGGCGTGGCTCAAGGCGACGGACCCGTTTGCTTTTTTCGGTACTATTGGGAGGGCTACCTAACCGAGTGAGGCAGGGGTGGACTCGAGACTGGGCAAGTACTTTAATGTATGCAGATGACATTGCGATCTGTGGTAGGAGTCTATTTAGGGTTAAACAGGGACTGAAAAGAATAATTGATTATATGGAAGAGATGAGGCTTAGCATAAACTGGCAACACACAGTAGCACTTAAGTTTTGACGAGGGGGTCGATTAGCAAAAGACGACGTTCTTCGAGCCAGGGGCAATGTAGTACATTTTGTAAATAAATTCGCTTATCTGGGAGTCAGTATAACAAATGCTAGCAGTTTCCGAAACCATATAGAGTGCAGAGTAATTAAAGCATTTCGAGCGGCGGCAGCAATTATTATTAAGAACCCGCAAATGTTGTCAATACATACCGCGCCCGCCCTTTTCAAGATTAAAATAGAACCAATAGCAACATTCGGTATATCACTTATATGGGTAAATTTGGGAGAAACAGTGCTACAGTTACTAGATAGAGCCATACATTTATTTATGAAACAGATTCTGGGGTTAGCCAATACTTGTAGGAATAGAATAGTTCATATCTTAGAGGTGGGACCTTAATGACACAGAACTACAACTTCGATAGGGTTTACCTAGGACGAGAGCGTTTGAGGCCTATACTATGAAGTGAAAAAAGTAAAGGAAATCGATTTACTACAGTAGCGATGACGGCCTGGCGAGCAGCCTGATTGAGGAACAGACATTTAAATACGGCGTTTGCAGCTCAATATATTGATGGCAGTAATTTTAGAACCCACGGCAGGGAAAGCACTGGGACTGCTATCATAAATTACAGGGAACACCTTCCTCAAAATCACTAGTAAATGCTTGTTATCGACCTTGCCAGCTTTTTCCAATTATCCATATGCCAACAGAAGGTCTGAAGAGGAAATGCAACATTTAAACGAATTTGCGTGCGCAGTATGCTTCGTTGTAGTTTCATTGATTAAGGTATTTTTTTATCGCGTGGAAAATAATGGCTGTGTAACTACCAACGCATGCCTGTCTAACCATCCGTAGAATAGTATACTTGCTTTGGCATATCTGTTAATGTTGCTACTATATAAAATATATCAATGTATAATCCATATAACCTTAACCATAAAAAAGTTATCAATCAGGCAACTTGCATATGCCAACTTATTACTATAGCCAAGTATTGTATTTAATAGGCGATGCGCCGCAAAAATTGCTAATTGCTAATCTCCAAATAATTACAGGCAAGAGAAAGCATACCGCACTTCAAACATTTGGGTACGCAGGAACTTTAAGAAGGACCAATTAAGGACCGAATTATTCAATCGTATCAGAATGAGGAAAGCTCGGAATTTGTCGTTTACGTTAGTAAAAAAATGTTTTTTGTATGATAGACCAAGCTGCACTGTTACTGGGACCTATACTTTTAAAAGCGGACAATCTAGTGTTCTGTGAGGTTGCATACTTTAAGTATTCAATACGCAACAGGTTCTACCTCTAGCAAGCCCAACTACGTTGGCAGAGTATGTGAGCGAGCTTGGCTTCGAGATTTATACAAGAAAGTCGGTAGCCATGAACCCACTGGCGTAGAGTGACGCGTTCAGACTAGAACAGGGAGAAGTCAATGTTTGCAAAAAGATTTAAACAACTGGACACCTGACCTCATCGTTCGCTGCGCACATTGAAGAAAGGGTATGTGAATCAATGGTTGCGCCAACGACACCAAATAGCCCATAGAAGCTTTCACTCATGGTAGCGCTAACCCTTTTCGATATGAAAACAAAATAAATTGCTTCATAGGGCACCCAGCTCCTCTGGGCGCGGCAAAGTGCCTCGTGTAGGGTTAAGCAGCGGTCGTTAGCGCCAATGGCAAAGCAAGCAAAAGACATGGCGCCAAATGAAGATGCCGCTACCCTAGTAGCGAAGACACCGGAAGTCACTAGATGGGGGGGCCAATCTGTGACATACAGATAATGAGGCATGAACAAAAATTAGTCAATAGTAGTAGTAGTTGGCGCGAAGCAGGCAGATGAAATACGTGAAAATCTTTTTCACGTATCTTAGGGCGGTCATCAGGGCCTGTTCGACTGACAAGGCCTCCTCGAGGAGGAACTTTTCTCTCACCTGTGGCATTGTTGCCTCCAGAATAAGCTGGAGCCTCAACACCAGGCCCCAAACGTCGAACTCGTTCCCCACCAGCAAGGCATCGCAGCGCCGCTACGTACTCACCTTTGTCGTCACCGGACGAATTCGTCGCAATGGCCGGTCCCTTGTGTTCTTTGAACATCTCCGTTGGCTTCGTCACCAACCTGGCGTACGACGGGTGGCAGGAACGGAGATGGGGGCGGCTGTGGCCACTGTAGCACTGGCTTTTTTCTTCCTGATCCTGCCGCCGGCGCCAGTTGCATTGTGCATTACCCCGGACGGCGGCCGTTACGAGTTCGCCAACCTCTCGCCCAAACGACGCAGGTCCTCTGCTTGCTTCGCTTTTACCGAAAACTACTGACTCATTTATTCGCATGCCTCCTTATGTGTCTCGGTTTACTTGCGCGCCCAGTAACTTCCCGAGTCTTCGCCACTGGAGTGACGGCATTTTCTACTTAGCGCTGTTGTTAGCTTGCTTTGTAATTGCAAACCGACGCTGTTTGTGCTCGCGCTGTTTAACGGCCGCTCCTATCTAAAAAATAGTTTTCGAGCTGAACCTCAGCCAAGATTTAACTTTTCGCAGTGCTTGATAGGCGGCCCCCCATACATACAAATCAGTGCAACGGTGGGGCTCGAACCCCCGCAATTATGTGTCTTCTCCGGTCGCGAGGCGCAGGCGGAGTGCACCACGCCACCGGACTCGACTCGGGCGCTCCTATCTACCTTTCTGAAACTGCTATGAGGCATACAAACTTACTTAGAAACGCGTAATTCGTCTTGTTCGGAGCTTTGTCTTGGGTATTCCCTTAACCCCCCCCCATTCCTCTATTCGTAAAACAGACGGTTCCCGCTCTGAGACCCCGGCAGATCCTTAGTTGCTTGAGTCTCTCCAGTATTTTATAAAAATGACTGACATTGACCTCGAGTTTTACACAGCAGGGGCTATAATGCAGGCAACTCGGAGTGGCTGGAGAGGACGAATAGACATATAGTGGTATATTTCGCAGTCCACGAATTTTACCATGCTTGGGCTGAGGCCTCCCATGAGGTTGGTGACACATGCATTTGCAAATATTGTGGCAGGTTGTGTGCAAGGTCATTTGGTAATGAGTGCCACGCATAAGTTGTCTCGTACGTGCCAACGAAAATATATTTGTGTACTTTCTGGCAAAAGTCCATACCAAAGCTAGTGCTTTTTGCGACAAGGAGGACTCTCAGGACCCAGTGAATGCTGTGACCATCTACCTCAACGTACCGCGCTGCAGTCACACCAAAGCCCACACACTCCGAGCCACAGCACTTATGATTATCCTGTTACAAGGAGGAGATATCGAGGCACATCCTGGTCGTCCGTGTGTCACTTGTGGAGGACCTTTTCAACAAATCAGTAATAGAACTGTCTGCGAGAGCTGTGACAAGCATGTTCACACACAACGAGTCAGATATTCAGAATTATGTTACTCGAATCGTTGGTACTAGTTCGGGCGTAAAATATGGCAGGAAGGTACACGGTTTAGGCCGTTTCGAGGCCAATTAAAACCATACAGAGGATTTGGTGCATCACAACCACCGTCTTCAGGACTAGGTAACAAACGACCCCGAACCGAACAGTCTAATACAATGCTGGTCGAGGGTAGCCCGCCAAATTGACTTCAAGTCGAATGCGACAGCAACACACTTGTTAACACGACCAAACGTGCAGAACTCAAGACAATATCCCAATGTATCCTTTGGAATGTAGAAGGACTTCATTCAGTATTAGAAAATTGTGGGGAAATCGAGTTTAAACAATATAACATAATGTTTCTCATCGAAACATTTGTAACAAACACAGCAGCTATTGTGCTACACAAACTTAAGATCTACCATGGTGAAGCTATAAAAGCTTCCGGTAGAGGACTATCGAAATGGGGCTCTCAGTCGCTGTACGCACGACCGAATGGTCTAGATTACTTAGATCCACGGCTAGACTACTTGTTGTTGAATAAGGAACTTTTATTTAATATGTATATACAGCCCACCTTACCGCAACGTGCCAGACATTTTACTTAATATAGGAGAGCCCCTGATGCTATGCACAGACAATTATAAACTCACTATCATAGCAGGGGACATGTATTGTAACCTCGCTAAAGATAACTCACAAGCGACAGCTTTTATCGAGGGAGTGAGGGAAATGGGCTTGCAAATAGAAGGTAATTATTCTGACGCTACATATATAGCATATAATGGAAAAAGTGCTGTAGACCTAATTATACGTACCCCTAGTGAGCCGGGAGCTTACATAAAAAAAACATAAAACGAAAATTTCTGCACTGTAAGGTTACCTTCAGCCTTGCGCATACGAAGATAACTGGCCGTGACAAACGAATTTCCCTCGCCCGCAAAATAAGTCTCAGCAATCTAGCACAGGCATATTATATCTACTCCCAGATGCGACCGAAGTAGACACATAATTTTACGAGCGTTCACTTTGGTGGGCCATTCAATCTGCAGCATTATATAAGAGGCACACTGCGACGAGACACAAGCCATGGTTTGATCACAAAGTGTGCAAAACCATCAAAACGCGCCTTTGTTGCCACAACGATTGGAGCCTACCAGGGCTGGCAACCTATACGTAATAAATACGACTGCGCAGCGCACACAACAGGTAAAAGGAAGCATCCAGAAACCATGGATCCTCTTACCGAAGAGACCTGCTGTAGCAAATCCACTAATAAACGACGAAGAATGGGTCTTGCATTTCACAGCCCTACTGAGCCACGATGTACAGGCAGTTCAACAGGTTCTTAAAATAAGCTTTTCAGAATTCGACTGCTTTTTTTACTGCAACTTTTTGACTGCTAGCCGTCAAAATATTATGGTGATTGGCCGTTGCGATTTCGTTTGATCGCTTTTCCCGTGCAACGTATCGGCGTGATTTTGAAAAATTGAGAAAAAAGAGTTTCGAGTGGTTATCAAGTATTTCTATTTCAAAGGTTGGAATGCGACCCAAGTGAAAACTGAGTTAGACAAGGTGTACGGTGACTCTGCGCCATGTTTTGCCACTGTTTCCAACTGGATTAATGAGTAAAAAGAGGTCGCAGAAGCACCGAAGATGAACTACATTCAGGATGCCCAAAAACGGCAACTGATGAGGAAAACGTGGAAAAGTGCGGAACATCTTTGCCGCAGATAAGCGAGTGAACATTAGGGAGATAGCGGAGGCCTTGGGGATCAGTTTGGGTAGTGTGCATTTCATCCTGCACGGTAACTTGAAGATGAAAAAACTCAGAGCAAAATGGGTGCCGCATGTTTCCGCTTCACAGCGAAATTTGGCCAGGATGTCGAAAAATCCGTCGAATTTTTGGCGCATTTTCGTGATCGTCGGTGAAAGCTGGGTACATCACTACACTCCCGAGAGACCCAAGAAGCATCTCGCCAATGGTGTGCACCTGGTGAAGGACCTCCGAAGAGGGTGCGGACAACGGCATCGGCCGGAAAGATGATGGCTACGGTTTTTTGGGACCAACGTGGAATAATTCTGGTCGACTACCTTGAGAGCGGTAAAACGATCACGGGAGAATATTATGCAAGACTGTTGGACTGCCTGAAGCAATAACTCATCGTGAAACGGCCCGCTTTGCAAAAGAAGGTTGTCCTGTTTCACCACAATGCTCCTGCACACAAGGCGCGGCAAGCATCGACAAAACTGGCCCAACTGAGGTTCGAAATTATTGAACAACCTTCCTATTCTCCAGACCTGACCCCCTCTCACTATTTCCTCTTTGGACATTTGAAGAATAGTCTCGGTGGAAAGCGTTTTTCCAGCAATGAAAAGGTTAAGGCTGCTGTCAATGCCTATTTCCAGTCTAAAGACGCGGAATTCTACTCAAGAGGTATAAATGCTCTGAAATCTCGGTGGGAAATATGTATTGAGCTTCTCAGGGAGTATATCGAATAAGAAAAAATTAAAAACAAGATTTAAATTCTTGGTTTTCATTTTAAGAACTTGTTAAACTACCTGTGCAACTGCCTGACAATGAACACGCATCTCATATAGAGCCTGACTGGGAAGACTTAACGGAAGGAGAGGTCCGAATGGCTATACTAGCGAGAAAGAACGGAAAATCATCAGGTCCTGATGATATTTACTACGAACATCTTAAGCAGGGAATAGACCACGTAGCCCCAAAGCTAGCAGCGCTGTTCAATGCATGCTTAGTACAAAGGAACAACCCCGAGCAATGGCGCCGAAGCTACCTGCAACCAATTTACAAAAACAAAGGCGACGCTACAGACCCAGCGAACTACCGCGGGATAGCATTAACTAGCATAGTCTACAAAATATTAACCACACTAATTGTAACTCGACTATACAGCAAATGCAAAGACCTGATACCTACGGAACAGAATGGGTTCTTGGAAGGTCGCTCAACTGAACGAGCTCTCAGGGAAGTCCTTCGTCACGTGCGGAAACGTTCTAACGACGGACAGATGACCTACGCAGCGTTTGTTGACTTCAAAACTACTTTTGATAGTGTACCTAGAGACTGCCTCCTGGAAATTATGCGGCAGCATTTTGGCACCAAAGGTCGAATGTTCAACCTAATGAGAAGCATTCTCACTGCGAACTACATCACAATGAGAAATGGGCCTCACTGTATTGCGCAAGAAGTTAAACAGACAATTGGGCTAGCACAAGGCGACACGGCAAGCCCTTTCTTATTCATCCTTTATGTCACAAAGTTAAATCAAATCCTGCTAAAGCCCCGCATGTATTCTACGCTGACGATCTTATCATAAAGGCCAAGTCAAGACCACATCTACAAATTTACCTGAATGAAATGAGCCAATGGTGCGCACAGTATAAGCTGACAATTGATATATCCAAGACAAAAGTTCTTCGATTTTCCCGAGGAGGTCGATACGCCAGTCTTGACTATATCATAGGGTCAATAACTAAAATATTGAATTGGTAAATTTAGCTATCTCGGAGTAATATTGTCCCCTTTGGAGTCAAGATTACTCCGAGATGGCTAAATCTTTTACATATATTTTACAAAAGACATAGAGAACAAGCGTGCAAAAGCGATATCGGCCATGACGCTACTCAGAAATATTACAAAGATTGACACTAAGACTCAAATGAACCTTTTCAAGATAATAATAGCTCCAATTATAACTGCCTTCGGGCCATTGCACCAAACTTGACCTTAGACAACATTAAAGAGATATATAAAATGAAAGCTAATTTTGTGAAGTATGTATATGCTCGGACTGCCGCGAAACGCTTTAACAACGTTGGCGCTGGAACTATGCCAGGAGCAAACCTTTGTGGAAGACCTTATCCTGGACAAATACGATTTCAGCGCGCTGGTCGTAGAGCAATATCGCGCCTACAGAGAAAAGCGTAATTTGAACTTTGCCATAAAGATTTTCACCGGCGGTTCCGCATTCACGACAGACCGTTGGAAGCGGGGTATGCAAGCAAACAGACGCATACTCTGTAGACTTACCTGGCATGGCTACCACCAATATATATGCCTGAAAGGGTACTGTTTTGAAATAGAAGACTGTGTATGTAAATATTGTGGCACATGTAATATTGACCGATACCACATACTGCAATGCAAGGAAATATAAGCTGATTCGATGCATGCAGTAGTAAAAGATGTTATTAGCCAATATGAAATTTAGGTAATATCTCCCAATTTCTGGTGAAATAGACTTGTATGGATGTAAAGTCTGCTAGAGGTAAAGCTCGTTCCGTGTGAAGATGAGTCCGAGCTATTTCTTCTAGAAAGGAAATGTGAGTACTCTTGAGACTTAAGCTGGTGTTGATAGACGACCAAATCTCTTTTTTGGCAATGCTCCAAAATAAATCTAAATGGCATCCAAAACGAAATGTTTGCCACTAAAAGCAACTGAAATTGATATTGCGTCTTCTACTTGTCTTGCAATAACGGTTTGTCGACTAGCGGGTAACCAAGGCTAATAACTAAAAATATCACCACTAAAATTATACATAGTCACCTGCGGCTTTAGCTTTCTGGCTGCCGCTCCGTTTTTCGGGGCAAGTTTCTCCCGTCAACTGTTAGGATTTTGACGAGAACAATAGAAAGCCCCACACCCCGTACGATAGTTTACTTGAGGTACGTTTTCGCTAGTGAACGCTTCCATCCCAACCTTAAGGCTATGTAATGCTGTTAAATATATAAGCATTTTAAAATTCTATATTAATTAAATATACTAGTGCGGTTTAAGAAGTTTATTACATGTAAACAAGTCAGCACCCTACCAAAATATACAATGTGCAATTTACTGTAAAACAACTAGCGTGCTGTAAATCAGCCATTTTCGGTAGTTGGGCGGTGCCCCAAAAGACTTAACAAATGCTGACCTATTTTTAACAGGTGGTCAGCAAAATGTCAGTATTATACAAATAACAATCATTTGTGGCCTAAACGTCAGTGATCCTGTTGTAAGAGTCAGTCGTGCTGCTTCGAGCTGCATTGTGCACGTATGTTTATTGTGGTTGCACACGCATGGCCTGGTATATACATCAGATATTATAATGTTCAACAAGTAGTAAATTGCTAAGGAATTGTCGTCGGAGCCAGAAGAAGACTTACGTCGAGAGCAGAGGCGGCGTGCTGTGAGAGCAAGGCTGCCTGCCGGATTGCCGGTGTACTACAAGAAACACCACAGGGACCTAGAGGATCTAGGCGTAACCATCCCCGAATGGGTGATGGAAAAAATTCGGCGGCAAATAGAGGAACAAGGCTCATCCTCTGCCGATGGATTAGATTCAGATGATCTCCCGTCCGTAGTCGAAAGCTGCAGCTGGTCAACGGTATCGTCAGCAGATCAACGCCGCCCGAAAAGCACCAAGATGATAATGGGCCATCATCTGAAATCGCGCTACCGTCCACGTCTTCCAGACTGCAAAAATGGCTACACCCTAGGGTGTAGAGGAGGATAGATAGTGTGTTACTGCGTACTCGTATTGCCAAAGAAATAGGCGTTTATGACGACGTTCATTTCATATTGATATGTTGTTAGTTTCTTTTATAGCGCCCAAAGCATCTTCGAAGCGTAGAGTGTTGGTCGTCTTGTTCATGGGGTCGCTTTCGAGCGTTAATAACGAAAATCTTTTCCTTAACTAAACTGAATACCATGAACAAGCATATACGCACGATTTGGTTATGCAAGGACTTGGTGCTTAGCATTTAATTGCTACTGTGACTAACTCATGTCGTCATAGCCGAACGCCAATGTCAAAAGACTTTCAGCCAATATAATATATACATATAATTCTATTTATTATTTTTGTAATAGCAGAACAATCAAAATTGTGCTTATCGGAAGAGGAGGTACAAAATGGAAGCAGTAAAAGCAGTACAAGATCGTCAGTACAAGAGGCCTAGATAAATTACAATTTTAACAAGTACGACAATTTCCCACATCTGTTTCATTGTTTAGCGAAATGCGTGTGCATACATGGTATAGACAAGTGCACATTTTGTTTCATATCGTGTCACTTATGTCTTGAATTATCAACAACTGTATATATTTAATTTAATTTTCCTAATCAGCATTTAATGCTGTATAGATTTCATTTATATATATATATATATATATATATATATATATATATATATATATATAAAGACGACAAATCCTAGGCGGCCGATCCTGGTCGCCCAAACGGTGTATTACAGGACCACTGAATACCTCGAAACACATTTGTTTGAAATTCATACCATATGTATCCAGTCCTACATTCGCCAACAGTGATACGTTTGGAATGCACGTGGGATTTGCAAAAGTTTTGTCTGCTTACGAAGTGATAAGCATGAAATGAAGTCATCGCTATAGATGATTTTATTTGCGAGAAATACTCCCAACTTTTTTATTCTCTCGGAAATGTAATAAGTTTCGAGTCGTGAAATTTCGCCAATGAGCCAAGCTGAGTAACACCAACAATTGGCATTCATGCGCCTCTGCACTCCAATCGACACCGCCAAGCTTAATTCTTAGATCCTTCGGAAACCTGCGATGAAAAATTTGTCCTCCGAGAGAATCCAGCAGACAAAGATTCGGGTCCAAAGGCGCCGGCAGCAGTTTCCAGAGTCAACTCAAGGGAAACGTCCACTCAATTGAAAACTATGCAACATTGCAAGCTATGCAATGTTGTTTGTGAAATATCCATTGAGGCATCGTTCACGCTAAACGTATGAGAAGAAATTAAATGATCAGTACGGATCTATACTGCTAATAAGGCCAACTAGTTCAATAAAAATTCACTCAAACTCGTCCATTTTTCGCCGAGACAACGCACGACCCCATGTGAGTAACACTGGCCTTAGGAAATATACAACCTGGGGACTAATTGAGCATCCAGCAACCCCTCGGAGCTTGCACCTTTCGATTAGCACTCACTTCCGTCCTGCCGCTTGTTACGGGTAGTGACAATGACGGTGCCGCACACAGGCATGCACCCAAATAGAACATCGAACATTTGTGCATAGATAATACTGCTTTCTTTCATTGTCCTAACTAAGATTCTGAAGGGGTGGAATAGATGCTGTCGATAACGCAAGACATAAATGACACGATATGAAGTAAAATGCGCATGTGTCTATACCATTATGCAAACGTCATTTGCAAGATAACAAAACAGATGCAAAAATTGTCCTACCTGTTATTAATTGTCATTTGTCTAGTAAACCTCTTGTGTAAAGATGTCTTGGCAATTTGTACGGCCTCCATTCTGTACTCCTTGTTCGAGATCTCCCGGCACGCGTCCTCTTGACGGTTCCGCTACAACACGACTAATAAAATAAAATACATATATAGATTATATCGGCTAAAAGTCCGATAAAAAGTAATTGCAATGGCCTACCACTATGACGACATGAGTTAACACAGCAAACGCTTATAAATGCTAAGCATCTATTCCTTGCATAACCAAATCGTGTATCTGCATGTTCATGATCTTCAGTTTAAATTAAAAAGGTCTCTTGTTATCACAGCGCTCGGAAAAGACTTCATGAACGAGAGCTCGACGCTTATAAAGTGCCTTGCACGCTGTAAAACGAACCTATATACCATATGAAATAAATGTCAGTGGACGCCCTTTTCTCAAACAATACGAGTACACGTCACCATATCACTTCCTGATCGGGTGTAGCTGTTTTTGCGGTTCGAATGACGTAGACGCCCAGATGATGGCCAATTATCGTCTTGTTGCTTCTCAGGCGACGTTGCTCTGAACGATAAGCGTTGATCAGTTACAGATTCCGATTTTTTAGAGAGATTATCACAACCATCCTCATCGGCCAAGGACGATCCCTGCTCTTCCATTTGTCGCCGAATCATTTCCATCACCCACTCGGGGATGGTAACGTCTGGATCGTCTAGGTCCCCACGTGCTGTATCTTGAAGGAGACCGGCAACACAGCAGGAAGCCTCGCCCTTAAAGCGCCCCGTCTCTGCTCTCGACGCAAGTCTTCATCCGGCTCCGACGAGAATCCCTTAGCAATTTAGTAATTGAAGAACATTATAATATCGGACGTATATATCAGATCGTATGTATGTGCAACCAAAATAAGCATAAGTGCAATGCAGCATAAATCAGCACGACTCACTGTTACAGGACCACATGTTCACAAGTCGCAAGTGACTGTTGTTTCCATAATGCTGATGTATTTTTGATATAAATTTGGCAAC
The DNA here is from genome assembly GCA_003439945.1 of Dermanyssus gallinae. Classification (NCBI taxonomy): domain Eukaryota; kingdom Metazoa; phylum Arthropoda; class Arachnida; order Mesostigmata; family Dermanyssidae; genus Dermanyssus; species Dermanyssus gallinae. The sequence goes on from QVRM01006455.1 coordinate 24,683, forward strand.
CAGCGGATAACCAGCTAGTTATTTAACAGTGAAATGCACATTGTTTATTTTGACTTGTTTGCCTGTGATCGACTCATTGAATCGTACTAGTGTATTTAAAATAGAATTATATTAAAATGTCCTTAATATAATTGCATTAAATAGCGTTATGTTTGGGGGTGTGAGAGCGTTCACTAGCTAAAACGTACCTCAGGTGGGATATTGTCCGTGGTGTGGGGCTCTTTAATGTTCTCGTCAAAATCCGAACAGTTGACGGAGCCCACGAAGGAAGCACTTTTGCCGAAAAGCAGAGCGGCGGCTAGATAGCGCAAGCGATACCCGCAAGCGACTGCCACCCAGCCCGCGACGAAAGGCCACGCCTTTTGCGGTAGCCACCATCTTTTGCTTGCCTTCCGGTTGTCTGGACTGTAAACCAGCAAAATAAATCCATCATTGTATCAAAATACATATATGTATAATTGTAGTGGTGATATTTTTAGTTATAACACTAAGTTTCCCTGCGAAAGACTTTTCTGCTACTCAACAAGCCGTCATTACAATATAAGAAATTGTAGAAGAAGCAATGTCAATTTCAGTTTCAATCTTTCGTTCAACATGCGACTTTGATTTAGTTCAGAGCATTGCCAGAATAAAGATTTGATTGGCGATCGATACCTAAAAAGCGAAAGAGTCTCAAGGGTACTTACAATGTCTTGCGGGAAAGTCATCACCTCGGGCTCATTTTCACGCGAGATGAGCTTTATTTTTAGCTGACTTTGTAGCCTCGTATCTGTCACAGCTCCAGATAGCTGGAAAGCAAAGATGAATATATTTTTAGTACGTTGGTTGTTTAGAGTATCAATACAACGATATAATCGATAAGCATGGTGTTTAAGATTTTTTAGAACTTAAACTAACATTCACTTGCTCACTTAAACTTGACATTGTCTTGGCCAAATTCAAAATCTCTTATTTACAACAGAACGTGAAATTAATCTCTGTGCTCTATACAGACGTGCTAATCAGATGTGTACCAATCTTGTTGTTGTTGTGCTGTATCCATTATCAGTCACTTCATTAGCGTTCCTTGTTGAAGGTAATCATGGCACAAAAGAAGCTGGTCCAGTAGCTGCAATAATGAAAAGGTCTAATATGGTGATCTCTGTAACCGCTCCAAGTGATGTGTTATGAACAAACCGGAATTGCGTCTGAATATATATATATACGTGCACGAATCATGTGGTAACACTGCATGGCCTGATATATACATCAGATATTATAATGTTCAACAAGTAGTAAATTGCTAAGGAATTGTCGTCGGAGCCGGAGGAAGATTTGCGTCGAGCGCAGAGGCGGCGTGCTGTGAGAGCAAGGCTGCCTGCCGGATTGCCGGTGTACTACAAGATGCACCACAGGGACCTAGAGAATCTGGGCGTAACCATCCCCGAATGGGTGATGAAAAAAATCAGCGGCAAATAGAGGAACAAGGCTCATCCCCTGCCGATGGATTAGATTCAGATGATCTCCCGTCCGTAGTCGAAAGCTGCAGCTGGTCAACGGCATCGTCAGCAGATCAACGCCGCCCGAAAAGCACCAAGATGATAATGGGCCATCCTCTGAAATCGCGCTACCGTCCATGTCTTCCAGACCGCAAAAATGGCTACACCCTAGGGTGCAGAGGAGGATAGATAGTGTGTTACTGCGTACTCGTATTGCCAAAGAAAGAGGCGTTTATGACGACGTTCATTTCATATTGATATGTTGTTAGTTCCTCTTGAAGCGCCCAAAGCATCTTACGAGCGTAAAGTTGTTGGTCGTCATGTTCATGAGGTCGCTTTGGAGCGTTGATAGCGAAAAGCTCTTCCTAAACTAAGCTGAATACCATGATTAAGCATATACATACGATTTGGTTATGCAAGGACTTGGCGCTTAGCATTTAATTGCTACTGCGACTAACTCATGTCGTCATAGCCGAACGCCAATGTCAAAAGACTTTCAGCCAATGTAATATACACATATAATTCTATGTATTACCTTTGTAATAGCAGAACAATCAAAATGATGCTTATCAGGAGATCCCGAAGAGGAGGTACACAATGGAGGCAGTAAAAGCAGTACAAGATCGTCAGTACAAGGGGCCTAGATAAATTACAATTTTAACAAGTACGACAATTTTCACATCTGTTTCATTATTTAGCAAAATGTGTGTGCATACATGGTATAAATAAGTGCACATTCAGTTTCATATCGTGTCACGTATGTCTTGAATTATCAACAGCTGTATAGATTTCATTTAATTTTACCATTTAGGTGCTTCATTAAAACAACGAATGAAAGCGTATGTATATATTAAAAAAAACACACATACTAGGCGGCCGATCCTGGTATCCCAAACGGGGTATTAGAGGACCATTGAATACTTGCGATATGCAATTGTTTTATCTGATGTGTGGCAAGTGGCACTGTCTTGTTCAAAACACATCTCTTTGAGATTCATACCATCTTTTTTTTGGATTTTCCGTAAGGCTATTGCCCATATACGGTTTTTTTTCAGGTCATGGCTATTTTAATCCACTCCGGCATTTACCTTGTCTAAATTGGAAAGCATGCAAACCAATTTAAGAGTGGCCGGTCTGGGTCTCGAACCCAGTCCTCCCGAATGCAAGGCAAAGGCTTTGCCACTAAGCCATCTTGCTCGGTTTATATTCTCTCGGAAATGTAATAAGTTTCGAGTCGTGAAATTTCGCCAATGAGTGGCGGTTTTGTCTCGCTGTATCGGTCGTTTCTGTTGTGCATGTTTGCACAGCCGGTTCATACACGTTTTGTTTAATTCTTCTAAAAGTGTTCAATTCAGATGATTTCTCAAATCCCCTTGAAAATGGTAGCCGTCACCTTCTCCGCAGACAATACAGTTCTAACATTCTCGATGAACGTTCAGCAGGTACTGTTTACTGCTCTGGCAAGTGTTTTTACTTGGGTATGTAGAGGTGGATTTAATGGTCGTCCACACTCACCAATTGACGCTATAAGACTTATGGATTGCGACAAGCATTGCCGCAAAATGTTTTTCGCGTATGTTCTTGATCGATGGTCTACAATCGCGGTGCCTAAACTACTCTTTTGTGCAGTATAATGCACTTCACCTACTTAGATGCCTCTGGTTTCAACTACATCAAGTATCTTCATTCGGCGATCAACGAAATCACACCGGAGTATCCTGACGAGTCGGCCAACAGCGCGCTTTTGCTCCCTTCCTCTTCACTACTTAGGTTGGTGCAAAAGCTTTTGTTGTTTTCGCACCAACTCCTTTCGGAGAATTGCAGTGCTCTCGATGCAACATCAGCATAATAATGGTGATACGTTTATTAAGGAGTGGCCGTTACTGCAGCCCCATAGGATCTGCTTTGGCGCTAACATTTTACTTGCTTTATAAGAAAACAGAGACATAATAAATATGAAAGTGCAAAATAGGTGTTTTGCTGTGCGACCTCCAAAAGGGTGCTCAACGCTGTTAAGGTTTGTCGAAACATCTTCAAGCATTTCGGAAACAACTCAGACAACGAATGGACCTGCCGAAAATGGTTTGTCAGGTGCCCGTAGTCCAGGAGAAATTAACCTGGACAAAAACCACGGTCCGGTCAATTCTCATTGCTGGAAAAGTTTGGAATAACTTTTAACCCCTGTGGGTTCCTCACAGATCGAGTAACACCAACAAATTGACGTTATGTGCCTCTGCACTCCAATCATCCACCGCCGAGCTTTATTCTTGGATCCTTCGGAAACCTGCGATGAAAAATTTGTCCTCCGAGAGAATGCAAGCAGACCAAGATTCGGGTCCAAAGGCGCCGGCAGCCAGTTCCCAGAGTCAACCCAAGCGAAACGTCAACTCAATTGCAAACTATGCAATGTTGTATTGCAAACTATGCAACATTGCAAGCTATGGAATGTTGTTTGTGAAATAGTCGATTGAGGCATCGTTTGCGCTAAACGCACGAGAACCGAGAGAAACCAGATGATCAGTAAGGATCTATACTGCTAATAAGGCCAACTAGTGAATAAAAATTCACCCAAACTTGTCCATCTTTCACTGAGACAACGCACGACCTCATGTGAGTAACACCGGCCTTAGGAAAATATATAACCTGAGCTGGGGACTAACTGAGCATCCAACAACTCCGCGGAGCTTGCACCTTTCGACTAGCACTCACTCCCGTCTCGCCGCTTGTTACGGGTATAGTGACTATGACGATGCCGCACACGTGCATTCACCCAAATAGAACATCGTACATTTGTGCATAGATTATACGCTTTCTTTCATTGTCCTAACTAAGATTCTAGAGGGTGGAATGGTTGCTGTCGATAATGCAAGCCATAAATGATACGATGAAATGAAATGTGCATGTTTCTATACCATTATGCAAACGTAATTTGCAAGATAACAAAACTGATGCAAACATTGGTTACCTGTTATTAATTATAATTTGTCTAGTAAACCTCTTGTGTAAAGATGTCTTGGCAATTTGTACTGCCTTCATTCTGTACTCCTTGTTCGAGATCTTGCAGGACGGCATGCGTCCTTTTGACGGTTCCGCTACAACACGAATAATAAAATACATATATAGATTGAATAGCCTAAAAGTCCGATAAAAAAGTAATTGCAATGGCCTACGACTATGACGACACGAGGTTAACACAGCAAACGCATATAAATGCTAAGCACCTATTCCGTTGCATAACCAAATTGTGTATATCTAGCATGTTCATGAATCTTCAGTTTAAATTAGAAAGGTCTCTTGTTATCACAGCGCTCGGAAAAGACATTCACGAACGAGAGCTCGGCGCTTATAAAGTGCCTTGCACGCTGTAAAACGAACCTATATACCATATGAAATAAATGTCAGTGGGTGCCCTTTTCTCAAACAATACGAGTACACGTCACCATATCACTCCCTGATCGAGGTGTGTTGTTTTTGCGATTCGAATGACGTGGACGCCCAGATGATGGACCAATTATCGTCTTGTTGCTTCTCGGGCGACGTTGCTCTGGACGATAACCGTCGATCAGTTAAAGCTTTCGATTTTTCAGGGGGAGGATTCACAACCATCATCATTGGCCAAGGACGATATCTCTGCTCTTCCATTTGTCGCCGAATCTTTTCCATCACCCACTCGGGGATGGTAACGTCTGGATCGTCTAGGTCCCCACGTGCTGTATCTTGAAGGAGACCGGCAACACGGCAGGAAGCCTCGCCCTCAAAGCGCCCCGTCTCTGCTCTCGACGCAAGTCTTCATCCGGCTCCGACGAGAATCCCTTAGCAATTTAGTAATTGAAGAACATTATAATATCGGATAGTATATATCAGATCGTATGTGTGTGCCAACTACAATAAACATAAGTGCAATGCAGCATAAATCAGCACGGCTCACTGTTACAGGATCACATGTTCACAAGTCGCAACTGACTGTTGTTTCTATAATGCTGATGTATTTTTCATACTAAATTTGCCGACCAGCTGATAACCAACTAGCTATTTGACAGTGAAATGCACATTTTATTTTGACTTGGTGCCTGTGATCGACTCATTGAAGCGTACTAGTGTAATTAAAATCGAATGATATTAAAATGAATTTACTTATAATTGCATTAAATAGCGTTATGTTTGGGAGTGGAAGCGTTCACTAGCGAAAGCATACCTCAGGTGGGATATGGTCCGTGGTGTGGGGCTTTTTATTGTTCTCGTTAAAATCCGAACAGTTGATGGACCCCTACGAGGAAAGGCCACGCTTTTTACGGCGGTCACCATATTTTGCTTGTCTTCCGGCTGTCTGGACTGTAAACCACCAAAATAAATCCATAATTTTATCGAAATACCCATATGAATAAACGTAGTGGTAATCTTTTGAGTTCTAGCACTTGGTTTCTCTGCGAAAGACTTTTCTGCTACTCAGCAAACCGTCATTACAATATAAGAAGAAATTGTAGAAGAAGCAATGTCAATTTCAGTTTCAACCTTTCGTTCAACATGCGATTTTGATTTAGTTTAGAGCATTGCTAGAATAAAGATTTTATTAGCGATCGATACCTAAAAAACCCGATTCTCAAGAGTACTTACAATTTCTTGCGGGGTAGTCGAAAAAATCAGCTCGGGCTCATTTTCACGCGAAATGAGCTTTGTTTTTAGCTGACTTTGTAGCCTCGTATCTGTCACAGCTTCAGATGGCTAGAAAAAAAGATGAATTTATTGTTAGTACGTTTGTTGTTTATAGTATCAATACAACAATATAATCCATAAGCATGGTGTTTAATATTTTTTAGAACTTAAACTCACTTGCACAAACTTAACATTGTCTTGGCCAAATTTAAAATCTCTTATATACAACAGAACGTGAAATTCATATCTGTGCTCTATACAGAGGTGCCAATCAGATGTGTACCAATCTCGTTGTTGCTGTGCTGTATCCATTATCAGTCACTTCATTAGCGTTCCTTGTTAAAGGTAATCATGGCACAAAAGAAGCTGGTCCCGTAGCTGCCATAATTAAGAAGTCTAATGTGGTGACCTCTGTAACCGCTCCAAGTGATGTGTTATGAACAAACCGGTAATCCGTCTGAATATATATATATATATATATATATATACGTGCACCAATCATGTGGTGGCACTGCATGGCCTGATATATACATCAGATATTATAATGTTCAACAAGTAGTAAATTACTAAGGAATTGTCGTCGGAACCGAAAGAAGATTTGCGTCGAGAACAAAGGCGACGCGCTGTGAGAGCAAGGTTGCCTACCGAATTGCCGGTATACTACAAGATGCACCACAGGCGTAACCATCACCGAATGGGTAATGGAAAAAATTCAGCGGCAAATAGAGGCACAAGGCTCATCCTTTGCCGATGGATTAGATTCTGATGATCTCCCGTCTGTAGTCGACAGCTGCAGCTGGTCGACGTATATCGTTCAGATACACGTCGCCCGAAAAGCACCAAGATGATAATGGGCCCTCATCTGAACCGGTGCTACCGTCCACGTCATCCAGACCGCAAAAATGGCTACACCCTAGGGTGCAGAGGAGGATAGATAGTGTGTTACCGCGTACCTCGCATTGCCTAAGAAAGGGGCGTCTATGACGACGTTATTTCGTATTGATAAGTTGTTAGTTCCTTTTATAGCGCCCAAAGCATCTTAGAAGCGTAGAGTAGTTGGTCGTCTGAATACTATGAACAATCATATACACACGATTTGGATATGCAAGGACTTGGTGCTTAGCATTTAATTGCTACTGCGACTAACTCATGTCGTCATAGCCCTACGCCATTGTCAAAAGACTTTCAGCCAATATAATATATACATACAAGTTTATGTATTACCCTTGTAATAGCAGAACTATCAAATGATGCTTAACGGGAGATCCCGAAGAGGAGGTACAAAATGAAGGCAGTAAAAGCAGAACAATATCGTCATTACAAAAAGCCCAGATAAATTACAATTTTAACAAGTACAACAATTTTCACATCTGTTCCATTATTTAGCAAAATGCGTGAGCGTACATGGTATAGACAAATGCACATTTTGTTTCATAATATATAAAGGCGACAAATCCTAGGCGGCCGATCCTGGTCGCCCAAACGGGGTATTATAGCACCATTGAATACCTGCTTCATGTGATGTGTGGCAAGTGCCACTGTCTTGTTGGAACCACATTCCTTTGAGATACATCCCATATGCATTCAGCCCTACATTCGCCAACAGGGATACGTCTAGAATGCACGCGGGGTTTGCGAAAGTTTTGTCTGCTTACGAAACTGATAAGCATGAAATGGAGTCATCGCTAAAGATGATTTAATTTGCCAGAAGTACTCCCCAACTTTTTGAGTCTACGTTTCGAGTCGTGCAATTTTGCCAACGAGTGGCGGTTTTGTCACGCTGTATCGGTCGTTTCTGCTGTGCATGTTTGCACAGCCGGTTCATACACATTCCTGTTTAATTCTTCTATAAGTATTCAATTCAGATGATTTCTCGAAATCCTCTTGAGAATGGTAGCCGTCACCTTCTCCGCAGAATACAGTTCTAGCATTCCTCGAGGAACATTTAGCAAGGTACTGTTTGCTGCTCTGGCAGGTGTTTTTAACTTGGGTATGTAGAGATGGATTTAATGGTCGTCCACACTCACCAATTGACGCTATAAGACTTACGGATTGCGACAAGCATTGCCGCAAAATGTTTTTCGCGTATCTTCTTGATCGCTGGTCTACAATCGCGGCGCCTAAACTACTCTTTTGTGCAGTATAATGCACTTCACCTACTTAGATGCCTCTGGTTTCAACTACGTCAAGTGTCTTCATTCGGCGATCAACGAAATCACACCGGAGTATCCTGACGAGTCGGCCAACAGCGCGCTTTTGCTCCCTTCCTCTCCACTACTTAGGTTGGTGCAAAACCTTTTGTTGTTTTCGCACCAACTCGTTTCGGAGAATTGCAGTGCTCTCGATGCAACATCAGCATAATAATGGTGATACGTTAATGAGGAGTGGCCGTTACTGCAGCCCATAGGATCTGCTTTGGCGCTAACATTTTACTTGCTTTATAAGAAAACAGAGACATAATAAACATTCAAGTGCAAAATCGGTGTTTTGCTGTGCGACCTCCAAAAGGGTGCCCAACGCTGTTAAAGTTTGTCGAAACATCTTCAAAACCTTCGGAAACAACTCGGAGAACGAATGGACCTGCCGAAAATGGTTTGCCAGGTGCCCGTAGTCCAGAAAAAATTAACCTGGACAAAAAACCACGGTCCGGTCAATTCTCATTGCTGGAAAAGTTTGGAATAACTTTTAACCCCTGTGGGTTTCTCACAGATCGAGTAACACCAACAAATTGGGTTCATGTGCCTCTGCACTCCAATCGCCACCGCCGAGCTTTATTCTTAGATCCTTCGGAAACCTGCGATGAAAAATTTGTCCTCCGAGAGAATGCAAGCAGACCAAGATTCGGGTCCAAAGGCGCCGGCAGCAGTTCCCAGAGTCAACCCAAGCGAAACGTCAACTTAATTGCAAACTATGCAATGTTGTATTGCAACTATGCAACATTGCAAGCTATGGAGTGCTGTTTGTGAAATATCGATTGAGGCATCGTTTACGCTAAACGCACAAGAAGAAACCAGATGATCAGTACGGATCTATACTGCTAATAAAGCCAACTAGTTGAATAAAAATTCACCCAAACTTGTCCATCTTTCACTGAGACAACGCACGACCTCATGTGAGTAACACCGGCCTTAGAAAATATATAACCTGAGCTGGGGACTAACTGAGCATCCAACAACTCCGCGGAGCTTGCACCTTTCGACTAGCACTCACTCCCGTCTCGCCGCTTGTTACGGGTATAGTGACTATGACGATGCCGCACACGCGCATTCACCCAAATAGAACATCGTACATTTGTGCATAGATTACACGCTTTCTTTCATTGTCCTAACTAAGATTCTGAAGGGTGGAATTGTTGCTGTCGATAATGCAAGACATAAATGACACGATTAAATAAAATGTGCATGTTTCTATACCATTATGCAAACGTAATTTGCAAGATAACAAAACTGATGCAAACATTGGTTACCTGTTATTAATTATAATTTGTCTAGTAAACCTCTTGTGTAAAGATGTCTTGGCAATTTGTACTGCCTTCATTCTGTACTCCTTGTTCGAGATCTTGCAGGACGGCATGCGTCCTTTTGACGGTTCCGCTACAACACGAATAATAAAATACATATAAAGATTAAATAGCCTAAAAGTCCGATAAAAAAGTAATTGCAATGGCCTACGACTATGACGACACGAGGTTAACACAGCAAACGCATATAAATGCTAAGCACCTATTCCTTGCATAACCAAATTGTGTATATCTGCATGTTCATGATCTTCAGTTTAAATTAGAAAGGTCTCTTGTTATCACAGCGCTCGGAAAAGACTTCACGAACGAGAGCTCGGCGCTTATAAAGTGCCTTGCACGCTGTAAAACGAACCTATATACCATATGAAATAAATGTCAGTGGGTGCCCTTTTCTCAAACAATACGAGTACACGTCACCATATCACTCCCTGATCGAGTGTAGTTGTTTTTGCGATTCGAATGACGTGGACGCCCAGATGATGGCCAATTATCGTCTTGTTGCTTCTCGGGCGACGTTGCTCTGGACGATAACCGTCGATCAGTTAAAGCTTTCGATTTTTCAGGGGGAGGATCACAACCATCATCATTGGCCAAGGACGATATCCCTGCTCTTTCATTTGTCGCCGAATCTTTTCCATCACCCACTCGGGGATGGTAATGTCTGGATCGTCTAGGTCCCCACGTGCTGTATCTTGAAGGAGACCGGCAACACGGCAGGAAGCCTCGCCCTCATAGCGCCCCGTCTCTGCTCTCGACGCAAGTCTTCATCCGGCTCCGACGAGAATCCCTTAGCAATTTAGTAATTGAAGAACATTATAATATCGGACGTATATATCAGATCGTGTGTTTGTTGCAACCAAAATAAACGTAAGTGCAATGCAGCATACATCAGCACGGCTCACTGTTACAGGATCACATGTTCACAAGTCGCAAGTGACTGTTGTTTCTATAATGCTGATGTATTTTTGATATACATTTGGCGACCAGCGGATAGCCAGCTAGTTATTTAACAGTGAAATGCACATTTTTTATTTTGACTTGTTTGCCTGTGATCGACTCATGGAATCATACTAGTGTATTTAAAATATAATTATATTAAAATGTCCTTAATATAATTGCATTAAATAGCGTTATGTTTGGGGGTGTGAGAGCGTTCACTAGCTAAAACGTACCTCAGGTGGGATATTCTCCGTGATGTGGGGCTCTTTAATGTTCTCGTCAAAATCGTAACAGTTGACGGAGCCCACGAAGGAAGCACTTTTGCCGAAAAGCAGAGCGGCGGCTAGATAGCGCAAGCGATACCCGCAAGCAACTGCTACCCAGCCCGCGAAGAAAGGCCACGCCTTTTGCGGTAGCCACCATCTTTTGCTTGCCTTCCGGTTGTTTGGACTGTGAACCAGCAAAATAAATCCATAATTGTATCAAAATACATATATGTATAATTGTAGTGGTGATATTTTTAGTTATAACACTAAGTTTCCCTGCGAAAGACTTTTCTGCATGGTGTTTAAGATTTTTAGAACTTAAACTAACATTCTTGCTCACTTAAAGTTGACATTGTCTTGGCCAAATTCAAAATCTCTTATATACAACAGAACGTGCAATTAATCTCTGTGCTATATACAGACGTGCTAATCAGATGTGTACCAATCTTGTTGTTGTTGTGCTGTATCCATTATCAGTCACTTCATTAGCGTTCCTTGTTGAAGGTAATCATGGCACAAAAGAAGCTGGTCCAGTAGCTGCCATAATGAAAAAGTCTAATATGGCGATCTCTGTAACCGCTCCAAGTGATGTGTTATGAACAAACCGGAATTGCGTCTGAATATATATATATATATATATATATACGTGCACGAATCATGCATGGCCTGATATATACATCAGATATTATAATGTTCAACAAGTAGTAAATTGCTAAGGAATTGTCGTCGGAGCCGGAGGAAGATTTGCGTCGAGAGCAGAGGCGGCGTGCTGTGAGAGCAAGGCTGCCTGCCGGATTGCCGGTGTACTACAAGATGCACCACAGGGACCTAGAGAATCTGGGCGTAACCATCCTCGAATGGGTGATGAAAAAAATCAGCGGCAAATAGAGGAACAAGGCTCATACTCTGCCGATGGATTAGATTCAGATGATCTCCCATCCGTAGTCGAAAGCTGCAGCTGGTCGACGGTATCGTCAGCAGATCAACGCCGCCCGAAAAGCACCAAGATGATAATGGGCCATCCTCTGAAATCGCGCTACCGTCCACGTCTTCCAGACCGCAAAAATGGCTACACCCTAGGGTGCAGAGGAGGATAGATAGTGTGTTACTGCGTACTCGTATTGCCAAAGAAAGAGGCGTTTATGACGACGTTCATTTCATATTGATATGTTGTTAGTTCCTCTTATAGCGCCCAAAGCATCTTACGAGCGTAAAGTTGTTGGTCGTCATGTTCATGAGGTCGCTTTGGAGCGTTGATAGCGAAAAGCTCTTCCTAAACTAAGCTGAATACCATGATTAAGCATATACATACGATTTGGTTATGCAAGGACTTGGCGCTTAGCATTTAATTGCTACTGCGACTAACTCATGTCGTCATAGCCGAACGCCAATGTCAAAAGACTTTCAGCCAATGTAATATACACATATAATTCTATGTATTACCTTTGTAATAGCAGAACAATCAAAATGATGCTTATCAGGAGATCCCGAAGAGGAGGTACACAATGGAGGCAGTAAAAGCAGTACAAGATCGTCAGTACAAGGGGCCTAGATAAAATACAATTTTAACAAGTACGACAATTTTCACATCTGTTTCATTATTTAGCAAAATGCGTGTGCATACATGATATAAATAAGTGCACATTTAGTTTCGTATCGTGTCACGTATGTCTTGAATTATCAACAGCTGTATAGATTTCATTTAATTTTACCATTTAGGTGCTTGATTAAAACAACGAATGAAAGCGTATATATATATATATATAAAAAAACACACATCCTAGGTGGCCGATCCTGGTACCCCAACGGGGTATTAGAGGACCATTGAATACTTGCGATATGCAATTGTTTCATGTGATGTGTGGCAAGTGGCACTGTCTTGTTCAAAACACATCTCTTTGAGATTCATACCATCTTTTTTTTTATTTTCCGTAAGGCTATTGCCCATATACGGTTTTTTTCAGGTCATGGCTAATTTTAATCCACTCCGGCATTTACCTTGTCTAAATTGGAAACCATGCAAACCAATTTAAGAGTGGCCGGTCTGGGTCTCGAACCCAGTCCTCCCGAATGCAAAGCAAAGGCTTTGCCACTAAGCCATCTTGCTCGGTTTATATTCTCCCGGAAAGGTAATAAGTTTCGAGTCGTGAAATTTCGCCAATGCGTGGCGGTTTTGTCTCGCTGTATCGGTCGTTTCTGTTGTGCATGTTTGCACAGCCGGTTCATACACGTTCTTGTTTAATTCTTCTAAAAGTGATTCAGATGATTTCTCGAAATCCCCTTGAAAATGGTACGTTTTTTTTAAGGAGCGGCCGTTACTGCAGCCCATAGGTTCTGCTTTGGCGCTAATATTTTACTTACTTTATAAGTAAAAGAGACATAATAAATATGAACGTGCAAAATCGGCCTTTTGCTGTGCGACCTCCAAAAGGGTGCTCAACGCTGTTAAGGTTTGTCGAAACATCTTCAACATTTTCGGAAACAACTCAGACAACGAATGGACCTGCCGAAAATGGTTTGTCAGGTGCCCGTAGTCCAGGAGAAATTAACCTGGACAAAAACCACGGTCCGGTCAATTCTCATTGCTAGAAGAGTTTGGAATAACTTTCAAGCCCTGTGGGTTTCTCACAAGCTGAGTAACACCAACAAATTGGCATTCATGCGCCTCTGCACTCCAATCGACACCGCCAAGCTTAATTCTTAAATCCTTCGGAAACCTGCGATGAAAAATTTGTCCTCCGAGAGAATCCGAGCAGACAAAGATTCGGGTCCAAAGGCGCCGGCGGCAGTTTCCAGAGTCAACTCAAGGGAAACGCCCACTCAATTGCAAACTATGCAACATTGCAAGCTATGCAATGTTGTTTGTGAAATATCGATTGAGGCATCGTTCACGCTAAACGTATGAGAAGAAATTAAATGATCAGTACGAATCTATACTGCTAATAAGGCCAACTAGTTCAATAAAAATTCACTCAAACTCGTCCATTTTTCCCCGAGACAACGCACGACCCCATGTGAGTAACACTGTCCTTAGGAAATATACAACCTGGGGACTAATTGAGCATCCAGCAACTCATCGGAGCTTGCACCTTTCGATGAGCACTCACTTCCGTCCTGCCGCTTGTTACGGGTAGTGACAATGACGGTGCCGCACACAGGCATGCACCCAAATAGAACATCGAACATTTGTGCATAGATAATATGCTTTCTTTCATTGTCCTAACTAAGATTCTGAAGGGGTGGAATAGATGCTGTCGATAACGAAAGACATAAATGACACGATATGAAGTAAAATGCGCATGTGTCTATACCATTATGCAAACGTCATTTGCAAGATAACAAAACAGATGCAAAAATTGTCCTACCTGTTATTAATTGTCATTTGTCTAGTAAACTTCTTGTGTAAAGATGTCTTGGCAATTTGTACGGCCTCCATTCTGTACTCCTTGTTCGAGATCTCCCGGCACGCGTCCTCTTGACGGTTCCGCTACAACACGACTAATAAAATAAAAGTCCGATAAAAAGTAATTGCAATGGCCTACCACTATGACGACATGAGTTAACACAGCAAACGCTTATAAATGCTAAGCATATATTCCTTGCATAACCAAATCGTGTATCTGCATGTTCATGATCTTCAGTTTAAATTAAAAAGGTCTCTTGTTATCACAGCGCTCGGAAAAGACTTCATGAACGAGAGCTCGACGCTTATAAAGTGCCTTGCACGCTGTAAAACGAACCTATATACCATATGAAATAAATGTCAGTGGGTGCCCTTTTCTCAAACAATACGAGTACACGTCACCATATCACTCCCTGATCGAGTGTAGTTGTTTTTGCGATTCGAATGACGTGGACGCCCAGATGATGGCCAATTATCGTCTTGTTGCTTCTCGGGCGACGTTGCTCTGGACGATAACCGTCGATCAGTTAAAGCTTTCGATTTTTCAGGGGGAGGATCACAACCATCATCATTGGCCAAGGACGATATCCCTGCTCTTTCATTTGTCGCCGAATCTTTTCCATCACCCACTCGGGGATGGTAATGTCTGGATCGTCTAGGTCCCCACGTGCTGTATCTTGAAGGAGACCGGCAACACGGCAGGAAGCCTCGCCCTCATAGCGCCCCGTCTCTGCTCTCGACGCAAGTCTTCATCCGGCTCCGACGAGAATCCCTTAGCAATTTAGTAATTGAAGAACATTATAATATCGGACGTATATATCAGATCGTGTGTTTGTGCAACCAAAATAAACGTAAGTGCAATGCAGCATACATCAGCACGGCTCACTGTTACAGGATCACATGTTCACAAGTCGCAAGTGACTGTTGTTTCTATAATGCTGATGTATTTTTGATATACATTTGGCGACCAGCGGATAACCAGCTAGTTATTTAACAGTGAAATGCACATTTTTTATTTTGACTTGTTTGCCTGTGATCGACTCATGGAATCATACTAGTGTATTTAAAATATAATTATATTAAAATGTCCTTAATATAATTGCATTAAATAGCGTTATGTTTGGGGGTGTGAGAGCGTTCACTAGCTAAAACGTACCTCAGGTGGGATATTCTCCGTGATGTGGGGCTCTTTAATGTTCTCGTCAAAATCGTAACAGTTGACGGAGCCCACGAAGGAAGCACTTTTGCCGAAAAGCAGAGCGGCGGCTAGATAGCGCAAGCGATACCCGCAAGCAACTGCTACCCAGCCCGCGAAGAAAGGCCACGCCTTTTGCGGTAGCCACCATCTTTTGCTTGCCTTCCGGTTGTTTGGACTGTGAACCAGCAAAATAAATTCATAATTGTATCAAAATACATATATGTATAATTGTAGTGGTGATATTTTTAGTTATAACACTAAGTTTCCCTGCGAAAGACTTTTCTGCATGGTGTTTAAGATTTTTTAGAACTTAAACTAACATTCTTGCTCACTTAAAGTTGACATTGTCTTCGCCAAATTCAAAATCTCTTATATACAACAGAACGTGCAATTAATCTCTGTGCTATATACAGACGTGCTAATCAGATGTGTACCAATCTTGTTGTTGTTGTGCTGTATCCATTATCAGTCACTTCATTAGCGTTCCTTGTTGAAGGTAATCATGGCACAAAAGAAGCTGGTCCAGTAGCTGCCATAATGAAAAAGTCTAATATGGTGATCTCTGTAACCGCTCCAAGTGATGTGTTATGAACAAACCGGAATTGCGTCTGAATATATATATATATATATATATATATATACGTGCACGAATCATGTGGTAACACTGCATGGCCTGATATATACATCAGATATTATAATGTTCAACAAGTAGTAAATTGCTAAGGAATTGTCGTCGGAGCCGGAGGAAGATTTGCGTCGAGAGCAGAGGCGGCGTGCTGTGAGAGCAAGGCTGCCTGCCGGATTGCCGGTGTACTACAAGATGCACCACAGGGACCTAGAGAATCTGGGCGTAACCATCCTCGAATGGGTGATGAAAAAAATCAGCGGCAAATAGAGGAACAAGGCTCATACTCTGCCGATGGATTAGATTCAGATGATCTCCCATCCGTAGTCGAAAGCTGCAGCTGGTCGACGGTATCGTCAGCAGATCAACGCCGCCCGAAAAGCACCAAGATGATAATGGGCCATCCTCTGAAATCGCGCTACCGTCCACGTCTTCCAGACCGCAAAAATGGCTACACCCTAGGGTGCAGAGGAGGATAGATAGTGTGTTACTGCGTACTCGTATTGCCAAAGAAAGAGGCGTTTATGACGACGTTCATTTCATATTGATATGTTGTTAGTTCCTCTTATAGCGCCCAAAGCATCTTACGAGCGTAAAGTTGTTGGTCGTCATGTTCATGAGGTCGCTTTGGAGCGTTGATAGCGAAAAGCTCTTCCTAAACTAAGCTGAATACCATGATTAAGCATATACATACGATTTGGTTATGCAAGGACTTGGCGCTTAGCATTTAATTGCTACTGCGACTAACTCATGTCGTCATAGCCGAACGCCAATGTCAAAAGACTTTCAGCCAATGTAATATACACATATAATTCTATGTATTACCTTTGTAATAGCAGAACAATCAAAATGATGCTTATCAGGAGATCCCGAAGAGGAGGTACACAATGGAGGCAGTAAAAGCAGTACAAGATCGTCAGTACAAGGGGCCTAGATAAAATACAATTTTAACAAGTACGACAATTTTCACATCTGTTTCATTATTTAGCAAAATGCGTGTGCATACATGGTATAAATAAGTGCACATTTAGTTTCGTATCGTGTCACGTATGTCTTGAATTATCAACAGCTGTATAGATTTAATTTAATTTTACCATTTAGGTGCTTGATTAAAACAACGAATGAAAGCTTATATATATATAAAAAAACACACATCCTAGGCGGCCGATCCTGGTACCCCAACGGGGTATCAGAGGACCATTGAATACTTGCGATATGCAATTGTTTCATGTGATGTGTGGCAAGTGGCACTGTCTTGTTCAAAACACATCTCTTTGAGATTCATACCATATTTTTTTTTATTTTCCGTAAGGCTATTGCCCATATACGGTTTTTTTCAGGTCATGGCTAATTTTAATCCACTCCGGCATTTACCTTGTCTAAATTGGAAACCATGCAAACCAATTTAAGAGTGGCCGGTCTGGGTCTCGAACCTAGTCCTCCCGAATGCAAAGCAAAGGCTTTGCCACTAAGCCATCTTGCTCGGTTTATATTCTCCCGGAAAGGTAATAAGTTTCGAGTCGTGAAATTTCGCCAATGCGTGGCGGTTTTGTCTCGCTGTATCGGTCGTTTCTGTTGTGCATGTTTGCACAGCCGGTTCATACACGTTCTTGTTTAATTCTTCTAAAAGTGATTCAGATGATTTCTCGAAATCCCCTTGAAAATGGTACGTTTTTTTTAAGGAGCGGCCGTTACTGCAGCTCATAGGTTCTGCTTTGGCGCTAATATTTTACTTACTTTATAAGTAAAAAGAGACATAATAAATATGAACGTGCAAAATCGGCCTTTTGCTGTGCGACCTCCAAAAGGGTGCTCAACGCTGTTAAGGTTTGTCGAAACATCTTCAACATTTTCGGAAACAACTCAGACAACGAATGGACCTGCCGAAAATGGTTTGTCAGGTGCCCGTAGTCCAGGAGAAATTAACCTGGACAAAAAACCACGGTCCGGTCAATTCTCATTGCTAGAAGAGTTTGGAATAACTTTCAAGCCCTGTGGGTTTCTCACAAGCTGAGTAACACCAACAAATTGGCATTCATGCGCCTCTGCACTCCAATCGACACCGCCAAGCTTAATTCTTAAATCCTTCGGAAACCTGCGATGAAAAATTTGTCCTCCGAGAGAATCCGAGCAGACAAAGATTCGGGTCCAAAGGCGCCGGCAGCAGTTTTCAGAGTCAACTCAAGGGAAACGCCCACTCAATTGCAAACTATGCAACATTGCAAGCTATGCAATGTTGTTTGTGAAATATCGATTGAGGCATCGTTCACGCTAAACGTATGAGAAGAAATTAAATGATCAGTACGAATCTATACTGCTAATAAGGCCAACTAGTTCAATAAAAATTCACTCAAACTCGTCCATTTTTCCCCGAGACAACGCACGACCCCATGTGAGTAACACTGTCCTTAGGAAATATACAACCTGGGGACTAATTGAGCATCCAGCAACTCATCGGAGCTTGCACCTTTCGATGAGCACTCACTTCCGTCCTGCCGCTTGTTACGGGTAGTGACAATGACGGTGCCGCACACAGGCATGCACCCAAATAGAACATCGAACATTTGTGCATAGATAATATGCTTTCTTTCATTGTCCTAACTAAGATTCTGAAGGGGTGGAATAGATGCTGTCGATAACGAAAGACATAAATGACACGATATGAAGTAAAATGCGCATGTGTCTATACCATTATGCAAACGTCATTTGCAAGATAACAAAACAGATGCAAAAATTGTCCTACCTGTTATTAATTGTCATTTGTCTAGTAAACTTCTTGTGTAAAGATGTCTAGGCAATTTGTACGGCCTCCATTCTGTACTCCTTGTTCGAGATCTCCCGGCACGCGTCCTCTTGACGGTTCCGCTACAACACGACTAATAAAATAAAAGTCCGATAAAAAGTAATTGCAATGGCCTACCACTATGACGACATGAGTTAACACAGCAAACGCTTATAAATGCTAAGCATATATTCCTTGCATAACCAAATCGTGTATCTGCATGTTCATGATCTTCAGTTTAAATTAAAAAGGTCTCTTGTTATCACAGCGCTCGGAAAAGACTTCATGAACGAGAGCTCGACGCTTATAAAGTGCCTTGCACGCTGTAAAACGAACCTATATACCATATGAAATAAATGTCAGTGGACGCCCTTTTCTCAAACAATACGAGTACACGTCACCATATCACTTCCTGATCGGGTGTAGCTGTTTTTGCGGTTCGAATGACGTGGACGCCCAGATGATGGCCAATTATCGTCTTGTTGCTTCTCGGGCGACGTTGCTCTGGACGATAACCGTCGATCAGTTAAAGCTTTCGATTTTTCAGGGGGAGGATCACAACCATCATCATTGGCCAAGGACGATATCCCTGCTCTTTCATTTGCCGCCGAATCTTTTCCATCACCCACTCGGGGATGGTAATGTTTGGATCGTCTAGGTCCCCACGTGCTGTATCTTGAAGGAGACCGGCAACACGGCAGGAAGCCTCGCCCTCATAGCGCCCCGTCTCTGCTCTCGACGCAAGTCTTCATCCGGCTCCGACGAGAATCCCTTAGCAATTTAGTAATTGAAGAACATTATAATATCGGACGTATATATCAGATCGTGTGTTTGTGCAACCAAAATAAACGTAAGTGCAATGCAGCATACATCAGCACGGCTCACTGTTACAGGATCACATGTTCACAAGTCGCAAGTGACTGTTGTTTCTATAATGCTGATGTATTTTTGATATACATTTGGCGACCAGCGGATAACCAGCTAGTTATTTAACAGTGAAATGCACATTTTTTATTTTGACTTGTTTGCCTGTGATCGACTCATGGAATCATACTAGTGTATTTAAAATATAATTATATTAAAATGTCCTTAATATAATTGCATTAAATAGCGTTATGTTTGGGGGTGTGAGAGCGTTCACTAGCTAAAACGTACCTCAGGTGGGATATTCTCCGTGATGTGGGGCTCTTTAATGTTCTCGTCAAAATCGTAACAGTTGACGGAGCCCACGAAGGAAGCACTTTTGCCGAAAAGCAGAGCGGCGGCTAGATAGCGCAAGCGATACCCGCAAGCAACTGCTACCCAGCCCGCGAAGAAAGGCCACGCCTTTTGCGGTAGCCACCATCTTTTGCTTGCCTTCCGGTTGTTTGGACTGTGAACCAGCAAAATAAATCCATAATTGTATCAAAATACATATATGTATAATTGTAGTGGTGATATTTTTAGTTATAACACTAAGTTTCCCTGCGAAAGACTTTTCTGCATGGTGTTTAAGATTTTTTAGAACTTAAACTAACATTCTTGCTCACTTAAAGTTGACATTGTCTTCGCCAAATTCAAAATCTCTTATATACAACAGAACGTGCAATTAATCTCTGTGCTATATACAGACGTGCTAATCAGATGTGTACCAATCTTGTTGTTGTTGTGCTGTATCCATTATCAGTCACTTCATTAGCGTTCCTTGTTGAAGGTAATCATGGCACAAAAGAAGCTGGTCCAGTAGCTGCCATAATGAAAAAGTCTAATATGGTGATCTCTGTAACCGCTCCAAGTGATGTGTTATGAACAAACCGGAATTGCGTCTGAATATATATATATATATATATATATACGTGCACGAATCATGTGGTAACACTGCATGGCCTGATATATACATCAGATATTATAATGTTCAACAAGTAGTAAATTGCTAAGGAATTGTCGTCGGAGCCGGAGGAAGATTTGCGTCGAGAGCAGAGGCGGCGTGCTGTGAGAGCAAGGCTGCCTGCCGGATTGCCGGTGTACTACAAGATGCACCACAGGGACCTAGAGAATCTGGGCGTAACCATCCTCGAATGGGTGATGAAAAAAATCAGCGGCAAATAGAGGAACAAGGCTCATACTCTGCCGATGGATTAGATTCAGATGATCTCCCATCCGTAGTCGAAAGCTGCAGCTGGTCGACGGTATCGTCAGCAGATCAACGCCGCCCGAAAAGCACCAAGATGATAATGGGCCATCCTCTGAAAGCGCGCTACCGTCCACGTCTTCCAGACCGCAAAAATGGCTACACCCTAGGGTGCAGAGGAGGATAGATAGTGTGTTACTGCGTACTCGTATTGCCAAAGAAAGAGGCGTTTATGACGACGTTCATTTCATATTGATATGTTGTTAGTTCCTCTTATAGCGCCCAAAGCATCTTACGAGCGTAAAGTTGTTGGTCGTCATGTTCATGAGGTCGCTTTAGAGCGTTGATAGCGAAAAGCTCTTCCTAAACTAAGCTGAATACCATGATTAAGCATATACATACGATTTGGTTATGCAAGGACTTGGCGCTTAGCATTTAATTGCTACTGCGACTAACTCATGTCGTCATAGCCGAACGCCAATGTCAAAAGACTTTCAGCCAATGTAATATACACATATAATTCTATGTATTACCTTTGTAATAGCAGAACAATCAAAATGATGCTTATCAGGAGATCCCGAAGAGGAGGTACACAATGGAGGCAGTAAAAGCAGTACAAGATCGTCAGTACAAGGGGCCTAGATAAAATACAATTTTAACAAGTACGACAATTTTCACATCTGTTTCATTATTTAGCAAAATGCGTGTGCATACATGGTATAAATAAGTGCACATTTAGTTTCGTATCGTGTCACGTATGTCTTGAATTATCAACAGCTGTATAGATTTCATTTAATTTTACCATTTAGGTGCTTGATTAAAACAACGAATGAAAGCTTATATATATATAAAAAATCACACATCCTAGGCGGCCGATCCTGGTACCCCAACGGGGTATTAGAGGACCATTGAATACTTGCGATATGCAATTGTTTCATGTGATGTGTGGCAAGTGGCACTGTCTTGTTCAAAACACATCTCTTTGAGATTCATACCATCTTTTTTTTTATTTTCCGTAAGGCTATTGCCCATATACGGTTTTTTTCAGGTCATGGCTAATTTTAATCCACTCCGGCATTTACCTTGTCTAAATTGGAAACCATGCAAACCAATTTAAGAGTGGCCGGTCTGGGTCTCGAACCCAGTCCTCCCGAATGCAAAGCAAAGGCTTTGCCACTAAGCCATCTTGCTCGGTTTATATTCTCCCGGAAAGGTAATAAGTTTCGAGTCGTGAAATTTCGCCAATGCGTGGCGGTTTTGTCTCGCTGTATCGGTCGTTTCTGTTGTGCATGTTTGCACAGCCGGTTCATACACGTTCTTGTTTAATTCTTCTAAAAGTGATTCAGATGATTTCTCGAAATCCCCTTGAAAATGGTACGTTTTTTTAAAGGAGCGGCCGTTACTGCAGCCCATAGGTTCTGCTTTGGCGCTAATATTTTACTTACTTTATAAGTAAAAAGAGACATAATAAATATGAACGTGCAAAATCGGCCTTTTGCTGTGCGACCTCCAAAAGGGTGCTCAACGCTGTTAAGGTTTGTCGAAACATCTTCAACATTTTCGGAAACAACTCAGACAACGAATGGACCTGCCGAAAATGGTTTGTCAGGTGCCCGTAGTCCAGGAGAAATTAACCTGGACAAAAAACCACGGTCCGGTCAATTCTCATTGCTAGAAGAGTTTGGAATAACTTTCAAGCCCTGTGGGTTTCTCACAAGCTGAGTAACACCAACAAATTGGCATTCATGCGCCTCTGCACTCCAATCGACACCGCCAAGCTTAATTCTTAAATCCTTCGGAAACCTGCGATGAAAAATTTGTCCTCCGAGAGAATCCGAGCAGACAAAGATTCGGGTCCAAAGGCGCCGGCAGCAGTTTCCAGAGTCAACTCAAGGGAAACGCCCACTCAATTGCAAACTATGCAATGTTGTTTGTGAAATATCGATTGAGGCATCGTTCACGCTAAACGTATGAGAAGAAATTAAATGATCAGTACGAATCTATACTGCTAATAAGGCCAACTAGTTCAATAAAAATTCACTCAAACTCGTCCATTTTTCCCCGAGACAACGCACGACCCCATGTGAGTAACACTGTCCTTAGGAAATATACAACCTGGGGACTAATTGAGCATCCAGCAACTCATCGGAGCTTGCACCTTTCGATGAGCACTCACTTCCGTCCTGCCGCTTGTTACGGGTAGTGACAATGACGGTGCCGCACACAGGCATGCACCCAAATAGAACATCGAACATTTGTGCATAGATAATATGCTTTCTTTCATTGTCCTAACTAAGATTCTGAAGGGGTGGAATAGATGCTGTCGATAACGAAAGACATAAATGACACGATATGAAGTAAAATGCGCATGTGTCTATACCATTATGCAAACGTCATTTGCAAGATAACAAAACAGATGCAAAAATTGTCCTACCTGTTATTAATTGTCATTTGTCTAGTAAACTTCTTGTGTAAAGATGTCTTGGCAATTTGTACGGCCTCCATTCTGTACTCCTTGTTCGAGATCTCCCGGCACGCGTCCTCTTGACGGTTCCGCTACAACACGACTAATAAAATAAAAGTCCGATAAAAAGTAATTGCAATGGCCTACCACTATGACGACATGAGTTAACACAGCAAACGCTTATAAATGCTAAGCATATATTCCTTGCATAACCAAATCGTGTATCTGCATGTTCATGATCTTCAGTTTAAATTAAAAAGGTCTCTTGTTATCACAGCGCTCGGAAAAGACTTCATGAACGAGAGCTCGACGCTTATAAAGTGCCTTGCACGCTGTAAAACGAACCTATATACCATATGAAATAAATGTCAGTGGACGCCCTTTTCTCAAACAATACGAGTACACGTCACCATATCACTTCCTGATCGGGTGTAGCTGTTTTTGCGGTTCGAATGACGTGGACGCCCAGATGATGGCCAATTATCGTCTTGTTGCTTCTCAGGCGACGTTGCTCTGAACGATAAGCGTTGATCAGTTACAGATTCCGATTTTTTAGAGAGATGATCACAACCATCCTCATCGGCCAACGATGATCCCTGCTCTTCCATTTGTCGCCGAATCTTTTCCATCACCCACTCGGGGATGGTAACGTCTGGATCGTCTAGGTCCCCACGTGCTGTATCTTGAAGGAGACCGGCAACACAGCAGGAAGCCTCGCCCTCAAAGCGCCCCGTCTCTGCTCTCGACGCAAGTCTTCATCCGGCTCCGACGAGAATCCCTTAGCAATTTAGTAATTGAAGAACATTATAATATCGGACGTATATATCAGATCGTATGTAAGTGCAACAAAAATAAGCATAAGTGCAATGCAGCATCAATCAGCACGACTCACTGTTACAGGGTCACATGTTCACAAGTCGCAAGTGACTGTTGTTTCCATAATGCTGATGTATTTTTTATATAAATTTGGCGACCAGCGGATAACCAGCTAGTTATTTAACAGTGAAATGCACATTGTTTATTTGACTTGTTTGCCTGTGATCGACTCATTGAATCGTACTAGTGTATGTAAAATAGAATTATATTAAAATGTCCTTAATATAATTAATTGCATTAAATAGCGTTATGTTTGGGGGTGTGAGAGCGTTCACTAGCTAAAACGTACCTCAAGTGGGATATTGTCCGTGGTGTGGGGCTCTTTAATGTTCTCGTCAAAATCCGAACAGTTGACGGAGCCCACGAAGGAAGCACTTTTGCCGAAAAGCAGAGCAGCGGCTAGATAGCGCAAGCGATACCCGCAAGCGACTGCCATCTAGCCCGCGAAGAAAGGCCACGCTTTTTGCGGTAGCCACCATCTTTTGCTTGCCTTCCGGTTGTCTGGGCTGTAAACCAGCAAAATAAATCCATAATTGTATCAAAATACATATATGTATAATTGTAGTGGTGATATTTTTAGTTATAACACTAAGTTTCCCTGCGAAAGACTTTTCTGCTACTCAAAAAGCCGTCATTACAATATAAGAAATTGTAGAAGAAGCAATGTCAATTTCAGTTTCAACCTTTCGTTCAACATGCGATTTTGACTTAGTTCAGAGCATTGCCAGAATAAAGATTTGATTGGCGATCGATACCTAAAAAGCGAAAGAGTCTCAAGGGTACTTACAATGTCTTGCGGGAAAGTCATCAGCTCGGGCTCATTTTCACGCGAGATGAGCTTTATTTTTAGCTGACTTTGTAGCCTCGTATCTGTCACAGCTCCAGATAACTGGAAAGAAAAGATGAATATATTTTTAGTACGTTGGTTGTTTAGAGTATCAATACAACGATATAATCGATAAGCATGGTGTTTAAGATTTTTTAGAACTAAAACTAACATTCACTTGCTCACTTAAAGTTGACATTGTCTTGGCCAAATTCAAAATCTCTTATATACAACAGAACGTGAAATTAATCTCTGTGCTCTATACAGACGTGCTAATCAGATGTGTACCAATCTTGTTGTTGTTGTGCTGTATCTATTATCAGTCACTTCATTAGCGTTCCTTGTTGAAGGTAATCATGGCACAAAATAAGCTGGTCCAGTAGCTGCCATAATGAAAAGGTCTAATATGGTGATCTCTGTAACCGCTCCAAGTGATGTGTTATAAACAAACCGGGAATTGCGTCTAAATATATATATATATATATATATATATATATATATATACGTGCAGGAATCATGTGGTAACACTGCATGGCCTGATATATACATCAGATATTATAATGTTCAACAAATAGTAAATTGCTAAGGAATTGTCGTCGGAGCCGGAGGAAGATTTGCGTCGAGAGCAGAGGCGGCGTGCTGTGAGCAAGGCTGCCTGCCGGATTGCCGGTGTACTACAAGATGCACCACAGGAACCTAGAGAATCTGGACGTAACCATCCCCGAATGGGTGATGAAAAAAAATCAGCGGCAAATAGAGGAACAAGGCTCATCCTCTGCCGATGGATTAGATTCAGATGATCTCCCGTCCGTAGTCGAAAGCTGCAGCTGGTCGACGGTATCGCCAGCAAATCAACGCCGCCCGAAAAGCACCAAGATGATAATGGGCCATCCTCTGAAATCGCGCTACCGTCCACGTCTTCCAGACCGCAAAAATGGCTACACCCTAGGGTGCAGAGGAGGATAGATAGTGTGTTACTGCGTACTCGTATTGCCAAAGAAAGAGGCGTTTATGACGACGTTCATTTCATATTGATATGTTGTTAGTTCCTCTTATAGCGCCCAAAGCATCTTACGAGCGTAAAGTTGTTGGTCGTCATGTTCATGAGGTCGCTTTGGAGCGTTGATAGCGAAAAGCTCTTCCTAAACTAAGCTGAATACCATGATTAAGCATATACATACGATTTGGTTATGCAAGGACTTGGCGCTTAGCATTTAATTGCTACTGCGACTAACTCATGTCGTCATAGCCGAACGCCAATGTCAAAAGACTTTCAGCCAATGTAATATACACATATAATTCTATGTATTACCTTTGTAATAGCAGAGCAATCAAAATGATGCTTATCAGGAGATCCCGAAGAGGAGGTACACAATGGAGGCAGTAAAAGCAGTACAAGATCGTCAATACAAGGGGCCTAGATAGTTACAATTTTAACAAGTACGACAATTTTCATATCTGTTTCATTATTTAGCAAAATGCGTGTGCATACATGGTATAAATAAGTGCACATTTAGTTTCATATCGTGTCACGTATGTCTTGAATTATCAACAGCTGTATAGATTTCATTTAATTTTACCATTTAGGTGCTTCATTAAAACAACGAATGAAAGCGTATATATATATATAAAAAACACACATACTAGGCGGCCGATCCTGGTATCCCAAACGGGGTATTAGAGGACCATTGAATACTTGCGATATGCAATTGTTTCATGTGATGTGTGGCAAGTGGCACTGTCTTGTTCAAAACACATCTCTTTGAGATTCATACCATCTTTTTTTTGGATTTTCCGTAAGGCTATTGCCCATATACGGTTTTTTTTCAGGTCATGGCTAATTTTAATCCACTCCGGCATTTACCTTGTCTAATTTGGAAAGCATGCAAACCAATTTAAGAGTGGCCGGTCTGGGTCTCGAACCCAGTCCTCCCGAATGCAAGGCAAAGGCTTTGCCACTAAGCCATCTTGCTCGGTTTATATTCTCTCGGAAATGTAATAAGTTTCGAGTCGTGAAATTTCGCCAATGAGTGGCGGTTTTGTCTCGCTGTATCGGTCGTTTCTGTTGTGCATGTTTGCACAACAGGTTCATACATGTTCTTGTTTAATTCTTCTAAAAATAATCAATTCAGATGATTTCTTGAAATCCCCTTGAAAATAGTAGCCGTCACCTTCTCCGCAGACAATACAGTTCTAACATTTCTCGATGAACGTTCAGCAGGTACTGTTTACTGCTCTGGCAGGTGTTTTTACTTGGGTATGTAGAGATGGATTTAATGGTCGTCCACACTCA
Organism: Dermanyssus gallinae; assembly: GCA_003439945.1. NCBI lineage: Eukaryota > Metazoa > Arthropoda > Arachnida > Mesostigmata > Dermanyssidae > Dermanyssus > Dermanyssus gallinae. The sequence continues at coordinate 52,116 of QVRM01006455.1, forward strand.
CCAATTGACGCTATAAGACTTATGGATTGCGACAAGCATTGCCGCAAAATGTTTTTCGCGTATGTTCTTGATCGATGGTCTACAATCGCGGTGCCTAAACTACTCTTTTGTGCAGTATAATGCACTTCACCTACTTAGATGCCTCTGGTTTCAACTACATCAAGTATCTTCATTCGGCGATCAACGAAATCACACCGGAGTATCCTGACGAGTCGGCCAACAGCGCGCTTTTGCTCCCTTCCTCTCCACTACTTAGGTTGGTGCAAAAGCTTTTGTTGTTTTAGCACCAACCCGTTTCGGAGAATTGCAGTGCTCTCGATGCAACATCAGCATAATAATGGTGATACGTTTATTAAGGAGTGGCCGTTACTACAGCCCATAGGATCTGCTTTGGCGCTAACATTTTACTTACTTTATAGGAAAACAGAGACATAATAAACATTCAAGTGCAAAATCGGTGTTTTGCTGTGCGACTTCCAAAAGGGTGCCCAACGCTGTTAAAGTTTGTCGAAACATCTTCAAAACCTTCGGAAACAACTCGGAGAACGAATGGACCTGTCGAAAATGGTTTGCCAGGAGCCCGTAGTCCAGAAAAAATTAACCTGGACAAAAAACCACGGTCCGGTCAATTCTCATTGCTGGAAAAGTTTGGAATAACTTTTAACCCCTGTGGGTTTCTCACAGATCGAGTAACACCAACAAATTGGGTCCATGTGCCTCTGCACTCCAATCGCCACCGCCGAGCTTTATTCTTGGATCCTTCGGAAACCTGCGATGAAAAATTTGTCCTCCGAGAGAATGCAAGCAGACCAAGATTCGGGTCCAAAGGCGCCGGCAGCAGTTTCCAGAGTCAACCCAAGCAAAACGTCAACTCAATTGCAAACTATGCAATGTTGTATTGCAAACTATGCAACATTGCAAGCTATGGAATGTTGTTTGTGAAATATCGATTGAGGCATCGTTTACGCTAAACGCACGAGAAGAAACCAGATGATCAGTGCGGATCTATACTGCTAATAAAGCCAACTAGTTGAATAAAAATTCACCCAAACTTGTCCATCTTTCACTGAGACAACGCACGACCTCATGTGAGTAACACCGGCCTTAGAAAATATATAACCTGAGCTGGGGACTAATTGAGCATCCAACAACTCCGCGGAGCTTGCACCTTTCGACTAGCACTCACTCCCGTCTCGCCGCTTGTTACGGGTATAGTGACTATGACGATGCCGCACACGCGCATTCACCCAAATAGAACATCGTACATTTGTGCATAGATTATACGCTTTCTTTCATTGTCCTAACTAAGATTCTAAAGGGTGGAATTGTTGCTGTCGATAATGCAAGACATAAATAATACGATGAAATAAAATCTGCATGTTTCTATACCATTATGCAAACGTAATTTGCAAGATAACAAAACTGATGCAAACATTGGTTACCTGTTATTAATTATAATTTGTCTAGTAAACCTCTTGTGTAAAGATGTCTTGGCAATTTGTACTGCCTTCATTCTGTACTCCTTGTTCGAGATCTTTCGGCATGCGTCCTTTTGACGGTTCCGCTACAACACGAATAATAAAATACATATATAGATTGAATAGCCTAAAAGTCCGATAAAAAAGTTATTGTAATGGCCTACGACTATGACGACATGAGTTAACACAGCAAACGCATATAAATGCTAAGCACCTATTCCTTGCATAACCAAATTGTGTATATCTGCATGTTCATGATCGTCAGTTTAAATTAGAAAGGTCTCTTGTTATCACAGCGCTCGGAAAAGACTTCACGAACGAGAGCTCGGCGCTTATAAAGTGCCTTGCACGCTGTAAAACGAACCTATATACCATATGAAATAAATGTCAGTGGATGCCCTTTTCTCAAACAATACGAGTACACGTCACCATATCACTCCCTGATCGGGTGTAGTTGTTTTTGCGATTCGAATGACGTGGACGCCCAGATGATGGCCAATTTTCGTCTTGTTGCTTCTCGGGCGACGTTGCTCTGGACGATAACCGTCGATCAGTTAAAGCTTTCGATTTTTCAGGGGGATGATCACAACCATCATCATTGGCCAAGGACGATATCCCTGCTCTTTCATTTGTCGCCGAATCTTTTCCATCACCCACTCGGGGATGGTAACGTCTGGATCGTCTAGGTCCCCACGTGGTGTATCTTGAAGGAGACCGGCAACACGGCAGGAAGCCTCGCCCTCAAAGCGCCCCGTCTCTGCTCTCGACGCAAGTCTTCATCCGGCTCCGACGAGAATCCCTTAGCAATTTAGTAATTGAAGAACATTATAATATCGGATATATATATATCAGATCGTATGTGTGTGCAACCACAAGAAACATAAGTGCAATGCAGCCTAAATCAGCACGGCTCACTGTTACAGGATCACATGTTCATAAGTCGCAAGTGACTGATGTTTCTATAATGCTGATGTATTTTTGGCCGACCAACTTTTGAAAATAAGTCAGCATTTATTAAGGGTATCTTGAGACACAGCCAAGAAACGACCGAGGACGTCTGAATAAAAGCTAGTTATTTTACAGTAAAATTGTTTATTTTGATAAAGTGCTTGCTGACTTTTTGTCCGTAATCAACTCATCCAAACGTACTAGTGTATGTAAAATGGAATATTTTTAAATGTCTTATATATAATTGCTTTAAATTGCTCTATGTAAGAATATTTTAAAATGTCTTATGTATAATTGCATTAAATAGCTCTATGTAAGAATATTTTAAAATGTTTTATATATAATTGCATTAAATAGCTTTATGTTTAGGGTGGAAGCGTTCACTAGCGAAAACGTACCTCAGGTGGAATATCGTTCGTGGTGTGGGGGGGCTTTTTATTGTTCTCGTCAAAATCCGAACAGTTGACGGGCCCCACGAGGAAAGGCCACGCTTTTACGGCGGCCACCATCTTTTGCTTGCCTTCCAGTCGTCTGAACTGTAAACCACCAAAATAAATCCATAATTGTATCGAAATACCCATATGTATAATAGTAGTGGTGATCTTTTTAGTTATAATACTTGGTTTTCCTGCGTCAGACTTCCCTGCTATACAACAATCCGTCATTACAACATAACTAATTGTAGAAAGGGCAATGTCAATTTCAGTTTCAACTTGTTGCAAACATTTCGTTTAAAATGCGATTTTGATTTAGTTTAGAGCATTGCCAGAATAAAGATTTGGTCGATGATCGATATCTAAAAAGCCTGCTGCGTAGTCTCAAGAGTACTTACAATTTCTTGCGGGGAAGTCGGAAAAATCAGCTCGGACTCGTTTTCACGCGAGATGAGCTTTATTTTTAGCTGACTTTGTAGCTTCGTATCTGTCACAGCTCAAGATGTCTGGAAAGATAAAATTAATATATCTTTAGTACGTTGGTTGTTTAGAGTATCAATACAACGATATAATCGATTGGCATGGTGTTTAAGATTTTTTAGAACTTAAACTAACACTCACTTACTCGCTTAAACTTGACATTGTCTTGGCCAAATTCAAAATCTCTTATATACAACAGAACGTGAAATTAATCTCTGTGCTCTATACAGACGTGCTAATCAGATGTGCACCAATCGTGTTGTTGCTGTGCTGTATCATTATCAGTCACTTCATTAGCGTTCCTTGTTGAAGGTAATCATGGCACAAGAGAAGCTCGTCCAGTAACTGCCATAATTAAGAGGTCTAATGCGGTGATCTCTGTAACCGCTTCAAGTGATGCGTTATGAACAAACCGGTAATACGTCTGAATATATATATATATATATATATATATACGTGCACGAATCACGTGGTGGCACTGCATGGTCATTTGTGGACTACAATAAACAAAAAAGCGACGCCATCAGCCGGTTCACCGCCAGCCCAAAGACTTGTAACTGTAAGAACATCTTTCTACATGGCGAACTGCCAATGGTGTACTGACGCCACCTATCATATTACGTTTAATCACACGACAGTCCGTTTTCGAATTGGCCACACTTTGTTAGTGGCGGAGTTAAGTAACTCTATAGCCCCGGTGGATCACGTCATTAAAACGTTTAATGTGTTTGGCTGAGTCGTTAACACTAGCAAAACGAATATCATATTGTTTCGTCAGGCTAGGAAACCAATTAGCGCGGTGACGTCCGTCCAACTCGGTCCGCATGTGGTGAGTAGTCACTTCTGTTTGGTCGAGTGTCTGGGGGTAACTCTTCATGATAAGCTAGCGCGGCAACCGCACCTAGACTATTCAACTAAATGCTATGCTGTCATTTCAGCTGTGCGACGCATGAAAGTCTGTAAATCTGTTACATTTCACTGCATATGCCCACCATCCTTGGCTACGGAATTCTCCTGTGGGAAGGTGGTGATTATATAGTGTAGAGCAAAGTTGGAACAACATAACGTATTACGAGTGATACCCTCAATTGTCACTCACGGTCTTCTGTCAATTGCGTTGTTGGTCTACATGCTGCGTGCAGGTGTGCTGAGTGCTGAGAAAAGCTACGACATATGAAGTTCCCAATAACCGCAAAAAGGTCAGCTCGCAAACCCTAAAGTGCTGGTTGCCCGAGATTCACGGTTAGCTACCCAGAAGCTGAAGATATTTTACTTCCTTGATAAGCTAAAAAACATTTCGTGTGCAGCTGACGAGCTCTCATGTGTGGTTACTACTATTGCCAGACTGGTGGCGCACATGGTCGATTCGCAGGACGAAGCTTATCGTATTGCGAATTATAGGAACCCTTGAGTGAACCTGAGATGGAGATCGGCTGTTATACGAACACGCCCAAGGTAAATCTGTATATGTATATTGCTAGTTGCAATGTTTCATACGACCGTTGCATAATAATATCCTTTTAACAATCACAGTATTATCTTAGTAAGAACTCACACGCTGCTAGATGAAGTTCCGTTCGCAGCCAACCATGTATCATCAGTACGGGGCCCACTAAAGGATGCGTCAGAGACCATCAAATCCGTCGCCTAGAGTTCGCCAAAAGTGCGCTACGATGCAATATCTAAAAAATAGTTAAGGAAGACAAGCTGTTGCCAGTTGGTTGGGTCGAGAGTCGAAGAGAAAGCGGAAATGAAGCAAATAAATTTTCCCCAGAGTAGAGAACAGTGGCAAGCGGACAAACAATCGCGTCGTATAGCGCACATCATGCAGTCACGTGCAGACGACGTAGCAGGGAGCAAAGTAAAAATTGCGTTAATGCTGTATGGATGACGCATCCAAGAGCCAAAAGTATTCTGAAGCGCAAAATCCTCGTAGAGATAGCAAAGATGTAGTGTGTTCACTAACCTTAGGACTAGTCGGCGATTGTTACGAGTTAGCCAGTGTCTCGCTCCAACAACACTCATCCTCTGCTTGCTTCGCGCCAAAGACAACTACCTAATGTATTCTCATTCCTGCTTGTATATGTCTTAGACTGCCCGCGCATTCAGTGACTTCTCGAGTCTCGGCTACTGGTGCGGCGGCATTTTCTATTTGGCGCCATTTCGTTATGCTTGCTTCGCCATCGCCGTCATTACCAGCGCTGGCTATGCTGCCTACGTTGTGCTAACGGCCACTTCTATCCTATTAAGCGCGTACTAAAAAGCTATTGTGCTGATAACTAGAATAATTCACACGGTCGTCTATTACATGAGCAACCGAGTTAAACCGAATTTAAATGAATTTGGCAGCTTTAAATGTATTAATCATAATCGTATGGATATGATTTAAAAAACAAAAACGGTTGTATGCTGTTTTCCTTCACCTGTCAAACCTAACTGACTGCAAGACGAGCATGTGTATGTATATATATAGTTACGGTGCCTGAGACTTGGCGCGGTTCCTAAACGTACGACACTCGGCGAGGTATCCGAGCTAGGAGCCAGCTCACGCGTTTCAAATAAAGTTCAACCGCCAGTTGTATATCAAACCCGGTCTCGTTAACACACATATAATATATATATATATGTATAAGACAATTCATTGCACTTGTTAGTTCCGAGCTAAATTACAAGCACATAGCTTGTTCGGCGCCCCCGTTTTTATGAGATTACAAGGTAAATTTAAATTTGCCACTTTCACCTACTTGCACAAATGATAGCTCCATCAAGCTCCATGTCTGCTACGGAACGTCGATTTCCGTAGTCACTTGGTATATCGAGCAGTAGGGGAGAGCGTATTTAGCAAAAGTGTATGACATATTGTTATTTTTTTAACAGAAACCTTCGAAACAGAGCCCACTAGAACAGCGTTCGCCCCCCAACCACAAAGTATTTTATGAACTGGCAATTAAGACGGACGAGGAAGATCAAATGTAGGGGACTCTGCACAGATGTAAATAAAAACGTAGTTTTTTTACTGTGATTTAACAAAAGAAGGTTTTTGGGATTAGTTTTGAAACTGGAGTTGATAAACTTGAGCCCACATATCCTAGCTAGAATGGTTGTAGCGCAGTTGATATTATTCTCGAATCAAGCACGTGCACCGTTCATTAAATAACCACCTACTGGAACAAATTTCAGCATTGCAGCTGGCGGAATACAACAACGAAACATAAACGAAATTGAACGAACAATTAGATGGTTCACTCTTCTGGCAGCGAAATCAAACGCAGAGGTGAACACCCAGAACATTAGTCTTGGTTCGACAAAAGATGCCGACAAATGAAACTCGCCATCAAAAAAAACTATATCACCTGCAACACTTCACCATATTGCAGATATGGCGAATTCAGCACACATGTTGACGTGTTACGGGTAAAAGCTACGGCGGCAAATTTCTTACTAGGCGACCTACGCCGTGACGCGGACCTCAAAACAGCATCAAACTACTACTAGTCCCATACTGCCTAGCTGAAATCGCACCGCACTTGACAGTGAGTGGTTTGACAGTTCTAGATAGGTTAAAGGCTTGTTTTGCCTTCCCAATACCCTATATTGGGATTAGCAACAGTGCATCGGCCATACTTGCCGAGCTGTGCGGAGAGGAAACGCTGCGGAAACCACCACCACCACTACGCTACAACGGCCACCGCATTCAGCCAATACTTCAACGTCGTCATCATTATCAGCACCAACAACAACAACAACTGTGTCAAAATGACGGACAGATACCATGAAAATGCGCGTCCTAACCCACCAGTAAACAGGCAAGGACCAATAGAATATTTAAGACGCTCGACCTAAGGCAATCCCTCAATGAATCCCTCTGCGAAAAAAACACAACCTGTGATGGAACTCCGAATCAACTTCTCGAGCTGCACTGGCGTCTTTCGGATGCTGCCAGCACGCCGCGGTAACTCCGATCAACCATCTTCCGCTCACGTAACCAGATGGAAAGAAAACGAACCGAGTAACGTTGGTGTGCTCTCTTTCTAACTAGATCGTTTAGTTCAACCACATACTTTCGTGCGTTCATGTCACAGTTGCTTCTGAGCTTACATCTCAGCGCCTGCGTAACGAAGTGCAACCAACATAGCTACAATATTAGAAAATAGATTTGTGTACACTTTCCAATAATATTTATAAACGTTGACTGACAAATCAAATCTGGCCTTGTCAATTGATAAAACAAAAACGTTTTAAGAAAAGCGTCTAGACTATAAGTAGTAATAATAGTTTAACTCACCAGTGAGAGCGTGATGTTTCATGATGAATAGACACCAGTAAAGCACGGCCAATAGATTATCGCTGAATTTGGCGGCGTGGTCTAGGGAACTAGTGCGCTAGTCTTGATTGTCATTTACCGGGGTGTCGCCGGTTCGATCCCTGAAGTTGATATAATTTTCCTTAAGCGATGCTCATTGAGAATAGATGATACACCATATCACCGAGAGTTAGCGGGCGTGTTGCCAAAAGGACTGTTAGGGAAATCCTAGATATCTCAACATGTCCGGCTCTCGGTGCCATTGAAGATATACCACATGGTGAGTTTCAAGCCCGTAGGGGACGGAGGATGGTCTAGAATTAAAAACAATCTCCTTAGAAAAACGTTTTTAAATTTAAACATCGAGTTGTACTAGTTTCATGATAAAAGCGAGAAAGAGTTACTGGCTAATTGGGGATTCGTATGATTCGAGCTCCTCGAAGTTTCGACCTTCTCCACCTCTTCGCTGATTGGTCGGCGAGAGATGAGAGAGTCATGTTGTCGGCTGCTTCCTATTGTGACGAAGTTTCACTTCCTCTGGCCAGTACGACGATAGACCAGCCACCCACAACACCGCATGTGCATAACGGCGCAATTCAAATCTACTTCAACGGACCACGACCAGCGGCCACAGCGTCCAACGTTCACCGACCGACACATCTCAACCAACCACAGCCTTTCGCGCCGAAACACCAACGACATCCGCCGTCCAAAACGATCATCGGTCGACACCTGGAGAGGGTCGACCTATGATCGGCAATCTAAGTCAGACCTAAATTAACCTGTATTCGTATACGAAACAAACACAAACCACTGTAAATTTCGATCGATTTGAGAGCGGGTTCTGAGACTCTTTTGGGTGCTCGATGCGACGCCGTACTGCGTTGAGAGTGGACCTTGTAGTTTGATTGTTGCCACACTGAGTACTGCATGAATGAATTAATTTGTTTTTGAGTTTACTTACACGTCTTATTTATTGCACTCGTTAGCACCAAGCTCCAGCACAAGCACATCGCTTGTTCGGAGCCCCTTACAATGTATAACTTATTTATATAGTATAATATATTATAATATACTGTATAAATATCATGATATTATTTTCATTTAATGACTACGCGTTGCGATGTAAATAAGTATGGTTTGTATTACTTGTATACTACATTTAACCAGATACACGAGTTTCGACATAATGTTCTCTAAGGTTGCATTTGAATTTAAGCAGATAATATTTCTGTCTGACGGAGACCGGTACTTTATTCCCGTAGGAGAGATGTCGATGTTTCTGATCGATAGCTCGTCTGGGTGAAGTTGGGGTGTCATAAAATAAGCAGGTCAGTTGTGTGGTCTAGGGGACTAGTGCGCTAGTCATGGTTAATCATGACTGGTTAACACCCCGTTAACCATGACTGGTTAACACCCCGTTAACCATGACTGTCGCCGGTCCCATTTTCGACGTTGATCGAATTTTCTCTGAACAATGCTTATTGAGAATATATAATTAACTATATACCGCGGAGAGTCAGCGGTCATACTGCTGCCACAAGGACTATTGGGGAAGCTCTAGGTATCTCAACGTGTCCGGCCCTCGGTGCATTGAAGATGTGCCACACGACGGTTCCAAGATCGCAGGGGATCGCAGGGGAAAATGGTCAAGAATTAAAAACAACCTCCTTAAGAAGGGTTTGTCATTCTAAAGTTGTTTCCCCTTGTAGATATGGTTGTTGTTGCTGATGTTGCATCCAAATCCAGCAGATCTAAATGCAGTCCAAGGGAATGTACGCTTCATTTCAACTAGGAAGGGGTATAAACGTTTTAGAAACGCCAGATTGCCTACATGTTTGTAGTGCGATTGCATTGAGTCCAGTCGCATCCAGAGGCCCAGAGATGCTCTCAGTGCTCGTTTGTGGAGTCGGTAAAGTGACTCGATAAGGCGCATCTGAGTCAAACTCCAGGCTTCTATAGCGTAAGTCAGGTAACTATGGACATAGGCAAAATACATCGCCATCAGGAAGTTCTGGGGAAGAATTCCTCGAAAGCGAATAATTCAGAAGGAGTGGTATAGTGTCCACGACCACCATGACTAGCTGGCGACCGTTACGAGTTCGCTATTCTCTCGCTCAAGCAACACACGTCCTCTGCGTGGCTCGCATCAACGACTACTGACTCGTTTATTCTCACGTCTTCTTATATACTCACAGATTGCCCGCGCGTTTAGTGACTTCCCGCGTCTTCGCTAATAGGATGTCTAATAGGATGGCGGCATCTTCTATTTGGCGCCGTGTATTTCGCTTGCTTCGGCATTGCCGCCAACCGACGCTGTCTATGCCCGCGCTGCTCAACGCACACTGCTATCCTACACATACGTCTCTATGGCGATTATTTGGACGATGAACTGCGGGATACCCGCTTTCCGGGTAGTTCGAGCAACACCTTCTGGCAGATGTGAGATACGGAGACGTCCCATACAATGAGGCGACCTCTCTTCAAGAGGTTAGCGTTTTAGCATCCGACCGTGACCCGCTATTGACGCTAAGGCCGAGCGGTTCTTCCACGGCCGGTACCTGTGTACGACGCCGTTTAGTGCGTAGACGTTCGGCGACTGTCCGTCCCGACAGCAGTGACACTCTTCCACCTCAAGATCGTTCCAAGGCTGATGTACGGTCTTGACAGAGACGGAGACATCTCAATCGGGCAAACTTTGACTTGTTTGAAAGGTGTTTTACAATGTACATGAGACTAGTACTTTGCCTGTCGATGCCAATAATATGCCGCTTTGTGTACATAGTGTTAGGTAGTTTCAGGGGTGGTGGCCGGCTCTGCATCTGGCACGATGGAGCGTGTCTTCGCAGCGTGTGTTATTGTTACGGGAAACCGACACATGCAAAGATGATCGGCACAGACCACCTTCCCCAGCCGCAGAGAAAACATGATGTGTGTTATTGTATTGGGGTGTAGTTTGTCTAGCATCGCACCCGGGGTCTGCATTCATTTGTCAGTCATCGGATCAAACCAAGTTTGCAGTCTAGCCATGTCAGCCGTTATTTGTGCCTGACATAAGAGAAAAGCTTGCTTCTGTTCCACGATAAAGCGGTCGAATTTTTCCAGACTCGAACATGAAGCCCGCTCGATCACCTATGATGTACCTTATATTGAATAAAATAGAAAGCTCCTTTATTTATGTAACTAGAGTAAAGAAAGAATGGCCGCAGACAGGGCCTGTGTAGTCGTCCTGTTATGAATATCCTAGCCACGCGCCAGGCGAACATATGATTAATGTGCTCCGTTCTTGCAACGCATCTGGGCACATGCATTACTTGGCTTCTGCGATTGTTCGGCCGCACTTTAAATAAATTATCAATAGGACTTGCGCCCATAAGTTGAGCAAAAACTCGTCTGTGTTTCTAAAATCCGTCTATTAAGGGTGGTAATTTAATGTCGTTCGTTTTGAGGTCACATCTTCTCTATGCTGTAGGTATAGCCGCAATCACTTTGTCAGCGACCCCCCCACCCGCCCTAAGGCAGCCTGTAGGCTGCCTTAGGGCGGGTGCTTCGCTATAAGATTGCAATAATTATTTACAGGGAATTTGACCCCATTTTGGACGACAGCTGCAAAGCTGTGCCTGCCAAACGTTTCAGTGTGCTTTATGTTCACCAGGAATGCGCTCATTTTAACAGATTAGCCTCGGGTTGTTTCTGAAATGCATAGATTGCGGACTTATTGTGTGTTTTAAAATCCATTCGTATCTCAGCCGGAAAATTAGCTCCTGAAAATGCCAGACTAACATTATCCGTAACCGTTACTTTTCCATCCTGGTGTTTCTGAATCGAAGGAGAACTGCTTACTTATTCGGGAAGTGACATGAATGCCGGCTAACGACTACAGACTCAACAGAGCTGGCTATCCTCGCGGCTTTCCACGACAATAAGTAGATTTCCTCCTTTGGTAAACGTTGTTAGTGCCACAAGGCTGCTAATATATTTTACAGTGTCGTCGCTTACGGCATTGAAGTCTGTTTTCCACTGATTATTATCGGCTCAAAATATTACAGCATCCCTTCCATTCCTCTTGACTTGAACCACTGTAATTGCATTCTTAGCTGCTTCAGCTTTCCCGCAGCACCTATCCCAGTCAAAAATTAGAACGTAAACATTCGAAAAAATAAGACAGGGAACGCGCTAGCCTACGTGGACATTGTGGCATCCAACCGCTCACATTCTACTGGCGGGATCACAGGCCGGAACAATTTCGATGTGGATGATTTGGGCCGGTAACACAAAAGTCATGCAAAGCTTCGGAGAGTCGACGATGTCAGGGAAATTTCTATGGGACACAGCCGCCGGACAACAGTGGCATCGGGTCGGTCGAATTCGGCACCAAAAGTGGTATCTGCCAACTTGCTTGGGTCGGACCCGACCATATACTGGCTGCATCGCTGTACGGAGTGATACGTGAAGTCGACGCTCGCTCGGGCGCCGTAGTCAGGAAATGGCAAGGCCACACGAGCAGTCTGCTAGACTTAAGCGGTAGCGGGGTCAAACTCGCCACCGCTTCAGAAGATCGAAGAGTTGGCATCTTCGGCGGGGTCGTAAGCTAACGAAGTCTGTATATTACTGTACAGTGCAGTAAGTCGGCAAAATTTGCGGCAAGCGCGAAGTGCACACTAATTGTATGGTTGGCATCAATTCGTTGTGTAATAATAAAATTATTCTCCTGTTCACTTATCGAACGTTGTTGCGAATCGAGTATCGGGTTCTACCTAATTGACTTTTCCTGCTACATGTTTTTTTTTTATTAGATGACGATTTCCGGTCTTCAGTCCACCAGCGCCGAGAGTACCGAAATCGGCGGAGCTGGCGGATAAAATGCTATCAGCGGTGGCACTAATGCCACAGTTAAGCCGCACAATAAACGCGCACATGATTCAACAGGCCATGCAACTCATGCGATCCGATGACGACATCAACACCACCGAAAAGACGATACGATAGGCAATCCATGTATCAGCTACTGCTAGACGATTGGCGAAACCAAACACGCACAAAGCCTGGTTTGATGCAGAATGCCAAGAAATTAAGCGCAGGATATGCAGCCATAACGACAAGAGCCCGTATGGACTTAGCCAACTCGCAGAGATGAAGCGGATGGTTCGGAATATGAAGCAGTCCAAGAAGCGCCATTACGAAGAAGATAAACGCCTGCAATTGATACAAAAAAGTGTAAAGAAACCTTGGCTGCTCCTACCCAAGAGACCCAAAGAAGCTAACCCGCTCATAGGAGTGGCAAACACATTTTACAAACCTATTAAAGAGGGAGGTGACACTGCCCGACATGGACTACCCAGGAAGTTTATACCTTTTACTGAAGCGGAAGTTACGCAAGCAATCAAGGCAAAGAAAAACAATAAATCTGCAGGACCGGACCACATATTTTATGAACATTTTAAATCAAATCTTAGTACCATATGTCCAGTCTTAACAAGCCTTTTTAATAAGTGCCTTAGTCAAGGTAAGATACCTGACGAGTGAAGGAAGAGTTTCTTGAACCCAATATATGTATAAGCGGAAGGGAGACGCTACTGACCCGACAAATTACCGATGGATCGCACTGACAAGCACTCTGTACAAAATACTTACATCACTTGTAGTGTCAAGGTTATATAATAGCGCCAAAGAAAAGCTTCCCGCTGAGCAACACGGATTCCTTCCCGGGAGATCAACCGAAGATGCTATTAACCTTCTGCTGAACTATGTGCAACAACGTCGCCAAAGTAAAGAAATGACGTATACCGCATTTATAGATTTTAAGACCGCATTTGACTCTGTTCCAAGGGACCGACTTTTAGAAATCATTCGTAGCCATTTTTTAATATGCGGAGCAATGTACAACCTTATCCGGGACATGCTTCACTATAACTCTATCATAGTTAAGAACGGAGATCATTATGTCAACGACACCATAACGCAAACGGTAGGATTGGCCCAAGGAGATCCTGCTAGCCCATTCCTGTTTATAATGTACATAGCAACCCTATCGGATCTTATACGCGATGCAAAAGCTGCGCACGCCTTCTACGCAGATGACCTAGTCATCTTTGCAAAGTCGCGTGAACATCTGCAGTATTTCCTAAACATAACAGTTAATTCGTGCAAAGAGAACAGGCTAAAAATCAACATAGATAAAACAAAAGTCCTTCGCTTTAGCCGAGGAGGGGCATACGCCGCAGCCGACCGCCGCATCAAAATTAATGGCATTGCATTGGAGATTGTCAACCAATTTTCTTATCTCGGCGTTATACTGTCACCAAGACTCTCTTTTAGCAGACATGTCGAAAAAATACTAGCCAAGGCGACAGCTACTGTCATACTTCTCGGTGAACTTCGAGATATCGACTTGAAGACAGCGCTAAACATATTCAGGCTAAAAATTGTTCCTATTATACGATACGCCCTGCCTGCAATAGCACCTTTTCTGACTGTAAGCGATCTGAAAAGGCTAGACTGTTTAAAGGCACTCTATATCAAGCGCGTGCTAGGTCTACCCAAAAACGCCTCTGCTACATTCGCTCTTGAACTATGTCGCGAACGAACCCTTACAGAGGACTTTGCCCTAGACGGACTACCTCTTAGTGAAGCCGTACTCACAGTATATAGGAAGCTTCGGGAGATACGCAACGTGAAGTTTGCGACCAATAACTATACGGACGGACCAGCGTTTTGCTCGGACAAATGGAAGAGAGGAGCCCAGAAGAACCGAGCACTAATTTGTCGAGTGACATGGCACGGATACCATCACCACATGTGTTTGAGTGGACAATGTTTTGAGGTCGATGGTTGTGTGTGTAGATTTTGTGGAATTTGTGATATTGATAGATACCATATACTTGTGTGCACCGAAATAGACACAACGTCACTACAATCTCGTACACACTATATAGGATCAGTGTAGACTTTGCATAACATTAGATGTATACTGCTACCAATATTATGGTGAATAAATAAATATGTAAAATGCTATCGCCTGTACGCAGCGCACTCTCTCCTACGTTCTTTCTATTTTGTTGCCGCTAGTAATACACACTTAAACCATTCCCGTCAATTACAAATGGTATTGCATTGGTCTATGTACAAGATTATTATTAGTCTTCTCAGCGCACACCCGAAGCTACATAGCTGGGTGACAATTTTGATACGTGGCTATTTAGCCGACTTTCGACTTGCCGGCTTAGTGAGAAGTCTGTCTATGCCTTTTCGCCGGATAGCAGAAACACAGTATAAGGAGCAAGCGCTCTCTGTACTGTTCTTTTTTTTATCTGTCAGCTTCCCGTATTCCATAATATTGCCTTGCGAATGCCTAGGTGTCCTCCATCTTTAACGTTACTCGACACTTGTTTCCGACAGAGGCTTGCATCTGAGAAGGCCTTTTTCATGACTGTGGTTCCTTTTGGCTTAGAAACGCTCATACTTGGCGTACTCGCTAGTATCCTTCGCCATAAAAACGGTTGCATCCACATTAACGTCGAAACCTATGAGCTTGGTGCTCACAAAGCTGCAGATCCGCTATCCGTGTAACTATTAACTCACCCACTGAATAACTCCTGCACTATTTAAGTCACGAGTTTCACTATTGAACGCGCACATGAATTATTATGAATCTTCAATGGATTTGCATTGTGGGTCAATTCAAACATTTTTTGTTCATAGAGATAAGAAAATATACTTTTACGCACATCTTACATCTGATCTTGCGTAGGAAGCGCGCACGTGGTGAATGTACATGATCATTTCGTTTCATACCATTGTGACAAAGTCTTTTTTAATGACGTTCCGGCTCTAAGTGTCGCACAAGAGCGTCTGGAAATAAAAACACACTTTTTCAAGGGGTTGTTTTTAATTCACGACTATTTTTCGTTTCCTACGGGCTAGGAACTTATCCTGAGACATATCTGGAATGCACCGAGGGCCGGACATGTTAAGATATCTCGAACAGTCCTCGCAGGGATCGAATTGGCGACTGCCCGATAGATGACAACCATGACTAGCCCACTAGTCCCCTAAACCACGCCGCCATGCACAAGAGTGTCTGTGCCATGTGTACATATTACTCTGCGGCAAACCATTCACATTTCGAAAATCCTAAATTTAACGTCGCCCGGCGATAAAGCCCGTCCGATGCGATTCGGATATTCTCTGAAAATTACTGGCTCGTTAGGAATTAGGCCACCGGATAGGGCACTGATCCTTGTCGCCGTTTGAACTACTCCCTCACATGGGGCACATTAGACAAGCCATATATTTAGTATATAGTTACCCTATCTCCAGTTGGGCCAGAATATCCCAAGGAAGCTGGCAAGCCAGAAGAAGGGCTATCTCTGTGCTCACCAAAGGGCTAGATTGCTGCGGACTCCGCGATAAACGCCAGCCGGCGGCAGCACACGTCCGTAGGCCCCCCTCTCTCGAAAAAAAATTCTGGCCAGGCTCTAAGCGACCGTGCTGAGACCGTAGTGACGATGCGCTTGGAATGCGAAAAGATGAGACCGTAAGGTCGGTATCTGAGGTGACAATGACAGTCCTTTTGACCGAGATAGGGTAGCCCGGAAGGGTCAGGTTGACGTATCACCTCTCTAGCCCGTTAGGTAAATTACCTCCGTCTTCTGTGGAGGCGAGAATGGCTATCCATACTCGTAGCTCGGCTAGGACTGCGTTGGTAATTTAAATTAAAAGCGTTTAAATTAAGAGCGTTTTTCATATCAAGGAGGATCAGAAAAACAAATGATCGCGCCTGAGAAATTTCATAGCTATCTGGTCCGTCCTCCGCAGGATCCGTTAGAGAGCGTCCATAGTTGACCGACCACGTCAGAAGCCATATTGATTACCCAACAGACAACGAAGATACTCGATCTCTGCATTTAGACGCTATGCTATTAGTTTTTTAAACAGCGTGCCTATTGTGCTGCCTACAGTAGGCAAATTTATCTTTAGAATGTAGAGCCTGGCTTTAGAATGAGCGCAAAGTGCGCCCGCTTCTAGTGTGTTATGTACAGTTTGTTTTTTAGCAGTCGAGTGGCTATGCCACCAACTCCTCCGGACGATGTCTCGCCAAAAAAGACGAATGACCCTGGCGACACGTCTTCGGGCCAGGTGCCCTTCTGGGCAGCAATCCTTCGACCGCGCGTAAGATCTTATGAGGGGGCAGTTGGCGAAGCTTACCCCTGACCACACACGGTAAGGTAGGCCCCACCGTGTTTGTCGGCAATTCCTGTAATTGTTCTGCAATTTGCTGACCGTTACCGGGCTAGAAGGATGGAGGAGACATAATTTTCTGGCCGAAGTCGTCCTTGCGATATATGGCTTGGCTCGTGTCAGAGTCCTGCTGGCCTTGATGCAGTTTCTCCGGGTTTCGTTAGTTTCGAGGCCAAAGAACCCCGAGGGTGACCGTCTGCCCCCACGTCGACGCCCATATCTTCCGCCGTTCTTAATCTTCCGCGAACGTGGCAGGGAGGGCCTTCTTAAGAGGAGGTGCCTCATTTGCCACGTGCGGGTACGTCTTAGGCCAACTTTCCTAGACACTAACCCATTCGCGCAAAAGTTTGCCCTGTGCTGGTGGGACAGACATAGAATCGTTCACCATCAGTTTTTTAGTGTTTAAATGATAGACACGGTTGTCTACCGTGACTAGCTCGACCAAAGCTTTACCGCTTTCTAAAAACAGAGACACAGTAACGTGAAGACACCAAACCACACGAAGCCGTGCGTGAGTTTATTCTGCCTCCGCAAAATAGCAAACTTCGATTGGGAAATTTCGCCGCATCCACCTTACTCACCGGACACATCGCACCGCCGAACTCTCACACATATCTAGATGTCTTCAAAAACCATCTACAGCAGAAGAATTTCATTTTACTAGAAACATTTAAAAAAAGCGGCGTGAATATATTGCTTGAGATGAAGAAATCAGAATTGCAGATAGGTTACGACTAGTAATGGATAGTACTTTTATAGAAATAAAATCTGTTAACAAGTTTATTTCGAGGTGGTTGTGACTAACAATGGGTAGTTCTTTTAAATGAATCTGTTAACTAATTCATTTTTAGGTTGATGGTATTACTGAAGCAAAGTCAACAGCAACCAAACTTGTTGGAATTGTTTAATATTGGCCCATAATAATTAAATGACAGTTAGTTTTTATGCTGCTTGTCTCTCTGCTGTACCTCAACGCTCCTGTCTTGGATCAATTTTAATGTGTGTGTGTTTATCTTAGATCATAAAATTAGTGAAAACTCAATTGTGCGGTGGCGACTTGAAGCCTTATGGTCGCTCACTAGCAAAAGAGAAGCGTGCAATATTACAAGGTGGTATCAAGGCGGATCACAATGGTGTAAAAACAATAATATGTATCTATTTCCAAGCGTGCCATATTTTGTTTAAAACACACAAATATACCCATTATTATATAGCTACCATATCTACAAACGCATATCGAGGCCATAGAGAAGGTTTGATTAAATTCTTTACTCAGAGTGCAAAATTGTTCTAATGTTGACAGCAGCACCCCAGTTATGCCAAAAAAAGATTTTTGCATTTAATTTACAGGATGCATAAAAACAAACGATTTGGGACAACACATAAAACTTTGCACTATTTCATTATTCATCCGAGTAGCCTCAAAAGCAATTCTACAAGAAGCTGTGACTATGCCCCCTTTTTTATTAAAGGTGTTTTCGACTTGGCGACTAGATTGATCTTAAAGTTGAAAAATTCCACTTACATTCTGTCCTATAGAAGGTGTTAATGAGGCTAAATATATTTTGGTTGCAAGATTTTAATCGCAAGCAACAACACCAGGTGCCCACGGCGCATTGTAAATGTATGTGTTCTCGTTGCCTGTGGTTTGCAGCGTATATCATAAAATATGACTAATGCTCTATGATATGTGCTTTTAATACCGATAAAGATAATTTTATATATATGTATATATAATACTCACGTAAAATGGACTTTCTCTGTCGCATCGGTACAGCTTCTTCGACTTCGATGTGGGCGACCATGGCGGCGATGATGATATGATGACAGGTGACGGCAAGAAGAGAGGATATTTCATGGATCAGACGTATCGGGCTTTGGAATATGTAGTACATACAGACGCTAAAAGGGTTAACTATCTTATCGAGATCGAGGACAAAAAGTAAGTGGTCCTCATTAACACAAAAATGTATTTATAAATGTATAAGAACAACCTATAATATTTGCAGACGGGTTCATACTAGTAGAAAAGAGAACAAAGACATTTATTATTAAGACACCATTTTAGTATTATTCTTGGATTTTTGACATTCTGCATGTTTGTTTAGTTTTCTTAGCTTCCTCTGCGAAGGGTGTTAATAATTATATGTATCACATAGATTAATATTTTGTGCACGTAGCCTATAATACGGTCTTACAGATCTAATAAACAATAATTGGGATCATTTTCACATCATGTTAGGTAAAATAATACCTCAGTTATACGTGTAAGCAGAACAACCAAATACACTCCGTAGTCTATGTAGCACATATTTAAGGCGGTCAAACATGACATAGCGAGAACATGCCTATTCGATTGATTCACTTGCCTCAACACGATGAAGATCATTAGCTCTGCTAAATAGAATTCGAAATTGAAGGCAGCTACTTTGATTTTATTTAGTTGTTCATGAACGTATCGTCATCGAATGAAAAATAAACCGCACAATCCCGCTGCAGTTCAACATTTAATACATGCAATAAATAATTTTAAATTTGTTTTTTTGCAGCACACTTCAGCAATATGGAAGCCAATGTAACAAAATAGAGGGCACAGGTAAATAATTTACAGACATTTGAACTCTATCATATTTCACACACGCGCCCCTTTTTAGGACCGTTGGGAAACCCTATGCTCGGTCCTCGATGCATTGAAGAGATGCCGCACTTATAACAGTGATTCCAATCCCGTAGGGGGACGGAGGTTAGTCTAGACTTAACAGGAACCTCCTAAATGTGTCAAAAACTGAGAGCCGCGGACTAAAAAAGGTCTCAATTATATGAGAACATATCTGCTGTCAGCGTAGCCTCTAATATCCTTAACGCAGTACTAGCATTGACAGGTCAGCCTATGCCCTAGCATCTTGGATTTCTCTAGCAGAGAAATGCAGCGGCAAAATTCTGACATTTACTCGTGACCTATTCACCCGTCAAAGTAGTGTAGTCAATAATCAGTGAATTCGTATATGAGTGAATCTTGTTAATCATGTGTGCACCAAGTAAACATTTTTCCTGATACAATACGGAAACAATACCGAAAGGTGTAATAATATCCGGACACTTTCATTATGATTTGGAACAATAAATATGGTTCAAAAACAGTTTTAAACGTCTACCCTTACTTCTTACGATATGTTTCTGTCACAGAAGAAAGTTTACGCATCTATAGTAATCGCGGAAGCCACCTTAGCACCAGCATACCGTACTGTAAGCAACTGAGCATAGTTCTGGAGGGCATTTAGATCATAGAATATCGACTGTGTGGACTCTTTCCTAGGATCTGTTCCGCAGATTGCCGGAAATTGCCAGCTACATCAGTGTGTGTGTGTGTTTACTTTGTTTTCATATAGCTGTTTATGTCTAACGCCGACGCATGTAAGGGGGACGTTTGACGCCAGCCGGTCAAAAGCATACCATAATGATGCGGGTAAAGCGTATCCGATGCCGGTTGTGCTCAGCTATCCTCACTTTCTTTATGGGGATCCTGCACTTCGGAACAATGTCAGCGGGCTACATCCCGATATAAAGAAGCACTTCTACATTGATGTTCATGCCGTAAGCTTGTTTTACCGCCGTCCGTATAAATGCTTGATAGTTCAGACTGCTAGTAGTCTACACATTTATTTTAGGGTTTAAAATGTTATAGCATAGTTTTGGCTATGTTCTATGTCATTCACACTTGTGTTTTATAATTATATGCCTCTCTGTAGGTGCAAGTACATCGACATTGATCTCAATACCAAGGTCTGTGCCGACTGTATGGATAATACTCTCATCATGTTTCGTACAGTGAACACACCAACGTATCATAGATGACCAACGCAACTCCTATTGTTGCTCGACAATCGGTTTCTCTAGACTATCCCTTAATAGTGACTTCTAGTCCACCACTGGCTGCTTTGCTTCCACCGTTCCTAGAACAACTCCTTGTGCGAATTGCTTCCATGGTACCTATTCTACATGATCTTTCGTATTGCTATTCGCCGCTTGAGAGTCGATCCGGAATCCATGCACGCGTAGATCTGCTCGTGTTATATTTTAAGTACCCTCAATGTTCTTTTGGTAACGCTTCGGTTGGTGCCCTTGTGTTGATTTGATAACATTCCTGGTGGGGTGTTCGTATTGGTAAGTGATATATTGGTAAGTTTGTTGTTATTAGTGTTCCGCATTCGACGTTTCTTTGTTCCAAGCACCTCCGACTCTACAGAAAACATAATATTTATGGGCAAACTCGTTTTTCTGCTGTTCCTTTGCTGTCTCGTTTAACTCACAATCCTCAAGCCGGGTTCTCCGGTGCCGCTTTTGAAGGTTAACTGCAAACATCGAAAACAACGTTCGAACGGTTTCTCTTGCGGGTCTTTTATGTCTGAAATGTTTTTATGATCAAGACTACCTTCTCTGGCTGTGTATTTGCAGCATGAATGTTCGGTACGGAAGGGCTATGCCCAACGTGTCCCACATAAGCTGATTGTAAATGTGATTTACAATCAGTTTGTGTAAGCGCGACGCTTGCAATTCGGAATTATTATAGTCTTCGTTGCAATATTTATGTTGTATGTTTAATCAATTATCTACACGCATAGGCAAGGTTCTTTTATACAGCCACACCAGCACGGCATTAAAGGCATAATTACGTCTTGTAAATAATGATTTATGTTGCTGTATCCCAAATACCCTTTGCATGTGCATTTGCCATTACACATATTTGTTTCTCCTAAAACTCACATACGGCTCTTCGGTGCCAAAACTTACGAAATGCGACTCAAAGCCCGGGGCGTTGAACGACCGGCCCGGGTTTCGTGTGCTGCACACTTCCCTCGTACATTTAAAGTAGCCTTAAACAACCCTCGAATGGACCATGACAAAATGACAATATGAATTTGGCATACGATATCGATTGAGTGGGAAGCCACTCAATCGATATCGTATGCCTTGCCTCCCATCGCCATCAAAAGAGACACTCGGAAAAGGTTACTATTGGGAGTTTATACAGTCGACCAACTTTCTATTGGCGCGTGAAGGTCCCCGCAGCACGCGTAACTCGCGCGCCGGCGGACCAACACCGGAAAGAGAGTCATAGTTACTCCCGGGGCCTTTGATGGAAGCTCCAGCAATCCAAGGGGGCAACGCTCCATTACGTCGGCCCCATAACCTCGACTGCAGCTCCTGACTCTTGGATCAGCATCACTCGTTCGACGAAACCTTGCAAAACCCTTCAAGGTATTCTGAACGTTTAGCTTAGGCAATCGTATTAGCTCCACGCTTCACTACCGACGGTCTCAAGGAGAATGAGAATTCATATAGCTCCGCAGTGCTGTTATTTTCTACCCTGGTCGCTCCAAAACACCGAGACGCACGTGTTAGCGGTGGCTCTAACCGGCGCTTACCCAAGGCTTGATCGCTCAGATGGAACAAGCTTGCCGCTATTACGAAGACAAGTTGGGCCAAGTGCCTGAATGCATAGCATAATCGTCTTGACACTTACAAGTAGTTAAGGCTGCCAAGGAGCGTTGATGAACCAGGTGAACAACACAAGGGAGCGGGGCGTGACTGAGCGCGCGATTGATCCAAGCGGCAAATGGCTTCGGGCTATTTCCTCACCGCAGCTGGAGACGATGCTAGCTAAACAATACCATAATCTCATGGTCTCCTATCCGATAATGCTAACCTGATATGCTTAATGCTTAGTCCTTGAGTTCTATGTAGCTAAACGCGCGTGATTACTCCACGTGATTCATAATTATAAGTGGATGTATACCTCGCCAGGAGCTTTGGCAGGCACTAGCCGACACGTGGTACACAAGATACATTATGCATGTCTATTATCACTTGGTATGTTCGACCAAAGGATTTCACCAAGTTGGCGATCAATGTCGTTGCCGGTTCTGCTCGCAGATACCTGTAATGCGCTAAATACCACGCAACGAGCTGCCAGAAGCATGGGTGGTCTTTGCGCCTTTTTCGTTCGCCCGGTGGGACGGTTGCTAAAGTGTTTAAATTGTATAAAATGAATGAATTGTATCATACTATGTACCATCTCGAAATGCATGTTATTGCGAAATAACAATTTATATATATATATATATTATATATATATATATAGTGGCACTGTGAACATTGCGAGATGACATCGTCTATGCGCATGGTGGTGTATGTAGTCTGTGTGTGCCTAGTGCGGAATACTTCCCGAGCCTCTGGTATTCGATGTGGCGGCGTGGTCTAGGGTACTAGTGCGCTTGTCAAGGTTCCCGTCTACCGGGTAGTTGAATTGCAGGTTTGATCCCCGTTGTTGAGCGATGCTCATTGAGAATGATGAGAAACGACATACCGCTGAGGGCCAGCGGCCTTGCTGCCACTAGGACTGTTGGGGAAACCCTAGCTATCTCACGTCCGGCACTTGGTGCATTTAAGATATGAATGCTTCACGGCGACTTCTAGTCCGTAGGGGACGGAGGGTCTGGAATTAAAGCAACCTGGTTAAAAATGTCTAATTTTGTTGATGTTTTTCGATCGCTCTGTCCTGAGTGCAAGGATCTCGGGCCTC
>QVRM01006456.1:0-33583 GCA_003439945.1 Dermanyssus gallinae
ATTATATACATTTACGCCCATCGTTTTCGTATAAGTTTTATTTATAAATGTATTATAGATTATAAATTATAAACTGAGTCAAAATGTATATACCACTACGTAAGTGAGTGTCCCTGAATATTTATTTTTCAAGTTTTGATATGTGTAGATACATATGGATACATATATATATATATATATATATCTATGTACAGCTTCGTGCGCTCTGATTCGATTACTCCACACCATTGTGCTTCCATCAAGCGAGTTGGCTGTGACCAAGAAGCCATTGTTGTGTTGAGCTAATGTGTAGTACTAACTGGCCCTGCTTGTTGTAACGTCGGGCTGTTTTGATGAACATGTCGCCCTGCACCTGTATCCAGACCGCAACTACTCCCCCCCCCCCCCCGCCTCCCCCGCTCCCCATCAATCACTCTCTCCCCCTTCCTCCAACGAACTTTGTTTCTTCTCTCCGTCACTTTCTTCGTGTCGAGTTGTCTATACGCTCGCTTGGTGTCCATGTGTCCCCCGGTGTGGGACAGCCAGCTTGGTAGTGGGCTCTGTGGTGCGGCTTCGCCCATTGATGCGTCTCTGCGATCCATCTCTCTGAGAGCGGAGAGCAAGAGACCCCCCCCCCAAATCGTTAAAACGCACGCGTCACGTCACGTGTCCTCTGTGTGTCATTGGCGGCTGAGCGATAGTCCAGCACCCCGCGGCAGCCATCATCTTTCTATTTTTTCCGGCTTTTTCCGCCTTATTCGCGTCTTCTTGCTTGCTTTCTCTTCCTTCGTTCTTCGCTGGTCGTTTTTTTTCCTCTTTCTTTCCTCTTCCACCACCTGCTTTTGTTTCCTCAATCCCCCGGGCACGTCAAAATTCCAATTGTATTCTCTAGTCGTCGAAGCTCACCTCTCTGGCTGACTGCCCACCAGCCAGTCAGTCAAACATCCAGTTAGCCGGGGGCGGGGGGGGGGAAGTGGGCCGGGGCCTAAAATCTTCGAACCTGAAGGAGGGAGGAAAGAGGGGGCAAGAGCGGGGAAACGGCGAAGGAAAAGCCTAATTTGATTTGGTTACCGCACGGGATGCAGCGTTCGCCGAAAGCATTCATCGTCGTCGTCGTTGTTGTTGTTGCTGCTGATTCTTGTCGTTGCTGCGTCGCGTGCACCGCCCAACAGAGGGAAAACCGCTAGCAAATAACCAAATAGCCATCAATCCCCAGGGGAGGGCCCAGCAGCATTGGGAATAGTAGCCGTAGTATTAACGGTACTCGCAGTGATCGCGGGAGTACTCGTATGAGTAGCAATAGCTGTATATTAGTAGTAGTAGTAGTAGTAGTACTATCTGCATTATGACAGAGCGCCAGGGGATCGTCAGCTTCTAGCGCTGTTATTTCGGGCTGTCATAAGTCTTGCTTTAGCAAAATTTAAAAAAAATGTGTGTTTGTGTGGTCCCAATGGGAACGTAAACGTAGCTCTAGCTATATTCTCGAGCTCACTTACTCACTTACGATGTGTGTATGTATGTATACTTATCTATCGGGAAGGCCGCAAGGTGGAAGGTGTTGTGCCCATCAACCGCTTAGTTCGATCACCCTAAAGGGCAGCGGCGGAGGCAGCAGCAAACCTGTGGCTTGTGGTCGACGGCTCCCCCACACGTTCCGCCAGCTGTGGCTTCGCGGCCTCGTCAAGTTTAAGATGTGGCGCCGTCCGTCGCCACCGGCACTGTAGTGGGCGACGTTGTTGTCGTCTCGTCGCGTCCCGTCGGATTTCGTCCCTTCAGTGTGTTCTTCCGGGTGCAGGTGGTGCTGGTGGTGGTGGTGCGATCAGCAGAGGTCAAAGACAGAGCGCGCCGGTTGGCCCAGAGGAGGAGACAGTGGAAGGGGGTTGGCCCACAGCGGGTGGCTACTGTTTGTGGCTACCGGATTAAAGATTGATTCGATTACGCACCATCAGCATCAGTACCCACCATCGTCACTCACCATGGTCATCACCAGCAGCAGCATGGGTTACCATCATCATCATTATCACCTCCATCATCATCATCATCATCAACACTAAAGTGATCTTCGTTCATCGTCCGTTGGTTGACAGTGTCGGCAGGCCGTCGAAAACGACCGGTCGCCGTGTAAGCCTCGTCAACTATATTATTCTGCAAGGAGTTTCGATAGATGGATGGACGTTGAAGAAACAAAAGATCGAGGACACGGTGGGCGGGCAGACGGCCATCCACACAACAGACCCCTTGCAGACCCGGTCGTGCGGTCGTGCACCGACGTCCACGACCGATACGAGGATGTCTAGAACTCATTGTTATAGCGCTACGAAATGCTGCTATCTAGTTTGCTGCGGCGTCGGCTATCATAGTTGTGCTATCGCGTCAAGTGTCCTTTTATTCGATTCTAGTATACCGCCTCATGTTCTGTTACATATATGTACATATGTACTAGGTAGATAAAAACAAGCTCGCAGCATCGCCTGTTCACAACAGTATTCAGAAGTAACACAAACAAGTATCATGCGGAGTGGTTCGAATTGCGTTTACAGCAGGTTGCGCAACTGTAACATATCCGTTTCTCCAGTGACGGTGAAGCAGAACGAGTGTTGTGTTGTTTTTAAACATATCTTTGAAGGCCTAGTTGCAACGGAAATACAAGCTATATGAGAGGTGAGATTTTTTGAACTGAAAGCTATATGAGGTGAGGTTTACTGAACTGAAAGCTATATGAGGTGAGGTTTACTTGAACTAAGAACTATACGAGATGAGGTTTACTGAACTACTGTACCATTACCAAATTGATTGTCTCACCTAAAATAAGTCGTATGGGCACGGAGGATGAAGCACGCTCTGGATGGCCAAAAACAGCCTTGCATGAGAGAATTGTGCTTGAAGTATACAAACTCGTGATGCCTGACCGCCAATCGAATATACGCGAACTAGCTGAGGGGACGGGTATTAACATTCCTCCTGATAGTCCATAGTGCTGTTCTATAAAGATCTGGGCTATCAAAGAATGAAGCTTAAGGGGGGGGGGTGGCGTTTACTGGGTATGGGTCTCAACGGAGTAGCATCCAACCGTTGGGTCGAGTGCCACACTGCTTGAGAGAAACTCTCAGCGATAATGCGGAACTGCATTTATTACCTCCTCAAAAAAACATCGGCGCAGAACATCAAATGCACAGCAGCAAATATGCATGAAAAAAACAATAAAGGAAAGTGGCTACCGCTCGATTCGTAATAGCCAATAAGCCTGGAACCACCATTTCACTCCAGAACAGGAAAATGCAACCAAGGAGCAAAAGGTCTTCCATTGATTGACTACCTTTCTACAGGAAGAGCGATAACTGAGGAGTATTACGCAATGGAAGAAAATGAAGAAGTTTAAGAATATTGCGCAATTATGTCTGACGTAAAAGGCCTGAACTCTGCAAACAAATTCCTGGATCGCTATCACGACAACGTACTGATACGAATTATTGGATGAAAAATTCTAGTTTTTAATTTCCACAACCTCACAAAACTACAACAAAGCTTAAAAATTCGCATTTCGCATAAAGGATAATTCCACAAGACGCATTTGAAAATTTTTGCGAACAGTGCTAAAAAAAGTGGAACACG
This sequence comes from Dermanyssus gallinae, assembly GCA_003439945.1. Taxonomy (NCBI): domain Eukaryota; kingdom Metazoa; phylum Arthropoda; class Arachnida; order Mesostigmata; family Dermanyssidae; genus Dermanyssus; species Dermanyssus gallinae. Next base: position 3,592 of record QVRM01006456.1, read on the forward strand.
TGCATTGCAGCGGGCAGGAGCTATTTTAAAGAAAGAAAAAGATTAACTTTTGTTTTGGTCTATAAATATATGATAGAATATTTGTTTACTTCGCTAATAGTTCATGATTGAGATCACTGCTGATACATATGTATATATATATATATATATATATATATATATATATATATATATATATATATTTACTATCACTGACGTTTGAAATTAGGATAAATGTATAGAAATATAATCGAAAATTCATATTAAAAAAAAAAAAATATGTGCTCACGTTTTTTACTCCTAAATTGTTTGTCAGGTTACAACAGATATAAAAAACCTATTGAGAGGGATATTAGTGTGAGACAAGATGTCCTTAAAGGTTCTACTTAAAAATACCATTAAAGTACGAATCAAAGTACACCTCAAATCGCGACCTTTGACAACGATAATGGGTCACTGCCAGGTTGGCCTTTATTGGCGCTAACGAAGGATCTCGTGATTGATCTCCAGGACAAGAAGTGCAAGCAGCGTGTAATGCTATTAATTGCCTTATTCGCTACGGCAGGTGGGAGCTCCTTCACTGGCTTCGTTTTGCGGAAGCTTCATGCTCTCCACCAATGAACTGTTCCGAAATGTGCAAAAAGAGTGCTGATTGGAGAACCGCCAAGAAAGATCGAGTGTTTAGAAACAGACGCAGGGCGCAAGTAGCCGGACATGCGGCTACACAGTGAGCTACATGAGAGAAACAGTAGCAGAGCCCGGTTAGGCCACTCCAAGAGAGCACAACATTTTTATCAGGTGCGGTCTCAAAGCGGTCACCACCAAGTCAATGTGGAGAGCGATAAACAGAGAGAGAGACAGACGGGAGTGAGAGACGCTTACTTCCTCCTCTAACAGCAAAGTAGCAACAGAGAGAGACAGAGGGTACGGGGGCAACAGTAGCTGTTGCTATTATCGCAGCAATAGGCAGTGGCTGCCCGCCTTGCTGCACTTGCGACGAGGATGTTGATGATGATGTCGTCTTGTTTTCCTGTGTCCCTTTCGGTAGATGATGCTGTAGTTTTTCCTCATTCGCCTTTTTCTTCTTCCTCCTTCCTGCACTATCTATGGAGGCCTTTGTCACTCTTGTTGCGGTTCATGAGTTCCATCCACTCGGGCCGGGAACGCCCGGCCCTCCCGAAGAGTTGCGGACCTCGCCTTCCAACGGCTGGGAGGCGTCCGTGTCTGTCATAACGTACATCGTTATTCTCACCCCAATCTCCGCTTCGTTTCTGGGGGGCGGGAGAGGAGGGGCGCCGCCGCTCCCTTTGTTCCCACACACGCTTTACCGCTTCAGTCACCCCATGCACCCATATGCCCCTTCTGCAGTCCCCCACACTTGTACAACAACTCCTCCACGGAGCAGTGGTGCTTCGAGCTCGCCGTGACGTCACTTCCGCTGCCGTTGGTGGCAGCAAACTTAAAGCCGGCAGCTTGCTCGCATGTCTCCTTCATCATCGCACTTTACTACTACTACTACTTCGGTCGTCTTCTTTCTTCGCCACTTCATCCTGCATGTACGGCCGTGGTTTTGGATGAAAGCCTGTACGCAGACGTGTATGTGTGTGTACATGCACGTATGTATATATTGTGAACAAATCTGAATGCTGCAATCTAAGCGCAGCTTGTTTGACTGGTACTTGACCCGTAGTGGTGGTGGTAGTGGGAACATAGCGTGGGTTAGCGGTAAGCAACTCGTTTCCAGGCTAGCTATGCGAGCAGATAAGCCGAAGGACGAACTTTTAGCGGGACCGACAACGTCAAAGAGACGTGTCGGGAGACCTCTCAGACGTTGCAAGCAAACAACTGTCACTCGCTCTACAGCCATCTATGGGTGGTAGACCGAGACTTTCTGCCGATACAATAGTTGCAATGCCTACCAATAGTGGCACGATTGTCATCGTTGTTGTTGTTGTTGTTGTTGTTGTTGTTTTTATTGTTGTTGTGTTGTTGTTGTTGCTGTTGTTGCTGTTGCTGCTGCTGTTGTTACTGTTGCTGTTGTTATTGCTGTTGTTGCTGTTGCTGCAGCTGTTGTTGTTGTTGTTAATGTTGTTGCCTTTTGTATTGTCGTGATTGCCAGCTCTGTTATTATTCTGGTCATTCCTGACTCGGTTCTAGATTCTGCTGGTCATTTTGTTGTTATTGTCGATATTGTTTTAGTCACTGTGGCTCCTTGTTGTTACCGCTGCTCGCGATATTGCTGCCGTTATTGCTGCTAAGGCTACTGTTTCTGGTGGTTGCAGTGTCTGCAGGTTGGCTCTAGATAGTTATTTCGACTTTCTAAGAGTAGTCGCAGCACTGTAAGAGTAAGAATAGCAGTAGTAATAGCAGTGGCAGCAGCCTGGAATAACCTAACCGGCAACAAACGGATAGGCTGGACAAAACGAACCCCTCGCCCTGTCCAAACTCACCAGCCTCCTTCGGCGTCGTGTCCCCGCTGAAGGCCCGTGCCGACCAGCCGGCCCAGGCTGTGCCGCAACTGGTCACGCACCGAGGCCCCTTGCGAGGCGCTCTGATACTGCTGTTGGCCGTGCTTGCGTTTCGAGAGGGCAGCGAATGGACGACGCAAATTCGAAAGACCTGAGAGCCGAATGGGGACTGGCGGACGCGCACGCAGGCTAGCGATTCAGTTGCCGCTGTAGAAAGTAGAACAGAGGCCAGAGAAGACTGCGAGAACAGAGAACGATACAAGTATGGAAAGAGATACAGTAAACGAGGATAGAGCGAGGGGGGGAGAGAGAGAGTTGAGAGAGAGAGAAGGGGAACAGAAGGCAAAAGAGCGTGAGATACCAAGGACAATAGCTAGAGAGCAAAACAGAGATAAAGCTAAGTAGAGAAAACACCTGGGGGAGACGTCCTGGGGGCACTAGAAACGGGCGAAGGTACTCCCGAAAGAGTTCATGAAGGGCAGGGACAAAGTGTGTGTGTGTGTGTCTTTTTTGCACAACACGAACGCAACGACTATGACGGCAACAGCAGCGGCATTGCATGTAGAAAATGTGGCCACTGCTTCTGCTGCTGCTTGACGAAGAGCCTTACCGAGGCGCAGCGCCTCACAAGGTTGACGACGCCCTCTATTACTGGCAGCGCCACCACGACCACTTAGTTAACGATGCGAAGTAAAGAATAGTTGTGCATCTACCTGGCCACGTGAGCACCGATGTGCTGATGCGCTGCTGCTACTGTGACTGTGAGGTGGGCGCATGAAAACGACAGCATGCCCCCGCCTGTGGTGTTGAGTACCAAATAGCCGAAATTGCCGACAGGTCGCCGGCTTGTTTGCGTGTATTAGGACCCCCCGAGCGCTCGCGGGAACCGGACCTTCGGCCCTCGGCATCATTTGGCCGCAACAGGCGGGGTCCGCCGTGTAAACCTGCACTATTCCGGCTTTTTACTATGACCCGATGTAAAAATCATTTCATGCACTCAGGCCAACAGTCGATAGGGAGCTCGATAGGGACAAGAACGATGGCTCGGGCGAATGGGAAGTCTTGTGACCGACTGGCCAAAGTTAGACCGGACCAACTCAAAATATCTTTGACGGAAAGTCGCATTACCACCGTCGCCTACGCACTCACTGAGCGGTTGGCCGGCCTGGGCATCAAAAAGCAAAGCTCCGAGCTGTGTAAGGTCAGCATGAGCTTTGCTGTCCAGCCAGAAACTATATATATATATATATATATATACGTTACACGTATATCGAAAACGCTGATTATGCTGCCTGAATTAACCGCATCTAGACGTCATACACGTATACGGGACCTCGTGTGGCACAGGTTACGTAAAACTCTCTTTCAACAGACAGGCAAACACGAGGGTTTTTGTACAAGGAGTTTATTAACATGGCGGTACATGAAAGCGTCAATTTCGGTGAGTTGCAGTAGAATCAGACACTGTAAAGACACCAAGCTACTGCGCTAGGTTTTCATCGGCTTTAAGGGCAACAGCACAGAGATGTTGGAATATCGTTTGATTTTAAAAATCCCTTCTGTTAAATAATAACATAATAGTTGCCGTGCTTTCTCATGACCACGCATCCTAACCCAAACCGAACTAAATGGTTAGGGCTTCACTGTGACTGTATCAAACTAAGTGTATTTTGCAGCAAGCGCTCAGATCAACACTATGAGGCTCTTCCAAAAGTCCTGGGCATTACTTGTGAGCAAGCTTACAACGAATGAGTGCATTGCAGTCACATGTCAACTGGCTCTAGTAGCACGTTAAGTTTGTGATATCACTATTAAGCTATCTTCGTTAGGTTAAATGCATTAAATTGAAATGGCAATATTACCTCCGGTACGCATCGTTTGCTACCTGTTCATCAATGTACTTAGCTTATTTTGTCAGTGTATATATTAAACCTTATATACTGTTAGGCCGTGTGTCCGTAAAGCTGAGTACGTTTGTAGGTTTTTATCTTAGTTAAACTAAGAGATATACAGTTGAACCAGTCGAGCCTCGTGGCATGGTGCATTCGTCTGCGCCATGCGACTAGAGGAGACACATAGATGCGCGGGTTCGAGCCCCACCGTTGCATATTTGTATCTATGGGGGGTCGTCTATGAAGCAATGCAAAAAAGCAGTCACATGGACGTTAAATCTTCACTGAAAGTCAGCCCCGAAAGTATTTAGAGTTAAACCAAAAATACTAAAATCGTGATTGCGCAGCAGATAATACAGCTTAACAAAGGCCGCTCGAATTTAAAAGGTAAATGTCGAAGGTAGACGTGATTGTAACTACTACCAGTGGATATCGAAGTACAGATATTGCGCAGTCTTTTATGACTGACGCGTCTGTTATTAGAATGACGAAAGTGAGCGGAAATTAGAAAACTGTCGAGTCTCCTCCAGGGGCAAAGCCGAGACTTGTTCTTCGCAACTCAAATGCGGCGCCGGATTGCGGGCAATTTATACCTTCAAGGGGGGCCATATATCTCGTTTGCGACAGGAAACTTGACCAATGTTATTGTTAGAAACGACAAATTATATTGAGAAGTTAGGCCCAACCACTACAGCCTTTATAAGAAAAAATAGGAGTCAGGTTTATAGGCCCAGACGTAAACGTTAATCATAGACCCCGAAGACTTTCTTCTTATTGAACATTCCTTCAGGGATTTTTGTAAGCTGCGGTATATGTGACAATGAAGTGAACGGTGTATGCTGGAATACAGAATTGTGCCAAACTGACTGCCCGCTTAGGTTCGCACAGCAGCTTGTTCCCGTTCAAGGTTGTATTGACCGTAATTAAAGTTTGCTATATACTATGTGTACTCACAAAACCTAGTTAAAACAATTGGTCTTTCATACGTGGCTCAACATCATTCCGCCCTCCCCGTCAGTAGCTTAATATACCTGGAACTCGGTTTAGCACGCCTAACAGGGCTGGGTACAATACCACAAGTGGGGTAATATTGTGTTAGATAATAAATAAATAATGACACTCGTGTTAGTAGTTAGTGGTTAGGGCTAGCTGATGCTGAAATACTTCCATGAAGACACTAAGTGAGCTTAATTTAATTTAACTTTGAGAGTCAACATGCGGATGCAAAGCCAGAAGGAAACCACCTATGATTCAGCATTTAATGAAAATTAGCAAAACCATGGATACCGCAAACAATTTATGGAGCCGCGTATATTGGTAAAAAAAAGGTCTCGCGATAGCCAGAATGAATGACGAGCATGCAGAAACACAAGTCTGTGTAGTCAAAAGCAACGACAGCGGAAGTTCGCTTGGAAACTAATCTCAGCACAGCGCATACAGAGATTACATATATTTGTGATAACAAAGAAAAGGCAGTTACGCACGTTGTTCTTTTCGTCGTGCATGGTTTGGTCCTGCGACGCTCCTGGTGACTATAAATGTAAGCAGTGCCATTGGTTCTGTCTGCCGGCATCCGGGCCCGAGAACACGGCCAGTGCCCTTTTTTCTGTTGCGGTCAACTCTGTGCTTACCACTCCTGGTCCGGGTAGTCCAGTTGGCGAAGTCAGAAAATCGAATTTTGTTGGCATCATCAGGAGCAGAACAGCAGCAGTAGCTAAAACAATAATATAATAATAACAACGACATCAACAATAATAATTGCAGTCACAAAAACAGGGCAACAACGTGGTGTCCGTTAAGCCTCGCTCCCATCTCCTTCTACCCATCCAGCCATATATGTATAGATATCTTTCTATCTATCGGGCTGCATGTTTGAGGGAGACGCGGTATATATATATATATATATATATATATATATATACACATGTGGCTGTAATCACGGGCCACCTCATATATATATATATTTTTTTATCGGAGCGTCTTCTACGGACGGCAAATTTATTAGGTTCAATAATTCTTCATTGAGCTTGAAATTTCCATTATTACATACATTCAAACAATTATAACTATTCAGGTAATCTTGCAGAAAAGGCTATCGCCCGTGTCTGCCCGCTCTTGTGAGCGTAACAACAGAGCGTGCAACAATATATATATATATATATATATATATATATTGTTGAGATAATTTGATTGAAGTAGAAGATGCTGCGTACAGAACCATTCGAAAGCTTTATTTCGAAATGGGAAAATAAAGTTGTTCAAGTCCAACGAGAGGTTAGAGACCTGCATATTTCGTCACAATTATGATAATAATATAATTGCCACGTTTATACTAAATACATACGACCTTTCGCGACGAGTACACGGAGTGCGTTTGTCGACTGTGCTCCCAGGCGTGTACGAAGTATCTTGCATCTGACGGCCTGGCCCAGCAAAGAGATCACTGCACTGCCTCTTGCGAATAGCATGCCGAGAACAGCTGACAACGGTAAGAGTGTCAATGCTATATACATACTTAATATGGTGAAATAAATGTGATGATGTAAACTCGTTTTTTTTTATTAGGTTTTCTCTCAGCTGGCCCCATAGGCGTTGAATATTACCGCTTAAATGTTTTATTGCCCTACTATTAGGCATTTACAACGAAGACATCAAAACTGGTGTTTATGTATAATTATTTTGTTTTGAAATAACATAAAGAGTGCCTAACTGATAAAATACTCTATGATAAAAAAAGTAAGTAAAGAATTAACACATTTCTTAATAATAAGTAAGAAATTACCACTTTGTGTGACCGTCGATGTATAATTGCTTTAGAAATCACATGCAGGGGAGACTTTGAGTAGACTTCCTCACGTAAACATGAATGATCCGCACAGGTGGAGCGCCCGGAGCGTATATATATAATGATCAAGCACGACTATTTATGTATATACTATTAACCTTTTTGTGATAGAATATATATTTACACGAATCGTTATTTAGATTTCGACGTTATTGCTACCAATTTCTAGTCTAGACAGAAGTCTCATTGTTTTAAGTCCACTGAAACACCGTTTCTGTGGTAGAGGAACCATTGCCTGAGAGGTGCCTTAGAGTTCTTCCTGGTAAGCGCAGTAAAACTTTTGATAGACATTCTATAGTAAACCAATAGCTCGTCACTGCACCGCCTTTTTGTCGTTCAACCATCACCACAATTTCGTTCCTTCAGAAGAAGGCGGCATATGCTATGAATAAGAGTTTCCGTCAGTTTGGCAGCCTCCACACGAGCCAGATTTTTACTGTCCGTTGCTGTATTTGAACTAATGTACTTATTAATTGTTGGAAATTGTACGAAATTACAGCGCGAGGCCTGATGTTTAAGTACGGCTCTTATGACACGGAAATGTTTGTGCAAACTTTATTGCCACACCATTGTCTTTTTGTTTGTTTGTTCTGGGAGGCTTCGGGAATGCATGATGCACATGCGCCACTAGCAGTCTGCGTGACTAGTGTGAGACTCGCAAACCCACTAAACCCGGATTCCTCCCCACCTCCCCCGGCTCGGTATTACTTTGGCATTACATCGAAGGCCACACCATTGTCTGTGGAAGAGTTGACGCCAATATTCCATGAATACAAAGATGACGCTATCCGCTAGTGAATTCGAGTCTGAACTTTCTATTACGCGTGATTATTTTAAAACTTTCCTAGGTCCTACGTATAAGGTAATCATCATCAGCTCCGTCTCTATATAAATCCATTTGCGTGCTAAGACAATATATCGGTGAGTTAGGCTATCCCTCCACTTCAGAAATGCCGCCTCTTCCTCTTCTAAGGTCCCTTACAGAAAACAACATAATACAGCTTCGCGCTGTTTAAACGAGACGTGATGAAGCCGAGAAAAGCACACACATACATACAAACAGATTAAATAAACGGTCGAATTGGTGGATGCCGCCAACGCTGAAAAGCTGGTGTTGTCGCAAAGATCCAGTATTTTATTGGCACCCCGGTGCCTGCCTTTGATGTTTTCATTGTCGTCGTCGTCGTTGTTGTTGTCTTCGTCGTCGTCGTTAGGTGAAGCTTTAAAATTGGCACACTCATTCGAGCGGGTTCCGGCAACGGTCTTACCTCATCGCGTAAGCAGACAATTTTAAAGGATTCAAGTTTGGCCTGTGGAGTGTGACTCCTCCCTGAGCGCCCGTTGCTGGGTACCCCAGTAGGAGGCCTAGTCTAAGTTGACGGTGTGTACATATATATATATATATATATATATATATATATATTGGAATTGGGTATGTGTATAAGCACGTGTGTGCATGAACATCTATCTGAGAACGTGTACAACGTATCTGTGTGGATGGACTCTTTGCTAATAATTAAGATCATATTGTTGCCTGCCCAAAGCTGATTTCACTCGAGTCGCTTCAGTGCCCTACCTCCACCGCCCGCCAGTACTGCTTCGACTCTGCTGCAGCAGCAGCAGCGGCGCCAGTGTCCTGACTGAAATTTGCTGACTCACCGATCCCAGCGCTGCTCTCTGGCCTCATCCCTTTTCGCCTATGCAAGTCAGGGGGTCGGTCCGTCTGCGTGACTGTCTGTCTCTCTGTCGGTTGGGTCGTTGGTCAGGATGTCTGCTGCTGCCGGCTCATCTCTGTGCTCCCGGTTCGGCCCGATCCCGATGGCCATTGGCGGCAAAGCTCCACGGTGGTCTATGTGCTCCCGCTTCTTTGCCTGGCCTGTCCTTCTCTTCGTGCTCCGCGCCGTTTCTCGCTGCGATCTTCGGCGATTTTGCGGCGGGCCTGAAGGAGAATGGCCAGTTGTTAGCAAGCGCTCATCCTCGCTGGCTCGTGGTGGTGGAGGTGGCGGTGGTGGTGGTCTGCTGATGCCTGTTCCTGCTGATGCTGCTGGCCACCCCAGAGTCTCGATTCGCCGCACCCCCTCTTCCCGCCGCACCCCATATTCCCGCCTTCGCCCCAATTCCCGCCCGTTATGAGTCGAAGCTTTGCGAGCCAAGCAAGCAAGCCAGCCCTAAGAAGTCGTCGGCAATGATGACGGCACCGGCGACAACGACGACGACGACGACGATGATGACGAAGAAGATAAAGACCGACCCACAGCGTCCGTCCGACCGACCGAAATTCGCCGCCTCCCCCCCCCGAAGACGACGAAGGTCCACAACTCCACCTCCACCTCTACTACTTGGCAGTGCTCTAGCGCGTGCGTTCCACGCAAAGACATGCCAAGTGTAGGAATCTTCATTTGAAACCCATCGGAACTGCCATAGGCACCACTATTATCATCATCATGATCATCATCATCGGCACTATCACCTTCTCTCCATCACCATCATCAGCAACAGCATCAACAGCAGCGGCACACGCCGCAGCAGCAGCAGCAAAATTTCTCTTTGTCATAATTTCTACGAGCTGGTGCGCACTCTCGCGGCTGCAGGCGGACTCTGCGCGAAAACGACACGGGACGGCTACGAGATAAGCCCGGCTCGACGCTAACGCCGACAACACAGGCAACAACAGCGACAACGCCAGCAAAAACGACCTCCACCGCTGCCTCTTCTACTCAAACAGGATGAGAGTGACCAAATTTTAAAGAGCGAAGCAATGAGCTATCGCGAAACCCACCGGCTACCTACCCATCATGTCGCTCCTGCTCTGTCCTCCGACCGCAGCTACTCTCCTGCAACAGTACGCGAAATTTGAAGCCCAAGTTTGATTCAGCTTAGCCTAAAGATCTGAGGCCATGAAGGAAATGATAGCAACAACGACAACAACAATAACAACAATACCTACAATACCAACAGCAACAACAACAATAACAACAACAACACCAACACCAACAACAACAGCAACAACAGCAACAACAAAAACTACAACAACAACAACAACAACAACAACAAAAACAAAAACAACAACAACAACAACAACGACAACAACAACGCGGAAATAGTTTATATGATCGCCAGCAAGACAAATGAACGATCGCTATTTTAAAACTCACCCCTTAGGAGTATAGAATAAGATATATTTGAAATTAGATTAACGATTAGGTTATACAACCGTATTGTATGCTAAATGGCGGCAAAACGACTCAGGTGGATACGAAATCCAAAACGGTCGCATTCTTTAGTGAAGTATCAATGGACCTGTAATCGGAGATGCCAATGTAACACAATTCGTGTCTTTTATACTATGGTATCAAAGGTGCTACGGCAAAGTAGATCTGCCACAAAAGGTCCCACTCAAGGCTCGGCTGAAAGAGTATGGCGTTGTCCGTTTAGAAGTTATCGCAAGCTTATTAGTAAATGTTTTTAATAAGAGAGGTCTATAGAGATTGAAACTAGAGTTTAAATACTGTATTGTGTAAGAGAAAATTACATTTGATCTGTTTTTACTCGCCAAATATTCGCCAACAGGTAGAAGAGGGTCAAACGAAACATTCCGCAAAGTGTATCTAAAACACAAGGTTTTTGTGGTAAGACGTGAGCTAAAATATAAACGAGAGGGCTAAAAAATAACTCATTAAAGTTAACTTGTAGCCAAGCATACGCTACAGAGTTAACGGATTGTGGTGTTCTCGATTGTAAAGTTCAGCAAAATGTGCTTTATTGTGCGTGTGAGTAATTGAAGTGGCTACCTGGCGATGATCGAGGGAAGGTGAGAGCTGAAATGAAGGGGTGCCGGTAAAAGGGAAGACGACGGGCCTTTTTAACCCTTCATTTCAAGGTTCAACTTTATAAATGAAGGCTAGGTGACCTAGCACGATTCTCCCCTTTCTCCCAGCAAGTGTACCTAACGAAGTCGGGAAGTGCAAAATCGTGTTTTTTAAGGAAAACGCAACAGCTTTGACTAACGTTTTTGGCTTTCGGGTGATTGGACAGATCTGTTCAACTAGTTTTAATGTACAAATTAGCTAACAATTAAGCTCTTTTTGACAAAGGTACACGCTATTTTTCTACTTGTGCTAGTTGACTTTTTCTTGAATATCACTTATCTTCATTTTAAATCCACCTGGCTATCGGGTCTCAAAAGCGACAGCTTCCTACATTTCCCTAATAAATACGTTGTATATATATATATATATATATATATATATATATATATAGCGCTCTCATGATTCATAAGATTTAATTTTAGAACGTATCAGCGGTACGGGCTGATAGTTCAATATTCGAAGTCAAACACCAGCGACTGTTTTTCTGTATAAAATCCACTAAACCGTTTTAGACTTTGTAGAAACTATATAAAACTTGCGCTTACTACAAATACCGGTATTTTCTGTTTATAGCTGATATGTATATGTATATATATATATATGTACATATATATATATATATGTACATACATACATATATATGTATATAACATCGACATTTAGAATTGTATTGGAGGAGCTTGACCGAGCCAGGGAGGAAAGCGGCTCCGGGAGGAGTTGAAGGGCACACCAGTGTGTTCATGTGTCGGACGGATAAATTCATCTTTTCAGACAAGCAGACACGTATAGAGTGTGCACTCAGAGATACACACGCGCTCATCACCACAACGCAGCGACTTGCAAACTGGCGAAATAAGGCTTCGGTTCGGAGTTAGTGCGAAATGAGAACGTCCTGTCAGCAGATCGTGAGGAATTGAAACCACCATCGTCGTCATGAACGACTCGAGTGGTCTGACTGACGCCAGCCATCTTGTTTCCGTGCGGGAGAAACGTTTACCGCTCCCGCGGTTGCTCGTTTTTTCGTCTGTTTTCCCCTTACTCACTACCCGTATTTTTTCTGTGTTCCTCATTTGCCGTAATCCACTATGCAACCCTGTTCTTCTCTCCGTTTCCCTATCTCCCCTTCTTTCTTTGCCTATCCCTTTCTCTCCCTGTAATGTCTCGCTTACGCTCGCCTTATCGTTGTAAAGACACTTCTTCGTTCTGTGTTTAAATACGCTTCTCTATTCCTCTAACGCGCGCGTTTCTATATACTTTCTTATTTTCCCCTTTCTCCACCGTCTTTTCCATTGTGTGTGTCTCTCTCTCTCTCTCCTTTTGTCTAGCGCACTGGATCTCTATTTCGGCCTCTGTCTTCCACGCTTACTCGCGACTGTCTCCTTTCCAGCCCAGTTCTTTGCCTTTGTTCGTCGGTGGTCGTCGTCGTCTCCATCGAGAGCGACGAAACGCGCGATGAAGTAGCTCGATGAAGTCGCAGTACTCGAGTCTTGTCGTAGAGCCAACATTGGTGGCGGCCGTAGTGGTTCGTTGTGCTGCGTTCCTGCTGCTGCTGCCGCTGCTGGCGGTCGTGGTGGTGGTAGGAGTGCTGAGTAAGGGTCTTCTTGTACACTTCAATGGTTGCCCAACCACGAGCCACCGGCACCGAGACAACGAAGACGCTGCGAAGCGGCAACGGCGACAACAGGCGACTTCGTTCATGCGAGCCACGATGTCGATGCCATGACACGACGACGACGACAACGACAACGACAACGAAAACGACATCGCCATCGCTAGCCGCAAGGGGTCCTCCGTTCCTCACACATTCGATGCTGCTGCCCCACGAAGCCCCAACTCGTCACCGGGCGCTGTGCCGCGTAATCATTGCTGCGCTGGTGTAGCTGCCGACGACACAATGCATACAACCCGACACACCAATTGGGATGAGACAGAGGCTCGAATACAGGGGGAGGAGCTCTCTCTACCAAGTACAGAAGCTTGAGCCGCCGCCAATGCCGCTGTTATGTCTACGGTGACTGGTGGAAGCGTAGACTGTGAGCGCTTCTGTGAGAGCTATATAGCCATACAGACGACCACGTAGTGCTCTAACGAACAACACTGTGCCGTGTTGACTGTGCTTATTTGCGGCGAAAACCGCAGCCTACAGATGCTTCGTTGGTATCTGTATGTGCTTGACTTCGGTAGTAAGTGTGGTCGTGTATATGCTAGAAAAGACAGACGTGTATGTATCCCTATTTCTGGGGTTTGGTTATGGCCGTCTATCATCTTTCATCATATTCGGGCTTATCAGCAATTTACAAATGAAGAAAGCATGCAAACCAACCTATATATACACATAAATCGATCGCCTGAGACCTGTCTTTTGACTGGGTTCTACTTCAAGTGAAGCTCTGCGGGAAGTATTAGCATATTAGAAGTTATTCGATGTTTTGTATATATATGTATATATATATATATATATCGAATAACTTCTAATATGCTAATACTTCACGCAGAGCTTCACTTGAAGTAGAAACCAGTCAAAAGACAGGTCTCAGGCGACCGATTTATGTGCCGCAGATTATATTTAATATATGTATATATATATATATATATATATATATATATATATATATATATATATATATATATAGCACGCGGTTTTCCTACAACATGGCAGTAAAGAGCGACAGTCGATTCGCAAACGCGATTTGATTTACATTCAATGAGCTTCGACCTGAGAGTCTGATTGATTAAATTAAAATATGGGGCGACGCGGCCACACATAAATCGGTCGCCAGAGACCTATATTTTGGCCGGTTTCTACTATGCGCGTAAAACTCTGCGCGGGATATTAGTATAGTGGGTAGTTATTCAATGTTTTGTTCTTCAGAGAATAACTTTGGAGGGAGCTTTGCTGCCCTCTACAAATAACTGCATAGCATTTAACATCTTACAAAAACAAAACGAGATTCATGTTTAGATTATTTTGTGCAGGATTTAATTAATTGGGTGCAAAAGGCTGATTCGGCGGACATGCTTATTCACAACCAATTATTTCAATGATTTATGAATTTCAAAATTCTGATCGTGTTGGTCCGTCTCTTTACAAGTGCTGTTGCAGCCTCTGTATGTCTGATTGGCGTCCCTTTATTGAACTAAGATGTGTATCAAGCTGCCGGCATACTCGCACGTAACGCCGGTGTACTCTCGATAAAAGAATGGGTTCCTGTAGGTTCAAAAATGTCCTTATTATGTCAAAAATGTTATTGCCAGAAACGCTTATTATTATAGAAATAATTGTTTATACGTGGTCATTTTACTGAATTAGACGCGCTGTGCCTACTACTGTGCCTTAGAAAATGTAGTATGCCTATCAAACGATACAATTTATATCTAGTTATTGATCACAATGTCTAATGCAACCACTTGTGCGCTTAGTATTGCGTTTAAAATTTTTTGCGCCATTGATTGAATAGGTAGCTTAAGTTATGCTTGGGTTTTTCAACTTCGTATACATATTATTATTATTATTATTATTATTATTATTATTATTATTATTATTATTATTATTATTATTATTATTATTATTATTTTTGAGCCTTGTATCTATTACTTTGGACACCACTTAGAGTTTAATGCTTCAATTGGGGCGGCAGTTTGCCTTGTACGGATACTTAGAGGCATGCTCTAAGGGGCTCCTGCGATAGTCATGCTTGTGGCCTACCGGGTTGTTGCCGGTTCGAATCCTGTTGTTGATTGCATTTTCTTTAAACGATTCTCATTCTGAGAATAGATGATAAGCTATATCGATGAGATCCAGCAACCATCCTGTTACAACGATTGCTAGACTCTGAATATTTTAACATACCCAAATATGCTACCGCTTTAAGCGCCTTTGATATAAAGGGGTAAAATATGTATTTAGGTATACATACATGTCAAGCGAACATTACATATTAGATATTTTCTCTGTAAATTTCGCCGCTAAACCAACGTTTCAGCCTTCGAAAATACACCAATTCAGTGTGAACATGCAAATGTCACCATGGACGCATAGATTTAGATCAATCCATGTGATGGCAGGAACATTGTGGTAGTGAGAACATTGTGATGGCGGACACACCAGCATCTACGCATTGCTTCGATAAGAGACGATACGGTGCTGCCAACAGACAGTGCTGGAATGACCGGCACAAGCAAATAATGGCGGGAGTCATTAACTAGTGGAAAGCTTGTAGACAACAATGGCAAATATCGCGCGCACCTTAGAGAAAATAATGAGATCGGAGGAAGAGGTTGACGCCGTAGATACGCAGCGAGGAGTGTGTCAAAGTCATAGTCTGGGAACTTCAGCTGACTCTTGCGACGCCACAAAAGTGTCGGCGAAACGAAACCATCGCACGTTCAGTTAGTCGAGCCGTTGCCGCCAGCCCTCCTGCAAGCCGTTCTGACAAGCTTCGGTTGTTAGACCGCTAGCTAGACCACGGACAGATGTCTGGATAGAGTAGGTAGAGAGCCAGATTGACCCCGCGCCGGCAATTTTTACTTGACGAGCTTTCAACAGGATCAGCGCTGCGTAACCTGACTTTTCCACCTCCCTTTTTTTCGCCGCGCGCGCCCTTTCGCTGGTTACCCGGCTCTTATCACATCCCACACATAGGAAGTGGAAAAAGGAGAGATAGAGAAAGAGAAATGACAAAAATAGAGAAGGAGACGATTGAGATATGAAAAAGGATTATTAGAAAGAGAAGAAGAGAGAGGCAGAACCTGGCAAATCAGTGACTTGGATTCATCCGCCAGCGAAAGTCAGCTGGCGACAGCAGTCGAACTTACATTCCCAGCCGAGACACACACAAGTTCAGATGTTCTAACCAGCCGCCATTCATCTAGAAATCGACAGAGAAAGGAGATGGGGACAAACAGGGAGATTTAGGTACGCATACAAAGAAGCATGTGCGAGTGCAGAGCCATAGTCCCTTTCAGTTCTTCTGAACGGCAGTTTGTTTGACCTGTTGCTATTATGACTATCCGCAGCAGCACACCTATCGAGCCCGAACCGTAGCATCTGTCTAGGGAAGCCATTACATACATAACCCCACCCACTGACATACGCACACACATATGCATACACATACTTGTATATGAATCGGTCGAAATGACTGCTCACCCCGCACCGACTCCGGTCCTACAGCTCGGCACATCGTCATACTACCAATCCACCGCTCTACTGCTTTACAACGATTGCGTCTATTCGTACCATTGTGTGCCTACGTTTATACTTCACGATGTACTGTCAAAGGGCCCGTCAAAACCTACTTTTTGTCTCTCAGTCTTAGTCTCTCGGTCGTCTTCGGCGTCTCTTTGCACTTCGCGGTCGCTGAATACTCTTCGGAATTAGGCGTGGTCTTCAAGACAACGACGACGACGGACGAAGCTCGCGGCTGAACAACGAATCTATTCCTCCTTCCTTCCTTATTTGATGTCGTCGTTGCTGGTTCGTCCTCATTTTACCCGCTTCTTTAGTATTCCTACTGGTGTGAGTACTTCCACTGCTTAAGGACGCTTACTACTACTGCTGCTGCGACCGCCTCAACCCCTTCGTTCGGTAGGCTCAGGGGGAGAATAATGAAAAACGAACGAAATAAGTCGAGAGAAACAGGAAAGAGAGAACAAAGGAGGAGGGGCTAAGGGAAAACGCGAGTAAACCGATGAAGACCTATTGTCGGTCACCAAAACCTCGAGATGGCCTGTCACCTCAATAGGAATGCATCGGTTGCTGCCCGTCGTAGAATAGTCGCGTAGTACACAAAATTAAGCGTAGCTATCCCTTTCCTTTACACCCAGATACTCACGAAACCCTTTTCGCCCACACCAAGACGCCTACCTAACCATCTTGGCACACACCAAGACGCCCACCTAACCCCACAAAGTGGCCCATTATATACAATGCTAAGTGACAATCCTTATAAGAAGTCAAGAAATTCGCGTTCCAGTGTTTTATGTCGTGCTGCTCAAACATGATAAAGTATGTTTTAAGCTGCTTAATCGTTATTAGGTATCGATTTTATAATTCGCACCCTTCCAAGTGTTCTACCTAATGGTCTGTGTCTCGTAGAACAGCACGGTTTCCTTAGCCAGTCTATTCTCCTGTCAAAACAGATATTCGGTGAGTGTATCCGTCGTTCGGATATTGTATGTTAGCCAATAAAACGCTAACTAATACACGTGTCAAGTTTTGCTGGTGTCATATATTACTAATGTCACGTATGTAAGCTGTTGTACAACACCTATCGACTCTATACGTAGACAAAGAGCATTGCTGTCCCCAGAAATGCTCGCGCTGCGGAACTTCGTCGCCTTTGTTTTATCTTCATTTTTCTCCAGGGGGCTTCAGTTGGCGTCAGTGGCCCGATGCAGCAGGCGATTCTGATTTAGGTGATTCACTTAATCAGTGATGTACGTGCATCATGCATTTCCGAAACATCCCACCAAATAGGGAATTTTTGCAAATGAAGTACCTGCAGACGCAGAGTGCTAGATTATCTGTGTATCTGTGGGTGTCGTATCTAAATATAGGTAAGGGTATGCTCCGGAGCCGTGATTGATTTTAAAGGACTTTTCTTCTCTTTCTCTATTACCTACAGAAGTCGTGGGACTTTCATGGGCACCAGACTACAAGTCGGCTTATCAAGGCTATCAACCATGCCTTGATGTCCATGGATACTACTTGGAGAAAACAAACACGAGAACTGCAGAAATTACCCTTTTTTCCCGTTTCCCGTTGATATTGTGCCCATTTAACTCAAAACATCCGGTGTTTGCAGTGTGGAAGAACGGCACACGCTGACATTGTAAATCGACTTCTACCAAAACCGTGTTGCTTTTCAGGCAATCAATATGGGGCTTCTAGATTTTATGAGCTAGCATGGAAACAGAAGCTTATAAAGTAACCTATTTTTTACATTCTGCGGCACGACAAAAACATCGGTGGGACACCTTTTACTTTAAAAAACAGCCTCAAAAAGACGTATTCTCTATTCTAAGGGTCGACACGAGTTATATTTTGTTTGTAATTTGTGTTCGTTCCATGTTATGTCAGGGCTTACATATCACGAAAGATTAGCTAAGTCAATGTGCCTAGCGAGCTGTTGTCTGAGTGTAGTCTGTAGCTTAGCGAATTTTTTGTTATAATAATTTTTTTTTAGTACATTATGTATGCCTACCATGTACCATGTCTGAAGCGCTTTTCTACACTACTGAATGAACCACGCGGAACTGCTACGAGTTCTTCTTGTTTTAATGCTCTTAGCTATAAGAGTGCGAATTAAGGTGCGATAAGTCTATTCAGTTTCAGGACAGATGCAGTAACCTTAATAAGTCGATCCCTTGTTATTTGTATGCTGTTTTTGTTTGCCCAACGGGCAGTTAGAAGCTTCTTTGAGAATCGTCGTATTCTTTCTATCGATTCTATTGGCAAGGGATTTATTTTTCTAGCATGAATTGTAACAGCCCTGATCTTATCCCTCCTTTCAATAAAAGTTACAGTGAGTAAAGTCTTGGAGCCATTTAAGATGCTGCAAGGCGTGCAATGAGCCCTTTCCAATAGCATAATATAACAGGTCAAACCAAGTGATCCTATCACGGGACAATAAACAAATTTGCTACAACCAGAGGCGCCGTACAGCTTTGCATAAAAAGTTCTACTTCAAGATAATGCACGCAAGATAGGAATACAAGTTACAGAAGCAGATCTTCTACTTTTCGGTGGTATGATCCCAATGCTTAAACTGGAATTAGATAAACATACCAAGATCGCGTACAGCATATACGAAACGTTCAGAAATATTTTAACTGTTGAACTTATATTCAAATTCGCATAGCCAATCGCAAGTAAAGGGTTAATAAAAAGTATTAAATGTACATACTTATTTAACGCATTAATAAACTGCAAGCAGTTTGTTGAAATGGATCAAATGTGACGTAAGTCATCTTAAGTACAGAACTACTGTAACCTTGTAGACTCCTTGGCTGTTTCCATGCTTCGATATACACTGAGCAGCCTTCAGCTTGCTATACCTGTTAGATGCATAGCTACACACTAGGCCACTTATGCGCTAGAGTTGAAATTAAAGAATATAAATTTAATGACTGTGAAGTTTCAGTTTAGTTGGACTTAGCGATCATCTTTAATGCGCGTTAATCTTCATCCGGTCGCCACGAATTGGACACACGAAATACTGTATTTACTACTGCGTTCAGCCCCCCCCCCCCCCCGAATCAGAGATGATAATGGCTGGCAAAGATTTGAGTATATACATACATATGTTCAGAAATGTTTCCCAGCAACCAAGTCGGTGCGAAGTTATTGTCTTAGGCAAGCCAATTTGCACTCCAATTATGAGGGTGCGCGCCAAAATATTTAGTGCACAGTCTATTCGCTCCCTGAAACGACACCGTTTAATTGTAAGTGAGGACCCCCAGGAGTTGTCTCGGCATCTGTCCAAGAGTTTAGTGAAAACTATTCGCCAGATCTTGGATAGATAGACTTTTTGTGTCGATTCAAATTGTGTTTACCTTTCTTCCGTATAGGAAGCATGGGAGCAACTTTCCTGAGCACAATGTCTTATTTAAGGCTCCGACTGCAACTACTATCTCAATTTTAAAGTATGCGTTTTATTTTATCGTATGACACGCTCGTGGAGGATTGCTATTTTATGTGTGCAGTGTGAACGAGACTCGCCAATTTCTATTTTATACCTAGGTCAATCTTATTATAGGTGACTAACCTCACAAGCGCTGACACGTAATTTTCAAAGCTTTATAAACACATTTATTTTATCAATATTTCTGTATTTGTTTTATATATTCGCTTCATCCGAGAGCAGACATGCAGACACGTTTAACATGCAGTTTATTCAGTTTATTAACTGTGATGTTACCCGCTCATTCTAACATACAACCTACGCATGATGGTGCACACCAAAGACGGACATTTAATTGAGACACCCTTTCTTGGCGTGATATTGACCCCGCGCCTAATCTTCAACAGGCACGTTGAGCAAAATTCAGCAAGAGGCTTGGACTGCTTGAAACTTCGTGACATCGGTCCTAAAACAATAATAAGCACAATAAATATAAAGGCCGTTCAGATAATAAGATACTGCCGATCAACAGTAGCAACTTTACTCGCAATAAGTAACAAAAAAGATTGAACCATGTAAAAGCTTACTATAAAAAACGGGTGCTGGGATTTTGCCAAATAATGTGTATACACTTCAGCCAGCTGCCACAATTCGGCCACAAAAAAATTATATGCCGCATCTGAAATCAATTTTGCTATCTAAAAGAAGAGTCCTTCCTTCTTTATGACGTCCGGCAACGTGCTAACCACTTGGAATTTGCAGGCGCTATGACCGAATGGGATGCGTTCTGTCTTTTTAGCTGGAATATCAAATGGAACAAAGGACTGGTAGGGTTACACGTGACTATATCAACGGAGAATAACTGTTTCGTTGAACTTAATACATTGGTGTTCACTGCTTCGCTAAAAAAAGATTGTCACTTAAAGAAAACCTGTATTTGGGGACTTAGCTTATGGGACGCCGGAGTGAATACAGACTTGTACGAAAACCTAAGGACTTTAACAACATCTTGATGATCGGAATTCAGGAGCCGATCGCAAGGTAGGTTTAGCTTCTATCGTCGTGGTGGCTGTTCTTTCTTGACCCAGTCTTTTCTATTTTTCCACATTATAAAAAAATATATTTATATTAATTAAACATCTTTATATTTTCCACAACACTATATATATTTTTAATTACATTAATAAATAGAATATATATATATATATATATATATATATATATATATATATATTCTATTTATTAATCCAATGGCATATTTGTTGTACAACGTATATAAATAGGCATTATTTGTGTACATACCTTTATTTATATGCTGAAAGAGAGTCACGTAAGGCACAACATAAGCATAACGACCTACCGCGCAGCGCCATAGATTAGCATGTATAGGTCATATTATTTTTCTGCGCGAGCTGCGTGATTGCTTACGTAAACCAACAACCTTGCAAGACACAGCTTGAGTCCACAGAAACGTTATTAATTATAGATCCAGTTTACAGCTGTTCGCGTCTAGGATTAGACAGGACTGAGCTGCTTCGCAGGATTCATCGCAGTTTCGGAAACCCGAGATTGGAGGGAACAGAAGAGAAGCTTTGAAATCGAGAAACCTCACGTTCGAATGCGGCATGCGGGTCGGCGGCCGAGTCTCGTGTCTTAGATCTGGAAGCAGATTTCCCACTCATGCCCCTCTCCAAGCACGATGATCCAACGTATTCTCTAAAGAAATCCGAAGGAAAATCAAAGCACTCTGCCGTGATATGCCAGCCTCTGCGGTGAGCAGAACCGCTCCTTTGTGCGCGAAACGGTGAGACCTCGCCTAATGCCGAATAGGCCAAATTGTGATCTGGAAAGTCTTTGCGTGTTGAAGCGTGTTATGCGCGTGACTGACACTACGCTTACGAACTGTCGCAGGCAAAATTGAGGAAAACACATCGCAGTTATACGTAATACGGAAAAAAGGACGCTTGTTAAACAATAGGGAGGGAGGCGACTGGGTGTTCTATATATATATAGTTGTGGCAAGGCATTATTTCCTAAGTAGCTTCTCATATTTTTTCTGTTACACACAAAAAAGAACACGGCGTTACTCAAACGATATAAATATTGTAGGAAGAAGTGAAACAGACTAAAACAATCTCAGATGACTTTTGGTGATCTCCCACGTTTCCCATTGTCGCAAAAGACCTAGTTTTCGTCACAGATAACAATTCAATACAAGAACAAACACTCATTGTATCCGGCAAGCCAATAAGGGAATTTTACTGGACGCTTCTGTTGCGCTCGCTCAAATCATAATTGGTTCATTTTTGACACACAACCATGGGCGCGCACTCGGGTTACGATGGTTGTGTGAGACACTCTAAGCTTCGTGACTAACTCACGCGTTGTCACTCAGAGATAATGTTCAACAGTTTATCAGTTATTTAGCGCAAACGATCTACCTCTAGCGTAAAAGGTCTTCCAGAATGGGGTTCATCCAGAAGGCTTAGTTGCCGGAACGGAACTTGGCGAACCCCTCGTGTAGCTGTTGAATGAATGCCGCCAGTACCTGAAGTTATTCGTTATGCATTTGGACTAAATTGTCTTTTGTTGCTCACACGCACACACACACATATATATAACAATGAATTTATATATAAAATATATAAAAAAAAAATATATATATATACTATCTGCAAAATCTAGAAATACACATTTCAGTTATTTCTGTCCGCCTATATATATATATATATATATATATATATTATCTGCAAAATCTAGAAATACACATTTCAGTTCTTTGTGTCCCGCCTCTATATATATATATATATATATATATTTACATATATATACATATGGGGGACAGAAAGAGACGCAGTCATGTTCAGTCGACAAACTAGCAAGCAGTAGAAGAGAAAGCGGAAGGTCGATTGATTGCATCTCCAGGTGGCTGGCGGTTTGGCCGCACTGCACTGCCACTATTGCAGCTGCTACTGTAGCTGCTACTGTTACAGCATCTACTGCGTGTTTTGCTGCTGTCGCTACTAATGGCAACACGTGACGTACGTCATCGACATCCTCGACGGTTGCTCCTTGTCACGTCCTGTCTGGGACAATCAGAAAGAGAGATATAGGGGGCCAGCGATAGAGGATAGAGGAGGGGGCAAGAAGAGGTAAGCAGAACGAAAGAGGAACCCGAGAGAACGCAGACAGACGGAGAGGTGAACAGATAGGTGAACATAGGAGGAATACAGAAAGTACGAAGGGGAGAGGACAGGGCATAAATAGCGAACAGAGAGAGAGAGAGACAGAAGAGAAAACGAATGGGAAAAAGAAGAAGAAATACTAGGGGAAGAGAAAGGAAGGCCTAAAGGTTATATAAGAAGAGGGGACGGGGAGGAGCCGCAATGATATATGTAAGAGAGGAGAAAAGGAAACGGGCGTGAAAGAGACAGAACGAGAAACACAGAGAGAGAGAGAGAAATAAGTGTCATGAAGAGAGAAGACTCGGGAACCGAAGGCATGATGATATAAGCGGGGACAGAGGAACAAGCCGTGATGATATGGGGAAAGGAAAAAGAAAACGTAACCAGATGGAAGCGATGGGCTCTCTGTTGGTTGTGACGTTGCTGGTTGGTGCAACTTCTACTACAGGCTGTTGCTGTTGTGCTGCGGTAGTCGAGTCGGCCCGGTTAGGGGCGTTGAAACAGGCGGTTGAGGGCACTGTTCAAGGTAGTTGGATGGGTTAGGGGAGGGGAGGGACGCTTACAAGGGGAGAGCAAAGCATAACAACAGGAATTGGCGAGAAAGTATTGGACGAACAGATTGCATCGCAACAATAGCAACAAACGCAACAGCAGCAACAACACAAGAGCAGTAAGGCCGACCATGGGACAGTGCCGGCATAATAGGAGAACGGAAGACAGAGAGACCGAAAAAGCCAAAGTAAAGGTAGAAAAACAGCACATAGAGAATACGTTAAGAGCATCGGCGTACTGAAGCAAGTCGCTAATGTACATCCGATGTAGTACGTGCTGTTCGTGGGCGTATAGGTGGTAAACCAGCTGGGAAAGCCGGGAATGTTTGCGTGTGTACACAGACGTATACATATTCACGTCTATCTACATACTCATATATATATATATATATGTATATATATATATATATATATATATATATGTTTGTGCAGCCGTGCAAACGATGACAATCGCAATGTGCGAGAAGAATTCGATTTAAATCTTAACACTTTTAATTCGTTAACGGGGGGGGGGAGGAGACAATGAAAAGATTCGCACAGGCATTCTACAGCGCTATGTTATTTCAGTACAAGCTGGCTCGTGCCTCTGCGCTGGGGAGTTTTATAGTGCAGTGTCAAAAATTGCGTTTTTGCTTTTTACCATTAAAAAAATAGTTTTATCGCACTATGGCTATGACAACACATCAGGAGGTCTTACATCTGTTTATGCGTAAGGTATGCCGTGTGCTTGCTCTTTCACCATAGTATCACGTGTCCATAGACCAAGTAAGACGTGCCGGCATAAGTTCTGTAGTGTGTCGTGCCCGTCATATCATGTGAGGGTGCTGCGCGTCCGGTGTCTTACTTAATTGGCTCAAAGACTTTAATATAGGATGCTTTTACGTTGCCTTATGTTTATGTTTGAATTCAGTTTGCATGCTTAATGTTCAATAAATATGAGTGAAAAATGTAAAGATCGCCATTTTTAAAACGTCCCTACTAGTAAACATATAGTCGCGCAAAAGTCTTGCTCTTGGCGTGAGTGTTGGTTTGTATGACCAAACTTGGACGTTTGTCATGCCTCGGTTTAGCATAGTTCAATTCGAGCAACCTATTGCGCATGTACCGAGAACGCTCGTACGGTAGTTCGTTAAACTTGATAGTTGTGTTCAAAAACGAAATGGGCTATACATGTACATATACCGGACCGCTGGTAGTGGTAGGATTTTTTTTTACACAACGTAAAAATGCCTGGATCGAATTATCGGTGTCTGTAAAAATGATGAACACTTTTATTGTCTTCGTGATTTTCGATCATAACCGTTATCATGTATATCATACTCACATGATGGACTCTCCAATATTTATTCTGCTAGCGCCTTTAACATCGACCAGAGGAGTGAGTGAACTACTATTTTTATAGTTAAATGCACCCTCTTAATTGTATAGCTATTCTATTTCTTGAAAGTA
Organism: Dermanyssus gallinae; assembly: GCA_003439945.1. Lineage (NCBI taxonomy): Eukaryota > Metazoa > Arthropoda > Arachnida > Mesostigmata > Dermanyssidae > Dermanyssus > Dermanyssus gallinae. The sequence goes on from QVRM01006456.1 coordinate 28,454, forward strand.
TTGTCAGGAAAGTGTGCACTTTCACCGTGCACTCACGCGACATTAAGTCCCAACAGGAATTAATGCTAATTGGAAGCTTATCCGCGCACCCGCGTCCCGCATCTTGTCTTCAGCAGACGTTTCAGCCGATGACACATTCACACGGTGTCAGCGCTGTCTAGATGTAGCTAACTAACAACAGACGTATTTCATATTGCACGAGTCTTCAGCAATGTGATCTTCGCCCCGGGACGTCACTCGGTGTGCCTTTGTCAAAAACTCTCTCCAGCCACTTGTGTAGGACAGGCACATCATGGCACCGCATTGTAGTCACAACGGCAAATACTGCATTTTCATGGGCGGAAAGACGCCTGCCACCACCACCACCCCCCCCCCCATCAACGAGCCAGTGAGCGAAAAGATACTTGGTAGTATTCCCGAGGTGTCCATTTGGGGCGGCGGCGGCGACTGTGACACAGTTTCGGGTTAATGGCGGCGCGTGTCTGCCTGGTGTTTTTGCTGCTGCTGCGTGAATCAAGCCCACAGAGAAGCGTCACTCTTCTGACGATCGACCGACTTCACTCCACCGCCGTGGAGCGTCGGTAGATTAATGCCACATTACCGTCTTAAAATGGCACCTCTTGCCTCCGCCCACCATAGCCACCAGAGCCAGCAGCACTCTATTCTACGCTAATAAAAACGAATCCCCTCCTCCCACTTCGAGATAAGGGCGGCCCGAGCGGCGGCGAGCCAGTCGATAGACGAGGTATAGGGCAGCGACGGATTAACGAAAGACACCGCCCGTCGACAATATCGCTTTTTCTGCTAAATGATAACAATCCCTTGTCGTCGTCGTCGCCATTGTCGCCATCGTCGCCGTTGCTTTCAAGCGGGTGGCAGTGGCCGACATCGGTGCCGCCGTCCTTGGTGCTCAGCCTGCACTGAGAGACCTGCTCTCTTCAATTCTCTGCGCTGTCTTCTTTTGGGCTTGGGCTCGGGCTCATCCCTCCAAGATCTGGATGTCAAAACACTGTGCTAGTCCGCGATAAAGCGCAGCCAGCTCTAAGGTGAGGGGTGGAACGAACATGGCGGAGGTGGTGGGGTTAGCTGAGCCATGCTGATCTCGCAAAGAAAATGTGCGCAGGGGACTATCGTTCCCCCACGCGCGCGCTTATGTCGTCGTCGCTGTTGTCACTTTTATCGTTGTCGTTATCTCACTACTTTCTGTCTCTCAGTCGTCGTCGTCGGCGTCCATCGCACAAGTTGAGTGTCTAAAGCAGGCGATGACGTGGCGCTCGGCGCCTCGTTTGATGGCCATTAAAAACCTCATTGGGATCAACGAGACGATTTTGCACGTCTCTGCCTACGTGGCACAGGCACGTCGCATTGATTGCCGTTAACAGTGGTCAATGATCTGGCCTACCCCTGTCCTCTACTGGTGCGTCATTCCAAAATGCAATCCATCCGCCCCTAAAATGAATGCAACTCTCCCTCCCGAAACGGTTATATATATATATATATATAAAAATATTGTGCCTTCGGGTACACATATTAAAATTGAAACGATACAGAGAAGATTTGCATGGCCCCTGCGCAAGGATGACAAATAAATAAATAAGCATATATTTGTGCAGGGTGCGGCATCCCATGTATTATCTCGATTAAAGGGTTGCTCACTTCGTTGTGCTATGTACTGAGTATGCGGAGTATGAAGATAGGCTGTGATTCTACGACCAGTTTGAAATCGTTGACGTCGCAGGGTTTAAATTAAATCCACGATGTGAACAGCGAGGAATGCTCCTTAGTTAGTAGGGGAATCAAAAAGCAAGTTTCTTGATTACAGCATAAAGGGTCTCAAGTGAATCATTCAGAGCCAATGAGAGAATAGTCTGAAGGGTGTCGTTTCAGCCTCAGACAAAAAGTTTGTTGACATGTTGCGCATGACTATAGGCAGGAAGGCGGACATGTTGAGAATTGACACGTTATTTGCTTTTAAAATATCGGGGGAAGATGCTGTAAAAGTTTTATACAGTACGATAGAAATATCATTTTTGATCGATCTAAGACTGTAATATATAAAACATGTCTCCAATGTATATATATATATATACATTTATAGATTTTATGATTTATCTGTAAATATATATAGATTTATAGATTTTATGATTCGCTTAACATATATACACATGTTACCGTTTCATATCAGGGACGCTTAGGGCGGACATCGTGAGTTTTCGCAATAGTCCTTGTGCGACAATCATGACTAGCGCACTAGTCCTCTAGACGCCGCCCCTATATATATATATATATATATATATATATATACATGCAAACATTAATACATCACTCAGCAAAGTTGAGTCGCGCTAGCCGGTCACATCGCGTGTAATGTGCGTAAATCTGTCTGTACTCGAATGATGTCTTCGAGATGTTTCGAAGCGTGCATACACATACATTCAAGTACGTACTGGTGGTTGCGGCGATGATGGTGCTGATGCTGTTTCCGTTTCCCCACTCCTTCGTTGCCTCCCCCCCCCCCCGGCCTCCAGGCCTCCATCTTTTCATGCTTCTGCTTTCGTGATCGACGTGTTCCAGACGAGCTCTAGGCATTCATTTCCGGTAGTCACGTGCCGGTCGATTCTGGACAGCAGCTGCTGCTGTTGCTGTCGTCGAGGACACGACCGTCCTCGGCGCCGCTTCCGTACCGGGTTAGGCTTGGGCCAGCCACGAGGCTGCGTCAGGTAGAAGAGTTGGTTTGTTCGTTCGTAGCTAGCTAGCTAGGTAAATCTAGGTGACTATGTATGAGGAGCGGGTACGCGCGTGCACTCATTTTGATGGCAAGATAGACCGGTCCCGTCGCTTAGCGGTCCCTGTAACCCGTTTTTCTCCCTCCACGTCCTCGCCCTCGTCGTCGTCGTTGTCTTCGAGCTCGTTCTGCTCATCGTAAGGTAAGGTCGGTCGGTTGGTCGACTGGTCGGATGGTCGGTTGTTCAGTCCAGGGGGTTAGTTGAGGTCGCGTGGCGCCGCCTCGTGTGTGACCTCGACACAATGGCCGCCGACCTATGTATGCCGCAACGATGTACATGACATGCACCCGAGGTGATTAAGAAATAGCTGTTTCGACGGCGGCTGCTGCTACTCGACCATAGCCATTGCCCACTGCCCATCGCCATACTCGAAGGACAGACTGAGACACGAGACAGACTCGTTCTCGCACAGAGACGGACGAGATCAGCGCTAGCCAGACGCGTCCAACAACTTAGTGTGGTCATTCGTTACGACGAGCCAAAGAGTTGACTCTGCCTTCACCTCGTCTTTCACTGCCTTCACCTCGTCTGCTCGATCCGGCCGGCCTCCTTCTCGGGGGGGAGAGGGTGTGTCGGTCGCCCTGATCATCGGCGTGGTTGTCGTGGTTTTCCAGTAGAAGCTGAAGTAGCATCGGCCGCAGTCGCCGCATCATGCCGGCTTCGGCTGTAGATGTTGTGTTCGACTCGTAGTTTGGACTCGCGACATGTCGACGGAGTCGTTAACAACAACAACAACAACAACAACAACAACAACAACAACAACAACAACAACAACCAACAACAACAAACAACAACTAACAACAACAACAACAACACAACAACAACAACAACAACAACAACAACACACACACAACATGACATCTGTCCCGAAAGCAACAACAAAGACGACGACGATGACAGCGGCGTAATGGCCGGAATCGTCTGTCTTGCATGATGAGAGAGTTAAGCCGCCGACAATGGCCAGGGGCCAGAGGGAAGGATTGCATCTGGTCGTCGTGCCTTGCGAAATGATGCTGGCGGTGGAATCTGGCTCGTGGGGAAATGGTGGTAGAGGAAGTGTGGCTAGTGACGCCGGTCGTTGCAACAGTTACAACAGCGGTGTCAGTAATTTCCCCTCGTCGATTCGTCTTCTCGGCCGGGTCGCTGACTTTAGAGACAGACGGGTAGGAGAATGAGGGGCGAGAAAGAGAGGGCGGAAAGAGTAAGTGCGGGCTAATCTCCTCTCTAATTGGGCGGCTGGCTGTTCGGGCGGTTTGTCTAGTTGCAACTGTGTGTGCAAGCTCTGGGAACATGTCTGTCTTGCTTGACACATATCGATCACTAGCCTCTTGCTCATAGCCTGACTTCGATGGTCCTTACGATTTGCATTTGCACCGCGCGAACACAGCGCAACACCAGCTGACAGCCAGCGCAGTGTTCTTAGGCTACTTATGGCCGACGACATATAAGTAGATACTGAAATGCCCATGCAATGCGGTGCATTGAGCGTTTACGAGGCTCGACACTCCTAAAAAATAGATAACACTTTTATGCAAAACGTGTTTTCAGATCAATGAGCCCGTAGGTAGCTAACACACTCATATTGTGTGCAAGTTTGAAAGAGCCCACCTTGGTAATAAAGACATTTAATCACTTATGTTGCTGTACGTAGCGGCGTGGTCTAGGAGATTAATGCGCTAGTCATCTACCGGTTGTCATCTACCGAAGTGTCGCTGATCTCGATCTCTCCGTTATTGATCGAATTTTTTTAGGCAATGCTCATTCGCCAATAGATGACAGAACATACCGCTAAGAGCCAGCAACCATGCTGGCACAAGGATTATTGGGGAAATCTTATATATCTCAACATGTACCTGTATGTTGCTGCTTTAAGCACCTCTGATATAAGCGGATAACATGTGTATTTAGATATACATTTTAAGCTAATAATAAATGCATTCATCTATGTTGATAAACATCCTCGCTGTGAAATTGTTTACTACACATACCTTTGTGTGCACACATATTCTGCAACACGCTGGCTACAATCTGCTGAAAAACTTTTTACCAATGACTTCCTGAACGTATTACATACCAAACTGGAATTAGCTCCATCCATGCAAAAAATGCATACGATGGGACATAGGCGTCCGATACATCCCTAGCTTTTCCTTCTTTTTGCTTTCCTCTTAAGTTTAAATAGATATATTATAAGTTACTTTTCGAATGCAAATATAAGGAACAACTTATCTCGGGTTGACATGATAAAGTGATACAAAGACAATGTCGACTATACGTGCTAGTTATTAACTAAAGAAAATATCCAATATGTTGATACTTACGTACACAGGGGCTCGGCCAAAGT
>QVRM01006457.1:0-70612 GCA_003439945.1 Dermanyssus gallinae
CGTTTTCTTTTCTATTCTAACTATATAATGATAGGGCAAGGCCGTAAGTGATCTGCATGAGGGTTAACAGTAATAAAAAGAGGCAAAGCTATCGGCAAAAGCCAGGTAGAGCCACGGCTATCAATTACACAAAACATCCATTAGCTTTACCCAGCAGTACAAGAAAGCGCAGATGGCTGAAGCGTGGCTGCCAGAGAAAAGTCGGTACACTAAAGCATGTACCTCAGAGTGAGTAGAGTCTGTTAGGCAATGAATAAATGAGCGCTGATATTGATGTAGGAGAACATGTCTACATGTCTACGGAAACCTACTAAGTGTTTTTGATTTTTATAATTAATGTGTTTTTGTTTTATATGTATACATTATCCAGGCGTTTACGTAATATCCACAATAATTTTAACATGTTTTTAAGACCGTGCTTTAAAAACTCGCACGGTGGCAATTCAGGCATTAAGCTGTGTGCTTTACCAGCTTAACTTAGTTTTGGTAGATATTCTGTAGTATACGAACTGTTCGTCACTGCACTACCTTATTCTAGTTTGATTATTGCCACAAGTTCACTCCTAAAGAAAGTCGCCATCATCATCTGCCAGCTCACCAACAGCGCTTCACTTTTGTAGGCGGAGGTGCTCTAACACATGACCACTGCAAGCTTGGGTAGTAGAGGGTTAAAAAGTATTGAGAGGAAAACAAATATCCTCAATTGTTTCTGTTTTAGGACGTTGTTCGAATAAAACGTTTAGTTCGAATCTTATGCACCATCCATGTGCATTGCTCAAAAATAGTTTCCTTGCGAATGACCAATCGATGTCCTTCGAAAACATCCTATCATTTATGAAGGCTGTACAAAAAAAATAATTATGTATCCAAGTTTTTGGATACGGCTTTTTGTAATGCTATATTCTCAAACCGTAGTCTACGAGAGGATTCACTCTTTTTTTGTGCGTGCAATAGACATCTCTATATAGATTGTTACTAGCGACGCATGTGTATCATGAATTCTTAAAAGCTTCCTGAAATGCGTCCGCAGATGAAGCTACTTAGTGTCAATGCGATTTTTTAATACCTTTACTCCAAAATGATACCAACATAGAAGAATGCGATGAGTGACAGTCGTTAATGTGACTGAGATGTAGCTGAGAAGACGCTACACGTTTTAAGTACATTTTAGAAAAAAATAAAAGTATGTACCGTCCTTCATCACAGATGTTTAATATTGTTAATTTCTTCAAATGTTGTTAAGTTTGTGTTTTCATTAGCCTATCATTAGTATATAGATTAGCCTTTTAAGTAGTGAAATCGAAATCAGGCTCTCGCGAAGCTTGCGAAGGAGAATACAAGTATTGCATTCCAGGTCTCTTCGCCACCGACCCTGTTTTGATAAAATAACTACTGGATAGCTATTGGAAGGTGAAACGTGATTAGTAATGACGTGCAAAACAAGCATAATTAGATGTTACTAGAGCGGCTCAGCAAACAAGTGCGTTTCATCCCGCACGGCAATACGATTTCAGTAGCGGCCAACTTAGTAATAGACTGAACGATCGTTACGAAAGATATTTATACCAATTGAGCGAGTGTTTTCAAGTAGTTTCCACTATTGTCCGTTGCAGCATTTGGTTTGGTGCGCCCAGCGTGGACGCCTTGCTACGTCTGGTAACGTGGTGGCATGGTTTTTCGATATGATTCTGGAGGGCATATGTGCTTCTATGAACATATAGCTATAATATAATCATAGAAAAATATTACAATCAAAATAACGTAGTGCACACTGTTTCTATAGTGTTCAAGCGCTACGAAAATTGACATAGTAATGTTATAACGGCGCTATTTATATTGCAGATGGCACGCTCTTTCCAGCCTTTGAGGAACCGCCGAGGAGCGTAAAGTTTTACTCAGATTTTTTTTTCAAGCCGTGGTCCCTGCATCTACAGAAGCGATGGGGTGCTAATGGTCAACTTATCGCTCGCTTCCAAGGAGGCAGCGACCTCTTTAATGAAACCGGCGACCTCAAACTCGATAAGTAAGTTTTTAGGCATCGATGAGGTTGTTCCTCCGCAAATAGATACCTCCACCCTTGACAAGCATGATCGAATGTCATTTCACCAACGGCACATTCGTAGCCGGTAACATTTACTTAGGTTAGCAGCTGCCTTAAGGCTTTTGTTGTTTAGATGATTTAAACGGTATGCACGTTACGTAGTTTTTTTCTACCGGTTGAAATTGAAATTTACATCAGGGTGTATAACTTTTGTTTTTGTATAGTTGTTTTTGCGAAACACCGACACACGTAAAGGGGACATTCGACGCAAGCAGGTTCGATGCCACTCAATCTGGCTTAGGGTATTTTACGACGCCGCTTGTAATTAGCCTTCCTCACTTCCTTCATGGGGATCCTTTATTGCGAGCCAACGTAAGCGGTTTACATCCTAACGAGAACAAACATCACTTCTACATTGACGTCCATGCTGTAAGTCTGTCACTTTTTAATAACTTTTATTTAATAAAGCTTTGTTCCTGTTATATTTTCATATTCGATATACAATAAAAATGCATTTTGTAACCTACACAACCGTTTGGGGAGGACAGGAGCGCATGTCCGTTATTGAGCGGTGTTTTAATTTCCTCGCCATTGGTTTGTGAACGTGAAAGCCAAACCATTGGCGTAGAACAATACAGGATCAAGCAACTTGTGTTTTAATAAAAAAAAACGTTTACCAAAATGTCTTTTCACTGGCAGCAGTAGCTAGAAAAGCGCGCATCAAATACTGTAGAAACTTGCGCCTAGTGATTACGATTTAGGCAAAACATTCGTATTGGGGGCTCCGAAAGTCCAAGAATAATCTTGGAAAAAGCACATGATTCATTGGTAATGCCAATGTTTGGTACGGATTTTGGAGCGGCGGCGTTATCCGCCCGTACTTTTTTGAAAACTCGCGCGAAGCGACTGTAACCACCAACAGCGAGCGATACCAGGACGCGGTGAAGAACTTTCTGTGCCCAGATTCTGACGGATTGGATGTGAACATCATGTGGTTTCAGCAAGATGGGCTTACGAATCACACAGCAGGGGCAACGATCGAGCTGCTCTGCATAACATTTCCGGACCATTTTAACTCTTTAAAAGGAGATATTGACTGAACGTCATGGGGTTATGTACGGGGTTTTGTAAAAGACCGCGTCTCAAATAGCGTTCACAATTTAATACCTTAGTTGGAATATCGTATCTGGGAAGCTGTTGGCAATACGTAGCACGAAACGTGTCGAAATATCGTGAAAAGTATGGCAAAAGGATAGGCTTTGTGGCAGGAGGTCATTCTCCAGATGTTGTATTCCACACATAACCCCAAGCTGTCAGACTGACCGTAAAGTGGTGAAGCTGATAGCTTTACCACTTTGCGGTATGGTAACACTATCAACATAGCAACGTTCAATAATGCATAAACGTTTTTTTTGTCAAGGCACCTGCGCTGCCCAGCCTTTATTTCACAAATGAACGCAGTTATGTAAATTTTTAAACTGCATTTGTAAAAACTAACAGAACAGAAACATTACGCTGCTAAGAGTGCTAGCCATACGCCTTAATTGGAATAGATAAATGCATTGTATATACTTGGTGCAACGTAGGTTAAGTTCTATCTTTTATCATTAAAACTTAGACTGCAATAGCCGTATCTGTAACATGTCTAATATTACTGAGTATTTCATGGTCACATATATTTTCAGAGTTCTGGCCTAAGAGTTGACATGAGATTGCGAATGCAAGCAAACCTGAGGCTGGTACATTTGGAAACGGAGCCCGTGCCGAGAATAATTCTCCCAATCTTTTGGACTGAAGATGTATGTGTGTCCCTAAAACTACACGTGTAAAGTCAGCTTTTATTACGTAGTTCACAGAAGTGTTCACGCTAAAGCCAATTATACCCTGTGCACTACAATAACCAGTTAAACGTAATCGAATTTTAAACAACATTTTCAATAATTCGAATAAAATGCTGTTGATGAGTTTCTCAGGTTAAGCTTTGCCCGGTAAGTGAATACAGTATCACAGATAAAATAGTGCACACGGTTTACCTCAATGATTGGTAGAAATTTTTTTTAAGCTCCGGAACTGACTGAACCGGTTGTATATATATATATATAATAACTGAAATTCTTCAGGCGAATTTGCCGTCGGACAGGGACTATCTTTTGTGCTTGCTCAAGCCTCGACAACTCGTACCTTGGACAGCGTTAGCTACCTGTCTTTGCTCACTCGCGACGTCTGCTCTTTTGTGTGGTCTTCTTCTGTGAACACCGAAATCGTGTACAAAGAGGGAAAATGCTGGCGTGAGCCCTTAAATACTTCAGTCATGGTAAGGACAATATTTTGTATTGAATTAATATGAGCTTAATTTTTTCCTAGTATTGTTCGGTCGTATATGGTACAGCTTGCTTACCAGTTACTGATCAATTTTTAGGCTATGGCTCTAGTTCGGCATAGTGCTGATGGTTGTTGGGTATACTTTATAGCCATATATACACAAATCATAATCGGCTTACAATATAGCGGTAGGTTGAAGCACGATTAAAGGTAGGATTTAGTTAGCTTCCTGCGATCCCCTATATATATATATTTGTCATATTGTAACGTTGTTGTGTTACGCTGGTCCGCTCGGGGGCTGTAGACTCAGCCGGACAGGTACTGCAGCACGAGGAACTCAGGAACGAAGAATGACAACACGTAGCATATGGTCTAGTGCATGACCGAGCAACGAGTGTGTTTTTAGCCAGGCTGCTCGGTCTATTTATTGACTCACAAGACACCGCGGCGTGCTGACACACAAAAGAGTCTCAGAACCCGCTCTCAAATCGGTCGAAATTTACAGTGGTTTGTGTTTGTTTCGTATACGAATACAGGTTAATTTAGGTCTGAGTTAGATTGCCGATCATAGGTCGACCCTCTCCAGGTGTCGACCGATGATCGTTTTGGACGGCGGATGTCGTTGGTATTTCGGCGCGAAAGGCTGTGGTTGGTTGAGATATGTGTCGGTCGGTCAACGTTGGACGCTGTGGCCGCTGGTCGTGGTCCGTTGAAGTAGATTTGAATTGCGCCGTTATGCACATACGGTGTTGTGGGTGGCTGGTCTATCGTCGTACTGGCCAGAGGAAGTGAAACTTCGTTCACACTGCCCCCCCCCCCCTCTGAATTGGCTCGTCCTGAGCCAATAGTGGACGTCTGTCGCGTTTTAGTGAGCATACAAAATCCCGCGTCCATGTCGGGGGTTGACGCGGGCGGCTAGGTCGGATCGGTTGTGGTTGAGATTGATTTTCAGCGGTCGATGCTTTGTGTATGTTGTCGGTAGCTGGATGAATGGTATTGTTTGGTGAATCGCCTGGATGTTCTCGGCTGTATGTTTGGATGAATGGCTTGACTCTGGACACGTGGACTGTTTGTCGCGTCCGTCGGGGTCCGGGGGTGTTGCTAGTCTCGGTTGGTTCGACCTCCACGGTCGTTGGGCCGGTTACTCTTACAATTCTATACGGTCCGAAGTATCTTCTTTGGAGCTTGTCGGATTCACCGACTCGGCGCACTGGAGTGTATATGAGCACTAAGTCGTTCATCTTAAATGTTGGTTCATGCCTCTTTTGGTCGCAGCGGTCCTTATTCGTTGTTTTGGCGCGGTCGGCTAATGATTTCGCCAGGTCTCTTGCTTCTTCAGCGTAGAGGATGAGACGGTCAACGTAGTCGTGTAGTGTGTGTTTGGTCGAGACAGGCGGAGCCGGCAACTGTGCATCGAATGTGGAGAGGGCTTCTCGTCCGTGCACTAAGTAGAACGGGCTAAACTTGGTTGATTCGTTTGATGCTGTGTTGTATGCGTGGACGACGAATGGCAGTTGATCGTCCCAATCACGCTGCCTTTCACTTATGTATTTACTGAGCATGTCGAGTAATGTTCGGTGGGATCGTTCGACAAGGCCGTTGGTCTGGGGATGGTACGGTGATGTCAGGCGGTGGTCAATATTGCACTTCTTGGTCACTTCAGTGATGAGAGAGGACATGAACGTTTTTCCACGGTCACTAATGAGCACTCTCGGTGCACCATGTACTAGGATGATCTTATTCACCAGAAACTTAGCTACCTCCGCTGCCGAACCATTCGGTAACGCGTCGGCGATCAAGAATTTGGTGAGATGGCACACCGCGGTCACTATCACTTTGTTGCCGGAGGCTGTTTCATTGAGTGAGACGAGGTCGATACCAACGGTGTGAAATGGTTCGGTCGGTGTGTCCATATGCTGCAACATTCCACGTTGGATAGGGTCAATCTTCCGTTGTTGGCAGGTTTCACAGGAGCGGACGTAGCGGTCAGTGTCTTTGTACGCGTTCGGCCAGTAGTATTTTTGTGTGATCCGGCCGTATGTTTTCGCCAGGCCTAGATGGCCGGCTTCGCGGTCAGTGTGTGCTGCTGCTAATGCTTCTCGTCGGTACTTGCTTGGTAGTACCAACAGTAATTCTTGGCCCCGGTCGGTGAAGTTGTACTTGTATAGTACGCCGTCTATTGTCTGGAATGCGGTGGAGGGGGTCGATTGTTCAAGTAGTCGTTGCAATATTGGGTCTGAGTGTTGCTGGCGGGCCAGGTCGGTTATGAGGATGGACGAGAGTCTTCGGAGTGGTTTCTGGTCGGTGTCAGGATCGTTGGCTGGAAGTGGATAACGGGACAAGCAGTCAGCATCGCGGTGTTTGCGGCCTTGTTTGTATACGATGTGAATGTCGTGCTCCTGTAACTGTATTGCCCATCGAGCCAGGCGGCCGGCTAAGTGCCGACTCGTCATGAGCCAGCATAGGGCGTGGTGGTCGGTCACTATGGTCACTGGTTGGCCGTAAGTGTACTGACGAAACTTTTTTAAGGCCCATACGATAGCCAGGCATTCTTGTTCGGTTGTTGAGTAATTGACTTCGGCTCGTGATAGGGTACGGCTGCCGTATGCGATGACACGCTCTTCTTTGTGGTTAGTTGGTTGACTGAGGATGATGCCAAGGCCTTGGCCGGATGCGTCCGTGCGGATTGTTGTCGGTTTGTCAGGGTCAAAGTGTCCAAGAAGCGGTGGTGATACTAGTTTCTTCTTGAGGTTGTCGAACGCGGTCTGCTGGTCGATGGTCCATTGGAAAGGGGTATTGGCTTCAAGTAGACGGTTGAGTGGGCCAGCGGTCGTAGAGAAGTTTTTAATGAATCGGCGGTAATACGAGCACAGGCCTAGGAAGCTACGGACAGCTTTCTGGTTGGTCGGGGTCGGAAACTGGTCGATGGCTCTGGTCTTCTCGGGGTCTGGTCGAAGTCCCTCAGCTCCCACTATATGTCCGAGTAGCGTCAGCTGTGGTGCGGCGAACGTGCACTTCTTTATGTTCAGTGAGAGGTTGGCTCGTTGTAAACATGACAAAACATCTTGCAGGCGTTGGTTGTGTTCGGTCAGCGTCCGACCGAACACTCATATGTCGTCGAGGTAGACAAGACACGAGGTCCATTTTCGGCCCCGGAGAACGGTGTCCATCAGTCTTTCAAATGTAGCCGGTCCATTGGTCAGTCCAAATGGCATGACGGTAAACTCGAACAACCCGTCAGGGGTGACAAAGGCCGTCTTCTCCCTGTCGGGTTCGGCGACCGGGCATTGGAAGTAACCTTGTTTAAGGTCGAGGGACGAGAAGAACCGGGATCCAGTGACGCAGTCAAGTGCGTCGTCGATCCGCGGGAGTGGGTAAGTATCCTTCTTTGTGACCTTGTTGAGTTCGCGGTAGTCGACGCAGAAGCGGTATTCGCCGGTCTTCTTCTTCACGAGCACAACTGGACTGCACCAAGGACTGGAGGACGGCCGGACGATACCCTGTCGAGTCATGCGGTCCACCTCGTCCTCGATCACTTTCCTTTCTGTTGGCGCGTAGCGGCGGCTGTATCGGCGGCGGACGGGGTCGGCGTCTCCTGTGTTGATGTGATGGACAGTGAGGTCGGTTTGTCTGGGTGCTGTTCCATCTGCTGGTATCAGGTCTGCGAATGATGATACTATGTTGTGGACTCCCTATCGTTCGAGGTTAGGTAGGTTGGAGTTGATTGCTTGCCAGATTTCGTTGTGGTTTAGTGGTGAGGTCTTCTTTGTTCGGATGCCGTCGCTGGGATCGTGTAGGAGTTGCGTTACCTTAGGTTGGTCGTGGTCGCTGAAAACGCATTGCCCTGTAGCTATGGTCATTCTTCCAGGTAGTATGATGCGGTTTTGTGTGTGGTTTTCGATGAGTACGGCGGTCTGGCCTTGTCGTATTGTCGTGAGCGACGCGGCGAACAAGAGATTCTTTCTGTGGAGCAGTGCAGGTGTCGGCTCCAGCAGAAGTGTCCCCATAGTCGTTTCGGAGTTGGTTGCTACTATTACTCGGATGGCGGTTCGAGGTGGAAGAATGGTAGTGGACAGGGTGTGGAATCAGTGCCTAGTGTGTGCTGTGGTAGCTGCGGAATGGGGATCGTTTCTGGTCGAGTATTGAGATGTGCCTAGTGTGAGTTGGTTGGATTGTAGGTTTATGGTAGCTAGGTATGTCCGTAGGAAGTCCTCTCCGAGCACTATTTGTTCCGCGAGGGACTCAATGACGACGAAGTTGTAGGGAAGAGATGGTTTATTATCCTCGATGCCAATAAGTAAGGTGCACGTACCACGTGTTTGCATTGGTGTTCCGTTGGCGGCAAGGGTGTGTGGTGTACCCTGCGCGAAGGTCACCTTGCGGCGTGGCAGGGTGCTGACGCTGATGGCGGAGATGTCTGCTCCAAGGTCCACCAGTGCCATCACAGTGCCCACGCCCGCCACGGTTATACGGATTCTGTTCCGATGTAGTGTTGCGGTTGGTTTCTTGGTCATTGTCGGAAGCGGTTGGGCGCAGTCCAGTGTGGTGGAGGTGGACTCTTGCGCGGTGGGAACCCTCGCTCTCGGTTCCTGCATTCTTCTAGTTGGTGGCCTGGGTAGTTGCACCAGTTGCATATAAGGCTGCCGTCGGCGGTGTGGCGCTCGCCAAAAAAATGAGGTGTCATGTCGGACGAGGTCGGTTGGTGTGAGGTGGGCCGTCCGCTGGTCACTGGTGCACGAACGACGAACGGCTCGATTGCGTCAATTTCTATGCACTTTCCTCGGGCGACTTGTACGCTCTTGAACGTGGCGAAGACGAATGTAGGTCTGTAATCGGCTCGCATGGTTCGTATGAACCAGCGGATGATAGTTGTGTCTAACATCTCGTGGTCGATTTCGCGGCACAGTCGCTGTACTTGTTCAAGGTGGGCGACAAATGGGGTCTCTCGGTCCTGATATAGCTGTTTCAGTTTTTCTTCGGCGATCATGGCCAATGTGCTACCGTCGCCAAATCTTGCCAGGAACTCGCTGCGGAAGTTGGTCCACGTAGTGGGTCTCGCTGTTCTCGGGATGGCGTCGTACCAGTCGGCAGCTGTCTTCTCTAGCGACAGCGTCGCCAGTCGTACCCTTTGCTCGTCGTCGTGGTCATTGATGTCGGCCGTTCGCTCAATCTCGCGAAGCCACTCTCTGGCTCGTGTGGCCGAGCTACCGTCATATCGAAGTGGTATCGGGTGTGCGAACAAGGGCTGTAGGAATGATGGCTGTCTTGGATGTGGGTATTCGAACACAGGTCCCAGGGCTGCGGTTATAGTTGCTGTAGATGGTGTCGTTGTCGGCGCTGTCGTCGCAGTCGTGGTCGGCATTGTTGTTGAAGTCGTGGTTGGCATTGTTGTTGAAGTCGTGGTTGGCATTGTTGTTGAATTCGTGGTTGGCATTGTTGTTGAAGTCGTGGTTGGCATTGTTGTTGAAGTCGTGGTTGTGGTCGGCATGGTTGTTGACGTCGTGATCGTGGTCGGGAAGGTTGTCGAGGTAGTAGTCGTGTTGGTGGACTGTTGCTTGCTGCGGTCTGTGTGTCTGGTACTTACTGGCATCGTCCGTTGTCGCCTTGGTTGGTTTGTTGTCCGTTGTCTCCTCAGTTGGTTCGTTGTCCGTTGATAGAGAGAGATCGTCGCATCTCCACCAAATGTAACGTTGTTGTGTTACGCTGGTCCGCTCGGGGGCTGTAGACTCAGCCGGACAGGTACTGCAGCACGAGGAACTCAGGAACGAAGAATGACAACACGTAGCATATGGTCTAGTGCATGACCGAGCAACGAGTGTGTTTTTAGCCAGGCTGCTCGGTCTATTTATTGACTCACAAGACACCGCGGCGTGCTGACACCCAAAAGAGTCTCAGAACCCGCTCTCAAATCGGTCGAAATTTACAGTGGTTTGTGTTTGTTTCGTATACGAATACAGGTTAATTTAGGTCTGAGTTAGATTGCCGATCATAGGTCGACCCTCTCCAGGTGTCGACCGATGATCGTTTTGGACGGCGGATGTCGTTGGTATTTCGGCGCGAAAGGCTGTGGTTGGTTGAGATATGTGTCGGTCGGTCAACGTTGGACGCTGTGGCCGCTGGTCGTGGTCCGTTGAAGTAGATTTGAATTGCGCCGTTATGCACATACGGTGTTGTGGGTGGCTGGTCTATCGTCGTACTGGCCAGAGGAAGTGAAACTTCGTCACAATATTCCCTATATAGTCATTTCTCACGCCTGTAAATGCAGCATGTTCTATCTATTGAAAAGCGCCGGGCCCAGATGCCGTCCTCCCTCAAGCAGTACGCGTACTCCTAAAGAACCATCCAAAGGTATTCAAACGCATGATGGACAGAATTCTCACCAGCGGAGAATACCCAAAGCCTTGGAAAACGGCACGCCTAACCCTTATACCAAAACCCGGGAAGCCACAAGGACCACCCCTCAGCATACCGCCCTATAAGCATGCTCCTCAGCATACCGCCCTTTCCGGAGGTGACGCTGGAGGAGGTCGAACAAGCCCGGAATCGGTTGGCAACCGGTAAAGCGCCCGGCCTAGACGGAATTCCCCCAGAGGTAGCGAGGCTACTGGTCAAAAGGTGGCCTAAGGTCTTCCAAGACCGTGCCAACAAGCTTCTGAGAGAGGGGAGATTCCCGAGGCTGTGGAAAAGGGCAAGCCTGGTTCTGATCCCCAAACCCGGGAGGAAGACGGGGCCTTCGACTTACCGGCCCATATGCCTCATTGACGCCATGGGTAAGCTCCTGGAGAACGTTATAGTCAAGAGACTAAACGACGAGATTCAGGAAAAGAACGCCCTATCAGATGCCCAGTACGGTTTCCGGAAGGGCAGATCCGCATTAGGGGCTCTAAAGAAGGTTCTGAAACGGGCGGGTGAAAAGACTATAAAGACCCCTAAAACAAGGGGATTCGTGCTCCTGATCCTCCTGGATGTCTATAATGCCTTCAACACAATGAATGGAAAGTAATTGTGGAGGCGATGAAGAGGAAGGGCTTTTCCCTCTACCTCCGTCGAATGATTTCATCCTACCTGGATGACAGAGGCTTGGTGGCAGGGGGGCAGGAGTACGAGGTTACTGCCGGAGTCCCACAGGGCTCGATTCTAGGACCCGTGCTCTGGAACGTAGCTTACGACGGGGTGCTCGAGATCCGAGGTCTCCCGTATGGGGTGGAGACGTTGGCGTACGCCGATGACCTTGCACTCATGATAACGGCCAGGACCGAAAGAGCCCTGGAGAGCGCCGCCAATGAGGCCTTGTCAATGGTGTCCGAGTGGATGGAGTCCCATCACTTGAAACTGGCACCCGACAAGACGGAGGCGATGTACCTAACAGGCAGAAAGAGGACGACCGGCATTAACCTCGTGATGGCGCGCCACCCGATAGAAATCAGAAAGAAGGTAAAGTACCTTGGGCTCATGCTAGACACTGGACTGACCGGATCGGCACACGTTAAGTACGTGGCCGAAAAGGCCCAAAGGGTCTCCCTGAAATTGGCGCGGATCATGCCTAGGGTCGGTGGGGTGGCTGAGGTGAAAAGAAGGCTCCTGGCCTCGGTGGCCGAATCAACGGCGCTATACGCAGCCCCAGTCTGGGGGGACATGGCAATGCGGACGGCGAAAAATAGGGGGGCACTAAGGTCGGCCCAACGAACGCTGGCAATCAGGGTAAGCCGGGCGTATCGAACAGTCTCGACCGAAGCTCTCCTGGTCCTAGCCAAAATGCTGCCATGGGACCTCCTAGTGGCTGAACGAAGTAAAATGTATCTAGACGAAGGTCTGGATCTCACCAGGGCCAGGAGTGCCACCATATCGGCCTGGCATGAGGAATGGGCGCAGGTAAGACCCGGTGTGACCACAGGGAGCTGGACGAAGAGTCTGATACCGGACCTCAGGGCATGGTATGACCGCCGACACGGGGAGCTTTCCTACTGGACGACTCAGGTTCTGACCGGACACGGCCAGTTCCAGAGCTACCTGTCAAGGATCAAGAAGGCCATCAGCGATATCTGCGTACTGTGCGACTCTGGAGAAACGGACAACGTAGAGCATACTGTTCTGCGGTGTGATGCTCTCAGGGAAGCACGGGACGCAGCACCAACCGCTGTGAGAGGCCGACCCATCAAGGAGGTGGTCTCTCATATGATGACTTCGGCGGAGGCATGGAGGGAGGCGACGAACTTGTTCGACGCTGTTTTGACACTCAAGACAGCCAAGGAAACGGCCAGGCGGGAGAGGTTTGAGCGGGTCTCTCGGGAGAGTGGTCGAGACGAGGAGCCGAGGGAGGGGGGAGGGGGTGGGGAGCAGCCAGAAACCTCCAAGAAAAAGAAAAAAACATACCGCCATATAATCATGTATTTCCAAAACCTCCCAGAAAAAAAACCTGTAACCGTATTTTTTTCTCTGCCCCCTCGCTCATTATAGCCGGTATAATTTTTCCTGTGGTCCTTGGTTGTTGCCTGACCGCTGTCCATTGCACCCGTTTGCCTAGCTGCCGTTCCACGTGTATATATAATTTTATTTGGTGATTAGGGAAAAAATGCTTCTACGCAAACCCGAAGCGGGTAGTGTGAGACTCGATGCCGATGTTGTTGGCATAATACCCACTAAAAACCTCTCACATAAAAGGCCTCAAGAAGAGGCGAGAAGCTGAAACCGTTCTTTAATACTACTTCAACAACAAGCCGCCGCCAACATTGTAACCCTCGCTATTGCCTCCCTTATATCCGCTACCACCACCTCCGCGAAATGAATGTGTACACATTCTTTCTCATTATAAAGCAAAGTAAACTAGATTAATCTTTCGTACGTAAAGCTCGTACATTCTGGTTCAATATTGAGGCAAAGTATATTTGTTTATTCGATCCAGTTTAGACGTAGCGTAGATTTGGAGAGGAGTAGATGTGTTGCTTCTGGTGTCGTTGTTAAACGAGCTGTTCGCAGTACAACCGTAGATGTAGAGGAATTGGCACTTGTATAAACTATTGCATTTTAGGAACGAAGCCGCATAATGCCTCGCGTGCCTTTGCATTTGCTATACATGCGTATATTCTTATTGTTTGGAAAATGGTGTTTGCGTTTAAATAGTAGTTTAAATAGCCTAAATACTTTAAATAATAAAAATCCTAAATTAATAAAATTCCCTAATCAGCGCAGGCGCGCTTCAAAACATGCTTACCAAGATTGAGATTAAAATAAACTGTAAAAAATATCTTGACTGCATTGTTCGCTACGTTTGGCAGATATGGTGTTTTGCGTTGGGGATCACATAAATGTTGGTATGACCCAGTTCTATTAAAGACCAATGAATAAATATATGACAGAAAATTCTTTGCTATCATCAACATTGCAAAATACTAGCTGTTGCCAACGGAACTGTAGAATGAAGACAGACGAAAATGCGCGGGTTCACTGACGCTGATTTACATTTATTATATTCACGATACGACAGAGAGCAATACGGCAGCGCCGGCTTTCTTCGTAGTATTGACTAGCCAACTCTTCACTCTATGGCTCGGCGGTTAGCGCGAAGCTGTTTCGCCGCCAGAACTCACACAGACTACACACTTAACAATACCGCTACGCTACTCAACTAAATATATATATATATATATATATATATATATATACGAATCTACCTGCGCCTGCCTGCTACGCTTACTCACCACCCTAGGGCAGTCTCACTGCCACGCTCACGCCGCTGTCGCTGCCACGCCGTCGGACGTCCTGGTCGCCGCCGGGCTGAGGGATTGCAGAGAACGCGTCACGCCGAACGCTCGAGATAGCAAAGGCCCAGGGTTGATGAAATGGCGCGCATCCCCTTTTACACAGCTGACGGCCGGCATCGTGACTACACGCGAACACCGCGAGGGCGGGCGTCGTGCTAACATACATAGATCAGCATCATCATCATCATGGCGCGCAAATACAAACTTCTACCCGCGGCCTTCCAATATGCAACACTAGCAATGAGTGCTTGTGCAGTTTTAATAATTTATATCTTAACATTTGTAGCATTCGGTAACAATTATCATTTACACTTAGTTTAATTAAAGGCATTTAAAATCTACAGCTTTAGTGCTACACCTTGCTGCATTTGTCTTTATATTGAATGCATTACGCAATTGGACGCAAGGTTTGCTAACTGCAGAGGTTTTATATGCTTACAGGCAAAAAGAAGCATTCTGCAACTTCAACTAACTGCCGTGCTATTGAGACTCACCGGTGCTAAATTATTTAATTGCATTTAAACGAAATGACTGGTATTTATTACGTATGTCGATACCACAGTGTTCTGTATAATATTAATCCGGCTATAGCTTCACTACTCGCCATCAAGATGGCCATAGCAGGACATACGACCAATTTTGGACATTTTTGTTCGACGTCAATAATTGTGGCACTGAAACTATAAATAAGTGCATACAGCTTAGAAATAACTAACGGTACCGTGTTGTGACACGAAGTTCTCCAGATCTTGCCTGGAAAAAGACGATACAAGATACAGTGAGTTTAATTGTGTATCTCCCGTGGTATAGATGATTAAAATCACTGGCTTTAAAACGTGTATTTGCGAATAAATATAAAGTGTAATAAACATCTCTCTGTTATTGATAAGAAATAGTGTATGGGGCGATGTTAATTTGGTATCTTTAATTAAGACAATAACGCCACTTGTTTCGTTCTTGTTTCGGTCACAGGAAATTTTAGTGTGTCCTGGAATTTACCTTGCTTAGTTCGAAAACCATTAAAACCTCCAAAAGTTACGGCCACGACCGTACTAGTGACAGGTTCAGCATGAAAGAAAATGGTGTTGCCATTAAGCCACCTTGCTCGGCAAAGCTCGATTAAGTCGCTACGTTAAAGTGAAGACAGTAAAACTTTGTTGACATGCTTGCATAATTTCAGCACATCAGGCACTCCCAAAAATTCAAGAATTCAGCAGGTTTATTTTTAGGAACAAAATAAAGTGCTTGCTATTGGAGGCATACTGGCGCGGCAACAACAACTCGCCAAGAAGAAGAATGTGCTGTCAGACAACAAGAACATACTATGATGAAGAAGACAAATATTCCAAAGAATGGCAAGCGCTCGTCAGTGAAGGCATTTAATGACGCAACATGGAGGAGTTCGGCAACGGATGCGCGCCGTCAACACACCCTCAAACACTAATGTCGTGACTTTTAATTCTTTTAGTTTTAGCATATTGAAGCATTTCGTAAGGACGTGATGATTGATTGGTGTTGAAGCTTCAGGAGGTTCGGAGCGTCGTCAGTTAAAAATATTTTAGGCATGTACAAAAAAGAGTGAATGATTACCGAATATTCAATTAGGTACTGTGCACTCTCAACATCCGGGAGACTGTGTTTGATTTGCTAGCGTCATTTTAGAATTTGTTAGTTGCGGCGGAAGACGTTGCCTCTTACGGACCGACGCAAGCCAGCAGGTCGCCGTAGCTGTTCGCACGGCCCATGCCCGACTCTTACGGGCCTCGACAATCCAGACGTCGCATAATCATGTTCGCGGCCCAGTCGGTTGCTCTGTATGAAGCTCAGGCCTGGCCCACCGACACTTTAAAATACGCCGCCAACAGGAACCGCCTGCATCGGGCCCAGAAAGTCTGAGCTCTCAGGGTAATTGCGGTGTACCGGACGGTCAGCGCAGCGGCGGCCCTTGCTCTTGCTAGAACGGTCCCAAAGGACCTGAATGCAGCCGAACGCCAGCCCCCAGCGCAAAAAGGACGAGGAACGTCGGCGCACAATCGACTTACGGCAGGAGGAGTGGAACGGCTTGCAAGAGGGTGACCCAGGCGCCAGTCTCCGCAACCTAATCCCAAACATCAACGACTGGCTTACCCGACCGGGGGTGAACTCACCTTCTACTCGATTCAGATTCTGACAGGTCGCGGCAACTTCCAGTCCTACCTGTTCAGGATCAGGAAGGCTCCCCATCCTTAATTGCATCTACTGCAACGATGGACCAGAGGACACCCCAGAGCACACTGTTCTGAGGTGCCCTGCATGGGCAAAGCAGCGCGCATCCCTACGGCTTTTAATAAAGACTGTAGCTTTTAACCTACATGACATCCACAAAAAGAGACGGAAGCACTCTCATACGGGAAGATCATATCTGATGTTTTTAAAGCCATACTACAAGAAAAAATGTACGCCAACCCCCTTAGGCGCCACCGTCCCGTGGCTTCCCGGAACACACCCTTCAAGAGTAGTAGATTCGCCCCCCCCCCTTCCGTGGCTTCCCGGGAATCCACCTTCCAGGAGTAGTAGGATTCGCCCCGCCCCCCCCTGACTGTTTAAAGAGATGCGCAAGCAGTTCCCAGTCAGACCGGGGGACGGGGACATGACTGGTTTTTAGTGGATTGGAGTCCCACACTACCGGCCCACGTTAGCAGGGAGCTTCCCCGCCGTGGCCACTTTTCAGTTAGTCCTCTGGAAATAAAAAAAAATTGCCGTAGCCAAGTGGCAGTGTCAGCGACTACCACGCAGCAGCACCTGATTCAATTCCTGGGTCTGTTTTATATAGGGCACAAAAAAGTCTTTTCGGTTTTGGCGCTATAAGGAAAACACATATATAGGAGACACGGGAGATCTTATATATTGATTTATATATTCTCCGCCGGAAGATGCAATTTCTGCCCAACGATTTACAAGGTTTTCGATTCCTTTTCTGCAAAAGTCTGGTTTTTTGTGGCAAAATATTCTTCCAGTCCAGAACGCACGTGTTCGATAGAAGTGAATGTTTTACCACTTAATTTTTTTTGCATCGATCTGAATAGGTGGTAATCAGATGGTGCTAAGTCGAGGGAATACGGTGGATGTTCCAAAAGTTCCCATTTTAGCTGGGAAATTTTCGAAAGAGTCTCCCTACTCGCGTGGGGCCTTGCGTTGTCTTGGTGGAACAGGACACCCTTCCTTGAAATTAGTGCAGGGTACGACTGCTTTAATTTTCCTGAACATTTTTTTCACCAAATACACAATAAAACCTTGTTTGCATAATGTCCTTTTTGGGCTGGGTGACGGAGGTGCCAGGTTCACTTGACCAGAACCCTTTCCTGGCAGGAGAGTCTTAGAAGGCCCATTTTTCATCGCTGGTCACAAAACGATGAAAAAAAGCAAATTTTGATGCCTGCTGAGCAAAGAAGTGCAAACGCGCCTGTGCGTCATCTTGTTGAAGCCGTTGAGCTTGTGAGGTACCCATTTGCACAGCCTGGAAGTTATTCCGAGGCGTTTTAAAGCTGTGCTAACAGCTTGTGGGGTAATATGAAGCTCCTCGGCAAGTTCCACAGTAGTTATAGTGGGATTTTCCTAGATTTTCATGCAAAAAACCTCCTCACTGACAACACTTGGCCTTCCTGATCTAGGCTTATCTTCGAGGGTAAAATTTTCCTTTCGGAACTTTTCAAACCACTGTTGGCGCATTCTGTCTGTACAACAGACATCTCCAAACGATTTTTACAACTTTTTGTGAGCCTGCGTTGCACTCAGTCTATTTTTAAACTCATGGAATAGAATCGCCCGAATTTGGCATTTTCTACCTCCATTTTGCAGCACTTTTACGAACAAACGGCTAAACAATAATTTCAAAATGGTTGAGACCAGCAGATTCCCGCTCTTTTTCACATGAGAAAACTAAAGAGTGAGCCAATGATCTATGCCTAGGCGCCGGGGCGGGCGCTGTGAAAGCCGCGCAAGCGCCAATCCAAAAATACTTTTTGTAGACCGTATACATTTCTCTTCGCTTTTTACATTTTATTTTATATTAGTGCAGTTGTGTGTTTTGTGTTACGCTTGTTGTGGCATACACCTAGTGGACTCTGAGGGATTCACCAAAGTGATTTTGCGGAGGGAGAAAGGCTTCGTTTTACGCGAGAATCGACAGCTCAACAGGTTTCGACGTGACATTGAAACAGGGACCATCCATTTGTTTAAGGTTACTTTTCGAGGACAACCAACTGTCGGGTCGGATAATGTATTATTTTCCGAAGGTTCAATGCTTATAATCTTTAGAGAGATCGACTCTGTGTTACCAGGCTGCATAATTACTAGTGATACTCAGTTATTATATTACGCTACTTCAAATGTCAAGCCTAGGGCTCCGTAGGCTGCTTGCCGGGCCGTCACCTCACCTTCTTCACCACGAAGGTTGAGGGAGTCAGCCCAATGTTCACCGAAGGCAAGATTGAAGACTCCGAGAACAAGTAAAAATCGCCAGAGCGCCGACACCGGTTTATCGCTTTCGGGACTGGCTGATCTTCCACAGGGTATCAGGCCTGAGTTATCCGCGGTGTTCAAGTCTCTGAAGGAGGAGTTGCGACCTCTGATGGGACTGGTCTCCGTGGTGGGCAAGTTAAAAGGTCTCGCCTTGTGATGACAGATCACGGGGACAACCGGCCTTACCACCTACTCGCCAGTCCGCGGTCCGGGCAGTCGGACCCTAACCGGGTCCCCCCGAAGCTTCGACGAATAAAAATACGTCGTCGTCGCACAGAACCGATTGTAGTTGGCAACCAAAAACTTAGAGATTCAACGACACTGTCTATTTAATTTTTTTTTAAATTAAATACAAAGATCACTGTTACTAAGGAACTGCATGGGATCAGGCAGTTTACTAATTGCGATGTGTCTGCGCGGTAGATGCTTCTTGTTACGTACGCTGTGTAACGTTAATAGGGAATAGCGGCTAGCTTTCCTTGTCCGGCCTGTATGTCTCCCCAATAATTTCGTATCCACATGCGATTTACTTACTGTCCTCACTGTCGGACCTGAGCATACTTAAGGAAACTGAGATGATCACGGATGAGCTAAACCGGCACATTACTTTTTCTTATTGCAAACGCTGCATCCCGTTTGCACTCAATTTATTGAGTTTAAAATTAAAGGCAGAGTGGAGCCTTGAGAAGTTTGAAATTAAAGGTAGAGTGGAGCCCTGACGTACTGCGTGAGCCTGCGATGCTGCTGGAGCTATCACGAATCAGTTCGGCTTCATAAAGCTTGACATACTGAGCTTTTATGACTCAGTTAAGAACAACAAAATGCCTTCCTATGTAGCTGCACCATTTACTGCAGTAATCGTTTGCAATGCTTGAACACGTGGACTGTTTATTTGGCACGGTTCATCCGTCTCGGTCCTTTCTCTCACTGGCAACAGGGGATCAAGGTTGCTATAGCTTCTGCCATTACTTAGTTTATATATAATTCTAATTTAGGAGAGAATACGCGATACTCGGTAGAGCTTGGATAATTTTGAACCATGCACTGTGAGATATGTTTCCCAGAGACTCAGAACCTTGCTTAAATGTTTTGAATACTACTGCCTTAGTCTTGCCTCTTGCCGACAAACCGCACGATGCATGTTCATACGATGTATGCTATCCGACCTTTAAAGATCGCGAGCCAAATTTCACCCAATTTCCGTTTGTGCTAGCCTTATAGCCTTACAAGGCGTGCTGCTACTTTGTAACTCTCTTTGAAAGTAATCACGGACCTAGCTTGCAGCTTTTCTTCAATCTAGGGATTTACTCCGAAATAGATTCGCCGCCAGACGTGTCTGACTCTTTTTGTGCGTGCTGTAAATTAAGAATCTGCATTATTCACGATAATAGTGGAATACGTTAAAGGATAATTCATGATTTTGTGGCATATCGTATCCTAACTATCGAATCTAACCGGAGGCATTTGGTGACGCACTCCAAATTATGGCATATCA
Organism: Dermanyssus gallinae; assembly: GCA_003439945.1. Taxonomy (NCBI): domain Eukaryota; kingdom Metazoa; phylum Arthropoda; class Arachnida; order Mesostigmata; family Dermanyssidae; genus Dermanyssus; species Dermanyssus gallinae. The sequence continues at coordinate 20,120 of QVRM01006457.1, forward strand.
ACCGTAAGATACCAGCCTACGTTGGCTGATTTTACGACATATAATGTGCGTTGCGTTCGGACCGTTCCTGTGTTGTTGTAATGTGCAGTTTCGTTAAAAAACACGTTTGAAACTTTAAAACTAAGGCTTTGGCCAGGCAGACAACGGATAATGCTACTGGCTTTCCTCTACCATCCCAGTGAGAAGACTCCGTTCATGCTAAAACGTTTTCGACTGCGTTACGTTTTGCTTACCTTCTCCATGTTACTACTGCAAGCTCTTCATTGTCGATATTTCAGCGTTTCTTCGAAGCATGTGTTGGAAGTACTCTTACGTCTTACTCCTTCAGCAAATAAATCATTATCCAAACTCCTTAAACCAATAAATCATTATCGCCAAAAGTAAAGCCAGAGCGTAGAAGGAGTTCTACGTGAATGTATCTATAAATGTGATCTGACTGGACACCTAACTGGCTCACCGACCTCACAATGTTTTGTACACCTGCCCCTAAAGGAGAAGCTATTTAACACTATTCATGGTCTCCTTATGTGTTTTTGAATGCGTTATTGTATGCAACCAGCACGAGCATGTTTTGTATTCTTTCTCGAAAATGCGTTTGCTGCACATTTTTTTACTCCTACGTATAACTCTTCTAGCAAAGACAAAACTCGATTCATGGCTATATGCTTGGTGTGAGAGTGCATTTGGGCGCGGTGCACGTGCTTGGACTATTCGTAGAACTAAATCTTGCTAAACTGAATTAAATGCGTTTTTAAAATTCATATAAATTTTGCTCGTTACGGGGGTGCAGGACAGAGCTCGAACTGAATGAATAATAGCCCTTTACCGCGCATGGCAGTCGTAAAACAAGTAGTAGAGCATTGCTGACAGTGTTAATTTCGAAGGTAAGTATTATCTTTGTAGGTAGTCTCCGAGAAGCTAGTACATATGCAATTCGTTGTATTTTTTTCTAATCTAGCATTTATATGGTGTTAAAAAGCTCTAAAAACGGTTAGTGGCAAAAGCCGGCACGCATTTGTTTATAACCATTTCGCAGCACTCGGTTTCTCTTTTCATACACTTTACTGTATCCCGGCTGTGACGAGGTCGGATCGTAAGCTCACTTGCTATTGCTCGTTGTTAGGATGACATTGCTGCACGGATTTGTAAAGCTGTTACGTTCATAGTTTTCAATGCCAGTGAAGCATCTGGCATAATCCGGGTGTTTGTTCCTAGCTATGTGCATAACCCTATTATCAAAAGACGCTACTACATCATCTAAGGCAAGATGTCTTATGGTTGCCCTTTCGTCTTCAAGTCGCGTATGTCGCGATATAATGTGTTATTCTATGATACACTGTCGAAAAGTCCTATGTAATTAATATAACTGCTGTTCATTCACACTCTCAGGCGTGTACGAAGTTTCATGCGTCTGCCTGCCTGGCCCTTGCGAAGAGATCGCTGCACTGCCTCTCTCGAATAACATGCCGCGAGCAGCTGACTATATAATTGTATAATCTGTATAATTATCTATGTTATATGCACACTCAAAATGAGTGAAATAAATATGATGATATAACTGCTGTTATTTTCTATCGGCTGGGGGAAACCTAAGTATTGTAGAAGTATTCATCCATGTGCCCATATTGCAACATTTAACACAATTTTTAAACCCTGTGCTAGTCTGCACAGACTTGTGCTGAGCAGGCAACAATTCTCATTACACGAACTTTGGTCTTGCCTCCAATAAGAGCAGAGTGGCATATTTTAATTATTTAGTTGGCGACGTGTCTGCTGCCACTATGATTCTGTGATGTCGATTGCTGGAAACCCTATTGTACAACAGGTAGTGACACCGAGATTACTCTGCTGTTCAAGCTTAATGCATTTGCTAAAATGAATAGGGTGCGAAGTGCCTTTCCGGCTTTTCTGTGGTTTAGCAGCATCACCAAAGGCACGCGCTCACCCTGTGTTTCGGACACAATCTCGCAAATGGCGGATGCAAAAATATCTATCGGTTGTATCTTAAACGCCAGGCTCATGCCATTATTGCGTGCTCTGAAACGAGTCAGCAGTGGCCAAGTGGCCCCCTAGTTCTTTGATCGCTAGTGCAACTTTTCCCGCATCTAGAATAGGACACCACAAGAGTGCTACCGGATACCTTGCACTTGGTGCTGCAATCTCACGGGCTGACTATAGTGGTAATTTTTTATCGTCTCTTATGGAATTATTATTATTATTATTTGGCATTTTCGGAGCTGAGATTGACCATTAAGCTACACTTTCTACCGACATATGTGGTTTTGTTTTCAATAATGTATTTTAACATGGTAATTTCGAGTGAGTTAATTATTTAAATAACTACAGCACTATTCGTGATATCAGAACAGATATCATTTTTTTTTTATTCAGTCAGGAGAGCGCGATGATGATGGTTGCTAAAATGCTTTAGTGCCACTAGCAGCTTAGTCCATGTCCATCTAAGATATATATATATATATATATATATTTATATATGTATTGACTTCATTTATATTTATTTCACTCAGATTGAGTATATTATACAGTTCAAGATGTTTCTTCATAATACTCTTTCTTCTTCACGCTTTGGACGAGAGAAGTAGTGCAACGATTTATTGTCCAACGCTGTGCATTCCACTGCTTGGTACTTGGCACACCTCTGTAGGCAGAACCGGCAGGTGCACAACTCGTACTGCTTGTGAAAGGCTGCGCTTCAACATACCAGGTAGTGATAACCATGCACTATGCACCTGGTGTATACGTTGCGACTATCACATGCATGACCAGACCAATGGTGCACGGCATTAAAAACGTCCAAACCACCGACCTACCATCTGGCCTGCTCGACTTTAGCTTCCCATTCGGAAAAAACACATTCGTATGGTACTGTACGCGGCATCTTCAGCCTTAGTCGGATTGTTTCAATAGCCGGTGGACAGCCTGACATGAGATATACAAAGCGACTCCTTGCTCGAATAGGCAAGCAAAGCACTCGTTTCATATGTAATGAGAAACACCTCTCAAGCTGGTTAAAATTCGCCAGTGTGAGGTGGTTCCTGTCAAGGCCATACATCAGCCCCGAAACAAGCTTAAGCATAAAGAGCCTCACTGCTAAGAAAACGGACAGCCTGCGGACATTGCCTAATTCCCCGTATAGAGTGACAAGTGCCTTTCGTAGTGTTTCGTTTATATGCGCTGTGAACGTCGTTCCGGTATAATGAACCCGAAGGCCAAAATATTGGAAAGAGTTCACAAACTCCAATAGTTAGCTGCAGCAACGTATAACGTCTCTGGCAGCCAATCGACCTCCACGCCTGAATTTAATGGCTTTGGTCTTCCTGGTGTTTATCTCAAGTCCTTTCGAGGCTAGGAACGCCTCTATTATAGAGGTAATGCGCTTGATGGCACCTAGGTCGCGATGAGCGACTACGATATAATCTGCATACATCACTACCACGGCTCTTTGGTACTCCTGTCGGACGTAACCGACGAGGTCAGCAAAGAGAAGTGTAAACAAGACGCAGCTCAGCGGGTCTCCTTGCAGAGTTCCCACATTTTGCTTAATCTCCAATACACCCTGCTCACCGTCTACCAACAAGATGTCCTCCTCAAAGAAACTTGCTATTACACTCAAGAGAGAGCCACCCACTCCTGCTCGTTGGAATGCTTCAACCAGCAGATAGCGAGGGGCTTTGTAAAAGGCCTTACCGCAGCCAATAGAGACTGCATACAGATGAACTCTGGGTTGTGCCAACAGCTCGCTCGATTTCTGACTGGAGAACGTGGATTGCATCACGGGTGCCTCGGCCTCTCCTAAAGCCGAATTGCTCCGGTGGAAGTGCCTCTTTAGCTACGTGCTTAATCCGCCAAATAACCAACTTACAGAAAATCTTCTTCAATGTGCGTTCTGACGTCACTCCACGGTAGACATTTGGATCCTGTTTGTCATCACCATGATTACCCTTAAACAGAAGAGAAAGCCTGGCGACAGACTTAGGGCATCCGCCCTTTTTCATTAAAGAAATCACAAAGAGTTTCTGCCAGGAGAGGAAGTGACTGGATCCAATGCTCATAGCAGACCTGATCGGGCCCTGAGCTCTTTCTCTTTGGGAGTAACCGTAGGACCTGGCACACCTCCTCCACCCCGAAAGGCAGATTCCTGCTGTGCTGCTCCAATGTAAGCGAATGCTGTACGATTGGAGATACGGCCGGAACGTCACGATTGAATAAAAGATTAGTTAGGTGGCTCTTTACCTGTCCGTCACTAAGCGGATTCACCGCCCTACGAGGTCGCACAATGTAAGCTGAAGGCCTTCGATCTGCTCATTCGAGCAGCCGTCGTTCCTCCCGCCTTACGTGTTTCCTTTTATGATCATAGCAGAGTCTTATATAGGCCTTTCTACGCTCAAAGTAGTCCCGCCTGGCTTGCAGTGATGAGGGTGCTCTGGCTCTTGCTTGGCGCAGAAGTCTGAGCACTTCACCGTGGGCGAGGTAGCAGGCTCGAGAGTACCACGAACGTGATCTCTTCTGCCATAACCTTTTCCACTTCACTGCACTTCTCATCGTCCTCTCCAGCTGGTCACAGGTGGTATCGATGTCAGGGCTAACCTCAAGACCGCCCACCGCTATGTCTAAAAGAGATAGATTAAGCCGTCTTATTGCACACCAGCGCGGCGGATTATGTCGGTCTCGCCAAATACCGGGAACATCGACAACGGCCAACACTGGTTGGTGTTTTCGGGCCGCTTCATCGAGAACATCGAAGCTTTCAATTTCACGGCTGACAAAGTTGTGAAACAACAACAGGTCGATGGTGCTGCATTCATTGTGACTTAAATATGTATAGTCTTCGCGCGCGTTTGCACATCTTAGACTAATATTTTTCATCACCTGAAGCAGCACCTCGCCTTTATCATCGTTGGCCCCACAATCGATTCTGGCATTGAAATCACCGCCAACGATAGTTGGCATGGGCAGGTTTAACTCTGAAAGTCCAAAGCTTACCGTCTCAGCAACCTCCGCAGAATCGAATGCGGGTGGGAAATAGAATACAGCATACAATCTGAGATCAGCTGTTAGCACTGCTGTGCGGTCGTGTTTTGCGTGTGCTCCGCTGATCTGTGGTCAATCCGGTGATTAGGCGGCGTTTCTAAAGCAAAGTTATACCGCAAAAACTGAACACAGTTTTTAGAGCTTTCTGGATAACATCCATAGCTCTTACTCTCCTGGAAGCATCCAACAGATAATGAAGATTGATTGAAATAGAATACAGAGACGTTTACCCTCCCAGAGGAGAGCACCACGCAGTATTCATCTTTCCTGGTTGATGTACTACTTAATTTGCATACAAGAGGTGACGGCGCTATAGTTTGCATTGCTCCAAGGAGGATATTTCTGCAAGCAGATGGTCATGTAATATTTTCATGAAATGTCGAGAATGGTTACCCCTCAAAATGACTTAATAAAAGTATCGTGATAAACACTGTAATTTTCTCATCCGGAAGTGCTAACACTGTTATGTGTCTTTCCCCCCCACCAGTGGTTCCTTCCAGTGGCAACCGTTACGGACGTCGAATTTGCGAGGGTTCTCGAGTTTTTAACTTGGGGCTCCAATAGTTGTCGGATTTTTTTTAAATTGCAAAACGAACGACGGAGCATATGGTGTAACGTCATCGTCGACGTTCGCACTGAGAGCGACGTCGCACGAGACGTTGACCTCTTAGTTCTCACCTCGACCGTAGAGGGCGCCACAGGCCAGACACATTCCTCCATAGGAAAATGTGCAGTTAATAATATCGTTGACATTTCTAGTCGTATAAATTATATAAACATTAATATAAATAGATAGGTATAATATATAATAATATATTTATTCAATTTCAAATCATTCACGGTCGGACCATGACATTTGGGTCCCTGCGAACGTGTGCACCATTACGGGGGGTCCAGTGTAGGGACCAGCCATTTCTGGAGGGTTCCTCGAACCGAGGCCGCATTGCCCCGTTGCACATCCAGCGACAGACGCTGTCTGAGGAAATCACTTGCTCGCTTATCTCCGCTGGCTAGAATTAGCCGCTTCCCGACCTTCTGTAGCAAACTGCGAGTAGACGGACCCGGCCCGCCAAGGGTCTCGAAGGCAAGTGGGTGAAACTCGTACGGGTAACCGATGTTCTGGTACTTTCTAACCTTGCCTGCCTCGGCGAGAGCCGATGCATGACCAGCCCGAGCCGCGCCAGCACTGACCATTGAAGGGGCTAATGAGTCAGTAACTGTCGCGTCCCAAACCAGCATGCATCCGCACTCGAACGGAGTTAAGGTCAGACCGTCAGGTCTCTTTCCGCCCTCTCTATCTAGTCCGACGGGCTCCAGGACGCACGGTAGACCACTGGATCGTAGAGCTCTGCTAAAGGTTTCGTTCAAGGCTTGGTGTCTTGCTCGCCTACCTGCGCTGACAATACAGGACAGCCCGTGGCGTCCATCTGGCTGGACGACGTCTCCGCAGACACAGGCATGGGTGTACACAAGGTCTGTTCCTAAACGAAGTCCGACCGCGATCCTTACCGACTCGTCATCTAACAGGGTCCCGATCTGAGCACAGGGTATGGCGTGGAGCCATGCGCCCGCTCCCTTGGAGGAGACGGCGCGCAGCCTGGCCTTATCGGCGACCGTGGCGCATTCCGCAATGAGGTTTTCGACTCTTTGCTCATAAAGAATTGCTGCCCATTCTCTCTGGTGTCCAGCTTCGACGGGCTCGTGGCCGCACAGGGCAACTGCCTTGCGGTGGCTTGTCTCCAATCGGGCTTCTAAGTCCGTGAGAGCAACAGAATCCAGGAGGCTTCTTGCCTGTTGCATAGACCTATGGAGGAAAGCTGCTAGAGCTGTCTCCGATAAGACAGTCGCATCAGGTAACCCTAGGCCACCCCAAAGAACGGGGAGTAAGGCTTGTTGGCGCGCACGAGCGGATAGGCTGAGGTTTATCAACGCCTCTAATGTAGACATCACGCGGTCGTTGAGTCGTTCAAGAATTCCTGAAGCTTGCGAACAGTCTGCCCCTCGAAACAAGTGGTTGAGACGAAGGGCCGAAAATGATGATCTCAGAAAAAAAAGGCCTCGGTGAGAACCTACCGAATGAATGCGTGACATTGCATTTTCTAGCTTGACCAGCCAGCTCTCGAGGACATCCGGAACTCCTTGCGGGAATAGGGGGACGCCTAGCAACTCTAAATTCTTGCCGACGGTCTTGCACCCTGAGAGAGCCTCTAGCACTTCGGAGTCAGCAGCACCTCCTACAGCATGGACCTCACATTTTGCAGGGTTTAGGGCCAGGCCACTCCGCTCAGCAAACTCAATGACTCGGTAGATGTCCCTCATTACCGCATCGGGGGCGCCACCCAGAACACCGTCGTCCAAGTACCATACATTTAGAGGGCATTCAAGAGAGTCGACCAACTCCTTGACAGCCAGGCAGAACAGGGGGGGACCCAATGGGTCGCCCTGCTGCACCCCAGTTTGCGACATTATAACATCATGCGGCAGGAGAAGGCAGGAAGGCTCTTTATAAGCTAGTTCCACCTGGTGGAACATACTCGGGACATAGGCTTTTACCGCACTCAGTAAGTAGTCCCTCCGAATACTGTTAAAAGCGTTTCTGAAGTCAAGCTTGACCACAAGGGTAGCTTCAGAGCGTGACTCCAGGAAGGACCGAGTCGAGTGCACTGCGGTTTCGCATCCTCCCGGAGTCGCAAACCCAAGCTGATGGACACCAAGAGCATGTGAGATGTCTGCCTTGTTCTCTAAGATGCCAATTTTTGCCGCCAGCCTCCGGATTGCAGATGAACATGCGATGGGTCTTACGCTGCCATCTTTCTTTTTAAGGGCAAAAAGTCTGGCACCAAATATGAGCGGTCGCCATTCAGAGAGCGGCGAACCCCAGCGAAGAAGATCAACGACCTTGGCCAGGGCAGCCGCAAGTCGGTCGGCGGCAGCTCATAGAGCGGGAGATAGCAGATCTTGTAAGAGCCGTGGTCTAATGAAATCTAGGCCCGCGGCTGAGCTTCGCGAAAACGTTTTTATGGCAGACCGAACGTTGTCGGCTGATGTGGTTGATGGCAAGGGCACGTGAGGAGGGCTAGGCCAGGACAGAGGTGAAGGGGCGGGAGGGTGTTTATCCCACAGCAAAGCCGTCTCGCTGGGCTTCTGTGCCAGCGTGTCTTCTGAGATTAAGACCCTGGCCGCCGAAGAAACGTCGCCTTCCGATAGCTTGGTGATGGCTAGCCGCACGGTGTCAACTGTCCGCTGCCGGGGACGTAGGTTTGAAGGAGGGCCACTGCCATCGTCAAACCGTTTCCCCTGAGCAAAGTCGCGAAGGTTCTTCCGGACGATAACCGCCAATGACCGGTCATCCTTCCCACCATCGGGGAGGCGGAGGACAACAGGCGCGAAGGAGAACAGAGTAAGCCAGGCCGTGTCGTCGTTGTTCTCTGCGACTGAGCACAGGACCTTGGTGAACTCTTCGGCTACTTGCCTACGTACTGATTTTGGCAAAATGCGGACCAACCGCCAGCGGCGAGTGACATCTTGAATAACGCCGATTAACCTATCTGCGGTTAACCGAGAGTTCGAGGGCTGTGACTCGTCGTTCATGTTACAGGTAACCCCTCCGTGCTTGGTCGTTATGTGTCGACGTAGACCTCTTCGTGTAAACGAAAGCCCGCAGGTTGGGCAGGGGGCCCTGTTGGGGTCCGACTGCCCGGACCGCGGGCTGGCGGGCCCGCGGTTAGGCGTGTTGTCGTTGTGGTCTGTCATTACAAGGCGAGACCTTTTAACTTGCCCACCACGGAAAGCAGTCCCATGAGAGGTCGCAACGCTTCCTCTAGGGACCTCAACACGGCAGATAATTCAGGTCTAATTCCCTGCAGAAGATCAGCCAGTCCCGAAAGCGACGAACCGGTATCGGCGCTCTGGCGAGAGTTACTTGTTCTCGGGGTCTTTCTCGAACGGCGGGAGCGCTGGGTCCTGACCGTAGACGACCTGTAGCTGCGTTTCTTCCTCTGGATCTTCGGTATAGGCTTTGGGTTGGGTAGAACGACCTGCGGATCGGCCCCCGCTGCTAGCGAAATACCCCTGACCACAGTAGCGTAGGTGGGACCCCGTACCTCGGAAGACGGGCCCTCCTGAACAGAAGCCGAGCGACACTGGACAGCTTCGCCGGTAGGTATAATGTACATGTGTAACTGAAACACGATGGAAATAAATATCGAATAAAAATAATAAATTTGAATTACCCGGGTTGCTTGCCGGCGTGCACGCCGCCACGTGCCTCCCGTGACTGCATCGGCACACGCGCATACGCGCACTTGGTGTTTGACTGCCGTTCGTTGTGGTCACGGGTAGCGAGTCAGTTGTACCGTTATGGAGACTGCGCTCTAGGCGTCACCGGCAAGCAAGGCTACCCAGGGTTACATACCCGTACCCAAGTCTTTTCATTATTAAGCCGCTGGTGGCGCAACATTTGGTGTCAGAAGAACAGAAAAGCAGAACCCGCGCACTCTTCAGGAGGAACTTTCGCCTAGCTGCGGTCACGTTGCACAAGTCAGCAACCCTCCAGGCGCGGTGATCTCGGGCACACTGCTAAGATCTCCTGCACGGTCATCGTTGGTCCTAAACCGGTCTGGTGCTTAGTCACCCGCAGCCGTCCACTCCTTCAGCTGAGGACGCTCGTTGCAAACTTGACCAGGGTTTGGACCACCTCGTTCGTCAGTCGTCCATACCGGACAGACAATCTTCATCGACCGAGTCTACGACACGTGGTCGGGCGAGCTCAGAAGAGCCGCCAATCTCACCGTGCAGCGGGTGCCAGGCGCAAAGTCACCATCACCCCAAACTCATCCCAAGAAGTCGCGTACGGAACATCAACCAAGCTCAAGCCTTCGAGAGGAAGCAAGAAACAGTGAAGAGGCAAGGACACCCCAGTTCAAGCTATCGTCAGGAGTCATCCCATCTCGAGCTACCTTCAGGAGCCATCCTCTTCATCAACACACAGGTTGCTGTTTAGCACACGCCAATTCACTTTGACCACTATATTGTAGGACCATAATAGCAACAGCATCAACTGATACAAAGTCCAAAGGTATAGACACAAAGATAGACTCTAACTATACGCCACTATGGAAAAAGAGAAAGGTGGTCAGAGCGCTATTTACAAAGACAGCAAATGCTATATACGAGTTTCTCAAAAGTACCCCCAGAGAAGAAGAATCTATGAAAAAAGCTAGAAATTTTTTTGTACAAGTAAAGGAGTCAAAGGATCAATTAAGTAAGCTTGACGAGACTCTTTGGGAACCATTAGTAAGCTCCAACTCGGAAAGCAAACTACAGGCTATATTTGAACGCCAAGCCACTTATCAAAATGAGGCATTATATTTAATATTCGAGTTGGAAGACTTCATTGGCAGACAAGCCAGTTGGGTTCCTATCGCGACGGCTTCTCATGCCTCCCACCCTCTCTCAGCTCCTAGCCTTGGCAACCAAGTTAAAATCCCGAAATTTTTTGGAGATATAAAAAAATTTAGGGAATGGTTCCAACTGTTCGACTTATATGTGAACAAGGCTAGCATCCCAACAATAGAAAAGTTTAGAAAGCTAAAAGAGTCTCTGCAGTACCCAGCTAGTAGTGCCATCTCACACCTAGACTTTGAAGAGCAACAGTACGAGATCGCTCTAGGCACAATTACTAGTAAATACGGCAATGTTCACGACGCAGAAGAGGAACACATAAACCAATTAAGAAAGGCATGCAGATCTAGAGGCTTGTATAGACTGGATAGATTAGACCATTTCGTGTCAGTGTGCAAACAGAACGTCAACGCTTTAGGCGCGCTAGGCAAAACATCGAAAGGGCTATCTAGTACACTTGCTTCATTGATATTAGACGCATTACCGTTGGATATGCGAACCGAATTCATACGTGCATATGAAGCTAAATCAGATGCAGAGAAAAAGGATGTGTGTAAGCTAGATATTTTGCTAGAATTTCTAGAACGGGAGGTTAGGGTGAAACGGGCTGCTGGCAGCAGCGGTCGTGCTCCACCATCTCATCCTCGCCTTCAACCACACACACACCCTCTCCCATATACAACGAAACATAGCTTTTCGGGCCAAGGAGAGCATAAGCGCAATTACGCGTTTCAAACGACATCATCTAGTGTTAACCACTCATGCATTTTTTGCGGCGGGACCCACCCCAGCCAAAAGTGTACCAAAATATTGTCGTTGGAGGAACGTAAAAAAATGATTATGGATAATAATGCGTGTATGAGATGCCTCCGACGTAATCATACGGCAAGCAAATGTAGAAGTAAGCAAAAGAACTGTCCTAAATGCAATGGCAGGCACTTCGCAATATTGTGTAATAGACAGACCAACAACGATGACGACGACGACAACAACAACAACCAAAGACAGACCAGAGATACTAAACGCGACACAAACAACACACACAACGCCAACTACACAAACCCACACACATCAGCAAACCCACGCACGAATACACTATTGTGCAAATCTAATGGTTTAGCTGGTGGTACGGTTCTCCAAACCGGGTTCGTGTGGGTAACTAATGGGCCAAAGAAGGTGTTGTGTCGCATATTGTTGGATACGGGTTCGCAACGCTCGTATATTTCACGAAAAATTATTGATATGTTGGGTCTCCCCTCTAAGGATTCTAGCCTATGATGACTTACACTATAGGTGGAAACGTCTCGAACGTTCAAAACTTTGAGGTTTACGGCGTTGTTATGCAGAGCAGATTCCCACCTCACGATACAATCCAGATTAAATGTTTAGGCATTTCCGAAATCACTAAAGGTGAGCTCCCAATAATCTCTTACACTCACAAGCTATCTCCGGTAGCCGATTGGGCTGAGGGAGACCTCCCTACGTCTATAGAGATTCTAGTAGGCTCCGATTTCCTCCCAAAAATCCTCTCAAATGAAACTCAGATTCTAGACGAGGTTATAGCCACTCGCACAATATTCGGGTGGGTATTTAATGGTAAAGACGGGCCAACCCCAAACAACGACAAGTTTCAGCCTTCTCTCTGCGCCTTGCGCTCTATGCAGCCATGTACAGCGGTAGCACTTCGAAATAACCCCCTAGTGTCGAGCACACGTTCGGAGCAGGCTAACGCCGCTAACCGAGACATACAGTTCTTGTGGGACACAGAGCTCTTAGGGATAGAGTCTCTCTGTAAAGAAGACGATCCGCTCTCAAACGAGCTTACTAGGGCATTCAAAGAGTCTGTCGATAGGCTCCCCAATGGGCGCTACGTAGTAAGCCTCCGACAGGTCCTCCTCAAAGTCGACTCATACGGCCCTGCGCCAATTATTAGCAGAGATTTGGGTAACTCTAGCAGAGCCAAGAAGACCGTTATATGCGGTATTTATATATATTAAGACCGCGTTTGACCTAGCGCCGAGAAACATAATTATAAAGAAGTTAGTTAGGAAGAGTAAAGCAAACTACAGGCGTGGCTCAAGGTGACGGACTTAGTCCGTTGCATTTTTCGGTACTATTGGGAGGGCTACCTAACCAGGTGAGACAGGGATGGACTCGAGAGTGGGCAAGTACTTTAATGTACGTAGATGACATCTATGGTAGGAGTCTATTTAGGTAAAACAGGGACTGCAACGAATAATTGACTATATGGACGAGATGGGGCTCAGCATAAACTGGCAAAAATCAGTAGCAGTTAAGTTTCGACGAGGGGGTCGATTTGTAAAAGACGACGTTCTTCGAGCCAGGAGCAATGAGGTACATTTCGTAAATAAATTTACTTATCTGGGAGTCACTATAACGTCGAATGATAGCAGTTTCCGATGGCATATATAAAGCAGAGTGGGAAAAGCAATTCGAGCAGCAGCAGCAATTAAGAATCCGCAAATGTTGTCAATACATATTGCGTCCGCCCTTTTTAAAATTAAAATAGAACCAATAGCAACATTCGGTATATCACTTATATGGGAAAAACTGGGAGAAGCAGATCTGCAGTTACTAGATAGAGCCGGAGTTTTCTTTATTAAACTGGTTTTGGGGTTAGTCAATTTTTGTAGGAATAGATTAGTTCATATCTTAGAGGGGGTCTTTAATGACACAGGAATTAAACTTCGATGGGGTTTACCTAGGACGAGAGCGTTTGAGGCCTATACTTTGAAGTGGATGGAAAAATTAAAGGAAATCGATTTAGGAATATATAAAACGGTAGCGATGACAAGCACGGCCTGGCGAGCAGCCGGATACAAGAGCAGTTATTTAACTACGGCGTTTGCAGCCCACGGGATTTATCACGTGTTATGCAGCACGGAAGAATTCCACATTCCTCAGGAGTGTTGCAGGTGCACGAGGTGCTCTCCCCAGTGCGATAGATACCACGTCGCAGCATGTCCAGCAGTTCAGTCAATAGCTGAACTAGCAAGATGAGAGAAGACCCACTGACGTGAAGAAAGCACTAGTTCTGTCTGATGTATGTATTTATAATTTTACCCAACCTAGGTGTTAATAGACCATAATAATTGAAAGCATTACAAGTGTAGCAAACCGATTCCTGACTCCAGAGGAGCAGTTTGGGTTTAAGAAAGGCACTCGCGGCGCAAGTTACGTTCTTTAGTTTAAGGTACAGCGAACTCTGTTTTGTCCATGAAAAAATCCTTTGGGGGCTGACTCTCAGCCAAGATTTAACGTCCATGTCACTGCTTTCGCATTGCTTCATAGACGGACCTCCATAAAAACAAATGTGCAACGGTGGGGTTCGAACCCGCGCACCTATGTGCCTCCTCCGGTTGTGAGGCGCAGACGCATGCCACCACGCCACCGGGCCCGACTGTTTTGTCCACGAAGCCGCGCGTATGCAGTTTTTCTAGTGTCAAGGCCTGTGGTGTGACATGGTGTTAAAGATGAACGGTCTAAAGGCCTTTCACAAGGTTCCGCGCGAATGATACTCTTGGGGGAGTGAAGAAGCGACGTATTTCAGTAACCCAGAATGTAAGGACTTCTCAGGGTTTGTTCACGTTTCTTCTTGCTGATTTTGTTTGTTATGAGCGTCAGTAGTTTCAATATGCCGTGGTGATAGGACACCGTGTTGCTCACCGTGAAATTAGTGCCATCTTGTGTGTTACCGCCATAATAGGCATGTATCTCAGGGAAGAAAATTGGAGATAATGTATGTAAGCTTTACAGCGGAGAACGTCTGGCTGCAAATGACGTTAATCGTTGCTATTAGAAGCCATTAGTTTGCAAACTCTTCTCATACCTGAATATTCGGATTCACTATATGGGAATGCCGTTCGCGGCGCACGGTAAGTTTGGCACTGACTGCTCTCGAGGCTACAGAATACCGCCCCCGTCGACCTGCATCCAGGTAAACCTCTTTCCATGGCCCTGTTTTAGTCTGCGATGTGCGTTTCGAGATTTCGTTCACTAAATCGCGGTACCCCTCTTTCGTCTATCGTTCTGCTCGCAGTAATGCGTGAAGTAAAACAATGTTCACCCCCCCCCCCCCAAGTTCGGTATTGCTTAGGCATTACTTCGAAACCACGGGAGCGGCCTCTTCGCGACGTCAGCCGTCAACGTTTCCTCTGTTCTCCTCCCTTTTCCCGTACCGCCATATTACGGGGACCTGGCTGTTTCCCCTGTTTTATATGGAAGGTTTGGAAACGCTAATGCACTATCGGCACTAGAGACAAACAGCACCTAGTGTGGGACCTGTTCCGATTGGTTCGGAATTGGCTGTGGCCCGTTAGGACCTGGACCGAAATGCACGTAAGTAGCCCCTGGCCAGTCCCGTCATACCGTCATACCTGCTAGTGGCACATGTGCATCATGCATTCCCGAAACCTCCCAGAACAAAAAAGCCTCACGTACACCGCCAAGGTTTCCGCGACAGGCTAGCAGCCAGCGGCGCCCGTCCGTAGCCTCTCCCACCCGTGAAAGAATTCTAGTCAGATTCTGAGCGACCTTGCTGACCTTGGCGACGATGTGTTTAATATACGCGGAACCTGTAAGATCAGTATCCAAAATGACGCCTAGGTACCCGGCAATCCTTTTGATTGGAATAGGGTGGCTCGTGAGCGTCAGGTTGGCTTCATGTCTAGCTTTTTGACCCGTTAAGAAAACCGCCTCCGTCTTCTGTGGAGAAAACTGCAGATGATGGGCGGTCTGTATGTATTCTAGCGCCGCGTTAGCAATTTCCTCTAAAATTGTCTTTCGGCGAGCCGTGATGAGAAGGGCAAAATTATCGGCATACGCGACGGTTTACATGCGTTCCGGGAGCCCCAGCCGCAGGAAATCATCGTAGGCCAGGCTTTATAGAGCTGGGTCAAGAATGAAGCGCTGCCGCATGCCCAGTGTCACACTGTGGCTATGCCCTGTTAGGATCGTCATGTCGTTCAATGGCTGCTCCCCTAGGCACCTCGTCCCAACCACTGTATCGCTCTTACCTCTATCTCTTGGCTTTTCAGAGGCCCCCTTGAGTGTCAAGATGGCGTCGAACCAGTTTGCTGCTTTCTTCCACGCCTCCGCCGACATAACTGACCACATGATAGCATCTTAGCTGGGACCAGGAGGGCATCGATCGACACCGTCCGGCATGTGCAGCTTACCCTGATCGCCAGCGTCCGTCAAGCTGACCTTATTGCTTCTATTTTCTTCTATCGGTGCTTTGCCGTTCTTACGTACAGTTCCGTTGATCCGAATAAAGAATACAAAAATATTGGTCCTAGCCATAACCATGAGTGGAAGATTGTGGGCGTACGCTAGCGTCTTCACTCCGTTCAGGAGGATATCTACCTTGAACATCCCGTCGTAAGCCAGATTCCACAGCACGGTTCCCAAAATAAAACCCTGTGGGAAATCATCTAACGAAGGTAAACGGGTTTTTCTTTATTGCTATGGTATGTACTGTTTAAATCAAATAAGTTTAAATGAACGTTGTTCAATTAAATATGGTGCAGTGGGCAACGTTTAGACAGTTCGAAAAAAAAATTTTGCAAAACTTTGCTATGCATTTTTTGTAAGTTGTCTTATACGTGTACCATATACAATTCAAACATTTATAGCATATGTCATTTGAACAACAACTAATAACTTTACAACTGTACCATTTATTAATTATAAAGCTACGGCTTGCTCAAAGCTCCTTTCGCATGATCGGACGCCAGGTTGGCACTTACGAACCCACCTATAAAACCGTTATGTTATATTATGAGCTATTCTGCATACACCTATTATGTAATGCTTTTGTGTTATGTTTAACGAAGCAGGTTGTCAACATATATAATTCAGGTATGCAAAATGCTTATTCAATGTTCCAATGAAGTCTCAAAATCTATTTTAGCCCGCTATTTTGCTTAGTTAGGCATCTGTTTGCTGTGTTTTTGAATTTTACAGTTGGAGTTGTAATTCTATTACCTCTTGCCATCGGTTTGTTATGTTGGACTATGGTTGGTATACAGCAGGAACGTTTTGGACCTCTGGTGAAAAATTCTGCACTCGACCGAATATTCTTTAATTTTCCGATACATTCTTATCGATCAATCTACGTGTTTAATCTCTCTAATTATCAGGATTTTGTAACTACAAGAAGCGTACAACGTGCTGTCGTGAGCGAACTCGGTCCTTATGTATTCAGGTCAGTTTTCTATATTAAAGTGTGTTGCAAAAAATTAGCAACTCATGTTTTTTGTGATAATTTCGGCTTGATTTATTGAATGGCTTGAAATTTTAAGCGCATTATGTATATGACGAAACATGAGTATAGTGTTGAATTCATTGCAATCTCAAAATCGGTTCATACAAAAAATAAAAAAGTGTGAAAAAACAGTGTTGCAAAATATTAGCAACAATAACATGCTAACAACACAGCTCTTGTTTGTAAAGGATAGTCGATACTACAGCTGATATTCGATCCCGGGGATCAAATGTCAGGAATATTGTCTAGCTAAATCAATCGTTATATAGCTGCAAAATATTCTACAGCTTAGTCGTTGTTCCGAACTAACGACAAAGCTTATGTTTAAACCATGGGTCGTACAAAGGATCTTTCGGATAACGAAAAGACAAGAATTGAGGCATATGCTGAGCTCGGTCATGCAGTAACTGCTATAGCAACCAGATTAGGACGGCATAAGAGCACCATCAGCAGGTTCTTACAACCTGGAGTGAACCAAAGGTGCAGATCTAACAGTGGCGTAAGCCAGTTTTGACTATTCGAGATCGGCGAAGGATCATACAGTTGGCTACTCATGACCAAATGTCTTCTTCCAGGATCAGGACTACTTTGGGAGTGCCAGTGCACCGATCCACAGTGTACCGAGTGTTAAGTTCTGACAAAAACGTGCGATACGCGAAAAGGAAGCTTATGCCGCGACTGCAACCGAAGCACATTGTCGCACGGCGTGAATTTTCGCATAGATACCAAAGTTGGGATAACGAGTGGAAAAACATCGTCTTCTCGGATGAAAAGAAATTTAATCTCGATGGCGTCAGTACTATTGGCACGACTTACGAAAGGAACCTAAATGGTTCTCGAAACGTGTGACCGGTGGTGGTTCTGTGAAATATTGGGGCGCGTTTGGATATAATGGGAAGTCTGATCTAGCCGAGATTGTGGGCCGAAACAATTCTGACATGTACCAGCGTATTGTCGGTTCCCAATTAGAAGCCCACTTCAGAAGAATTGGGGGACCTGACGCAGTTTTTCAACAAGACAACACCACGTTTCATACCTCGGCTAGCACTATAGCCTTTTTTCAAGAACAAGGAGTGCCACTTTTTGACTGGCCGGCATTAAGTCCAGACCTGAATCCCATTGAAAATCTTTGGGGACATTTGGTAAAGCAGATTTACGCAAATGGTCGACAATATGATCATTTGTCGGACCTCAAAGAAGCTGTCCAGCAAGCATGGACTAATATTCCACTTTCGTACAGCAACGAACAACAGCTCATTAACTCCATGAAAGACAGAGTTTACGATTTGATTCAGAAGAAGGGACGGAAAACCCGTTTCTAGAATAAAATATGTAGTATCAAATAAGTCATACAGCCCTGCTAAGAATCGAATACGCTGTAAGGCGCTATTGTTGCTAATATTTTGCAACATTGTTTTTTCACACTTTTTTATTTTTTGTATGAACCGATGTTGAGATTGCAATGAAATCAACACTATACTCATGTTTCGTCATGTACATCATGCGCTTAGAATTTCAAGCCATTCAAATAAACCAAGCCGAAATTATCACAAAAAAACATGAGTTGCTAATTTTTTGCAACACACTTTATATATATGTATATTTCTATTCCTCGAGTCTTAAGTAATATAGTGAAAGCGTAGCTTGTTATGTGCATGTCCAACAAAATCAGCAATATAAGACGCTAACACGATATTCCTGAGAAGGCAAAGTGGGGCCTAAATTTGTAGGCGTTGCACCGTTTTGTCGTTTCTTTAGTAGCCTAATTTATGCAAACGCTTGCTGCTATCGAGCCGTAAGGCCCTGATAGTGACAAAACTCAGATTCCATTTTCTTTATTCACACCAGTTTTCTTGTCTTACATGTCTGTGCTTCCGTACACTCTTTGCAGTTATGCGAAGTAAGTTTTCTGAAACTTGCGGGTTTTTCCCTTTGCGGTTGAATATAATGTGCGTACTGTGTATAGGTTTACTCAGTACAGTGTTATCTAATCTACATAGTTATTTTCTAACGGATCTTAGCCGACTTGCCTCTTTTTATCTGAATCACACTCAACTCTTTCTCCTGGTATGATTTTTGTGCTTTGTGCTTGAGTTTGGGATGGCAATTTTGGTAGAAAACGGGAACAATTTTACATACACCAGATCTGTCGCACCTTGGCATTACCCTTACCAAGCTAATTATAGTCTTCGTTGGAATTTAATAGAAATTTGATGTATACCATGTACGCGGCTTTATCATCAAAACCCTAGTCGACATGGATATACGTATTTTTCAGAAAGAAACACATCTCTTTTTAAACTTCATGGGTATGTTTTTAGCGGACGTCACGGGACTGTCTTTTGCTTTTCCAAGAGTATCTTTGTTAGTAATGATTGATGAGTATTATAGTAGTTTTATTACCCAATTAATGGTTTACGAAAATATATTACAGACGTCGCATTTCCAGAGTTGAGACAACAAAATTGCTCTTTCACAACGCTGAATGTGATATAGATCACACGAATGGTCACAAAGTTTACATATACACTCCGGCGAGATCTCATGTAACTTCTCGCGCACACAGGTCTTCAGATGGAAACCGTGGACTGCAAATCTGGTAATTAGATGCCGGCTCATATAACTGCAGGCTCTCCACGAATCCGACATCATTGCTTACGTTTCATAAAACAGCGAAATAAAATTCCGACAAGGAGAAAAACTAACCCAAGTCGATGAGTTCCGACTGGAAACAGGAATAGTCGAAATCGTTCACTCACACACAGGGGGAGAGTATAATACTCGATCCGATCTTTGCGTGCTACCCACTAAAAACTACCTCTCCCGCCCTTTCCTGGTTCGGAATTGTCAACCATTACCTCGAGACCAGGAGAAAAGAGTCCCGTGCTGCAATTGTCTTCGTAGTCTAAGAGTATGTCCCGAGCAGGGAGTGGGTCCTGCCCGGTAGTGGACACTGAGGCCTAGTGTTGAATCACGATCTGCGGCGATCTTCCTGGCGAAATGTTTCGCGCATAAGCCCGTCTAGGTATTGGATTCCAGTGTGCCAGGCCGTTGTCGACTTAAGCATGCTGGCCACGATGGCCTTAGTCGGGCTACTTTTTGGGACATAAAAGAAGCCCGTGCGGTAGGCCGCAAGGGCCTCGCAGTCCTCTACGGTGTGCGCCGCGTCGTCGGGTGCGCCGTGGTGCAGAGAACGCAGATATCTGTATTCGCCTTGTTTACGCGGAAAAGGTACGACTGAAATTCTCCATGCCCTGTAAGCACTTGCGCGGAGTAATTGCTCCCGTGAGATTATACCAGGTTTTAATGTCACTGATTAAGCTTCTTGTCCAGGCCCCTCTGGTATCTCCAGCTGGTGGGTTAAACCACGTGCGCGCCAATTTGTTCAGGGAGTGCTACCGTGCTTGGGTCCAGGACCGTCCTTCCTGCGCTTGCTTCTTTCTTCGGCAAGTATGTCCTAAGGAATCTGGCAGGCAAGCGCCAACAGGACGTCCGTCGAGACAGTCCGGTAGGCCCGCGTGACCCGGATGGCCATCGCTCTTTAGGAGCTTCGTATCATGCGCCGTGCCTTTGCGGTCTTTAGCGTCATACCCGCTCATATGGGCGCGGCATACAGAGCGATCGCCTTTGCCACGACCGCTAGGAGCAGCCGCTTGGCGTGCGTCGCGCCCCCCTCGCGAGGAAGGATGCATGCAAGGTTGGTGGAGACCTTCGTGACCTTCTGGATGATGCTCTGGATGTGTGGAAGGCCAGTGAGGCCTGTGTCTAGCGTTACGCCTAGGTACCTTGTTTCCCGTTTGATAGTCAGCCGGTGCCCTGCAAGTTCTAATGATGCTTGCCTAGTACGACGGCGGCCAGTTAGGATTACCTCGGCCTTCTGAGGGGCCAGCTCCAGGTAATTGTCGGCCATCCACTTCTCTGTTCTGACAAAAGCCATGTTTGCTCGCGCCTCAAGCACCGCCTCCGTTCTTGTGGTGACCACCAGCGCCAGATCATCGGCGTAGGCGATTATGTCCACCCTGTCGGGCAGGTCGTCTAACCGCAGGACTCCGTCGTATGCTATATTCCAGACTATCGGCCCGAGCAGTGAGCCCTGCGGGACGACCGCCGTGACAGGGTGGATCTTACCGTTGGCCTTAAAATCTTACCGTTATTTTTTAAAAGAGAACGCGCGTCAAGATACGAGGAAATAATTCGTCGCATGTAAGGGGATATGCCTCTCTGTTCAAGCGTGTCCATTATTACTCGCCAATTCGCTGTATTAAACGCTTTCGCACGTCAAGCAGGATAAGTAACACGTAATTGCGCATTATAAGTGTCCGTTGTTCTGTGTAGGCTTCGTGAAGTACTCGCTCTTGCGAAAGCCGTATTGGTCGTCCGACAGAGCGGCTCTTTCCTCGATATCTTTGTTCAGGCGTCTGACCAGCACATTCTGGAAGAGTTTGCTGATTGTGTTGAGTAGGCATATAGGGCGGTGGGTCAAAGATTATCCCGCTGCTGCGTTTGGTTTCGGTATAAGTTACAAAAGAGCGCGCTTTCACTGGGATGGAAAACGATTGTCCTAAAGTAAGCGTGTGAAAAGCCGAACGAGAGTCTTTGGATGGTTCTGCGCCAAGATTTGTATGACCCCTGGGGGAACCCTGTCCGGCTCAGGTGCTTTTCCAGCAAGGCGTTCCGCGGCATGTGCCCTTCCCCTTCACTTCCGGGATCTGGTCAGTCTACCTCGATGTTTTAAGGGGGGGCGGGCTGGCTGCCGGGGGAAGAGAGCGGTGATTAGGTTTCGTACTTGCTCTGTGGGGGGGTTTCAGCGAAGTAACATCCAACCATTGAGGTCGAGTACCACACTGATATATATATATATATATATATATATATATATATATATATATATTGTAAAGCTCGTTAAAGCAAAAACAATCCAATTGAACATGGTCTGTAAGAAGTCTTGTTTCGGAGTGAGAGTAATATTACTAAAATCCGTGACACTGGTGTTGTTGCCCGACATAGGAGCACAAAATGTGCAATTGCGAGACAACCAGTCTTCTGTAGAGAAACTAAGGACATCGTCGTATTCGTGACAAAATTCTGCTTTTTCAGGAAGAACATAAAATGCCGACCAAAAAATGCCACACGGTCGATTAGAAAATAATTTGCAAAAAATGAAATTATTTTATTATCCTTCACGTCCAATTTCCTAAGTTTTTTTTTTATTTCTAGGTTATTTATGCATGCTCAATCTCGACATGCCCTCCGAAAAATCTTAATTACTCTGCAACCACGGCTCGCATTGCCATAACTTTGGTAATCGCCATGAAACGCATATTTGCCCGAATATGTTTGCTTCGAACGCGGTGAATGGTCGTAGGGTTATGATTTTGAGGTATTGGGTGTGAAGGCTAAAAAAGTTACTTTATTTTGCGAACTCTTTTCTAAACTACAAGAGAAGATATGTCGCATTTTATCATTATATGTTCTTCTGAAGAGAGAAGCAGAATTTTTTCACAAACACGACGATGTGCTGGTGTTGTATCGCAACAGCACATTTTATGCTCCTATGTCAGACAAAAACACCAGTGTCACAAATTGTAGTAATTTCACTCTTACTCCGAAACAAGACTTCCCAGAGACCATGTTACATTGGAAAAAATATTTGCTTTAACGAGCTTTACAATTCCTTGTATCGGTTTCGAAATTTTTCTGTTACACCCTGTATATATATATATATATATATCTTCAGGGATGTGTTTCCTTTCGCACCCGAAGCAGCTAAATCGGTAAACCACAAAGTGAGCACACGACAAGTTACGAACGACACACACAGTGTAATGTGTCAGTTATTCTAAGTGTCGTCTCCGTTTATAGTCTTTGCGGTTGTCGTCTGGCGTTAGTTGCGCCTTTTCCAGTTCAAACACACAGCGGGTCGAGCACAAGCGCCACTTCTCTCTCTCTCGTCTATGGGTGTGGAGAGGGGGCCAGCCGGAAAGGGCAGCCTGGTGATCCAGGCTGTTTGGGTAAGGCAAGAGAGAGAGAGAGAGGAGAGCATTGTCTTCCCGTCGTTGCAGGAGAAGCGAGCAGCCGGCTATAGTGTGTTTGTAGAGGAGAGGAACTGGGAGCGCGAATGCTGACGGCTCAACTGCTGACGGAAGACCTTGGCTCGCTGAAGCCACCAGTGCCGCTGTTGCTACGGAGGCAGCCGCATTTACCCTCTCAAGGCGGCCAGCGTTGACTGCCGACAGAGCCGACTAGCTGTGATGTCTGCTGTTCTGGTGGCCCCGCGGCCGGCCCACCGCGAAGGTCCACCAAGCTGTTCGCTCTACCACCTACCTCATTGGTCTGCAATAACTGGTTTCGTTCGTCATCTGGCAGAGCATCAACAGCAGAGGTTCGCAGCCTGGCACAGACGAGCAGGATCAGCTGCAGGGCAGGTAAGTTGTGGCCAGTGACAACGGTTGCCTATTCCTCTCAACCGATTCGTCACCCCCTCTCTCTCGCCCGCTCTCTCTTTTCCCTGTTTGCAGCGTTGCGCGATGAAAAGCGTTGAAGCAACAGTGCCCAATTGTCGTTCTACGCGGTGGTGATGCGGCCTGCTTATTTAGTGACGACGCCAATGATAGTGACAGCTTGGCGGAGGCGGTGGTGAGGAGAGGCACAAACAACAACAACAACAACAACAACAACAACAACAACAACAACGACAACAACACTGACAACGACAGCTATGACAACGGCAACATTTTAAACAACAACAGCAGCAGCAATGACAGCATCAGGGCAACAACGTCAACTCCAAGAAATCGGAGGACACTCTTTCGGAAACGGGCGTCGTCGTGGTCGCCGTTGTTGTTGTTGCTGTCGTTGTGAGTGTTGTTGCTGAGGTTATTGCTATTGCGGTAGTTGTTGTTGTTGCACATTGACTTGGTGAGAACCTAGTACAAAACAGCCAACCGGATTGTTTTGCCCGGGGTCGCGTCATATGACATGCGCTCCGCCGGCTTTCGGTCGGACGGATAGTTGCATTAGTTGCCCTCGACGCATTCAGTGGACGGAGGTGGCCGAAGATGACTGATCACAGCGACACAGTTGTCAGAACGAATCGGCGTTTTCGGGGTCTGTGTCAAGGCGCGTAATACCAAGTGCGCAGTTGACAGTTTGTTGACTACCGTTGTCTGTTGCCTGGCTAGACAGCGCCTTTGTTTAAGATACGAGAGGCAGAAGACAACGCTGGCTGGGCAGACACAGCTCGATGCCGGCGAGCTGCGGCAAGCGCTCGTCTAGCCTAATGGCGGGCCACCTGTCATATGGCGGCGCGGATGCTGACGCAGTAGTTTCTGGTAGCTGGAAATGTGATGGCACGCAACGCTGCGTGTTTTGGTGGGCAACGCTGCGTGTTTTGGCGGTGTGTCTGTCTATATGTCTCTATGTCTCTATGTATGTATGTGTGTGGGGCCATCTATCAGTGCGCGGTCTGACGACGCCTGAATACTATGTAAACGCGACTCTCGCCGCGAAAGAAATCGCGAGTCATCGACCATATTTCAATTAAATGCTGTTTAACGTATTCTCTCTCACACACTGACGCTCGTGATGTCTGTCATTCCGATCAGAGGATAGAACGCGTATCTATCTCATTATACCCACATGAATGGTTTGCTATGCGGCGAATTTACTTTAAACGGAACGAACGGTTGACGTTTCAGCTTCTTGAAAGGGCTGTTGACGTCTGACGCGGTATTGTTATTGTTGTTTGTCGTTATTGTTGTTGTTGTTGCTTTTATTGTTGTTGCTGTTATTGTTGTCGTGATGGTGAGCAGAGAGTCGTTAGATCGAAGAGGAGACATGTCAAGGTTAGCACGCCCAGCTTCCAGACAACTCCTGGACAGATGGGGTTGTGTATACAGCTGAATGATGAACACCTAAGCAGCATTGCGCTCTGCTGTAGATTTGAATTTTGGCTCATGGCACCGGCCACAATGCAGGCATTCGCGCGCATCGATGCGTGAGATTCTGCTTCATCGTTTTGCTGCATCTCTCTGTTGTTGGTTTCTAAATGTTGTTAACCCTTAATTCCCTTAACACGATGTATTCGCCGTCATACATACTGATGTTAAATCGCGGTGTTTTAAAGAAGGCGCCGAGTAGTAGGTGTGTATAGTGTGCACAGATCGGTTTTGGGTCTGTGTGGCTTCTGCTGCTGTGGCTAGACGCTGGCTTTAATGCTCCAACAAATGAGAGGTTTGACAATTCCAAACTTGACTGAAACTAATATATTGTGCTGCCAACGCGGGCAAACTCGACGCACCCGACGCCGTGGTATATGTGCGTGCGTTCCTATGTATGTCCCCTCTCTCTCTTTGGAGCCACAGCGAAAGTGACGCTAGTATAGTCGACTATATATATTATATACGGTCACTTAGAGGTTTGAACGTACTGAGCCTGAATTCCGTATTAGTTGTACAAATATGATATCGTGTCTGTTGTAGTGTTTCATTCGCCTATTGCAGTCTAAAGGGACCACTTAAGTGCTTAGTTTTGCAACGGTCTCTTGCTAGAGGCAAAATCCGTAGTTTACATAGCAACAGGCTCAACCTACTCCCTATATAAGTATATCTGTGCTTTGTTCCTGCAGCGATACGCTCTGCTACTTAGTTTGCTTCCACGTAGCTATCATTAAAGAACCACGCAAAGAACCACGGAGACATATCTAAGCGGTCATATCTTTCACTCGACAATCATCATTCCACTGGACATCAATATAGCCCGTGTTTCGCCCTTCTGTTATCTTGCCATATGTATATCTTGCCGAAATGACGATGTTTCAGTGCAGTTTTGCTTCAGATTAATTTTTGCCAACAGAGTAGAACAACGCTCAGCAGAACAGGTGCTGAAAGATACATCTATCCGATAAAAAAACGGATGTAGCATCGATAAAAGTAAAGATAAGTCTTTTAGTATCTTACTTTTACAGATATCACCTCGCGAACGACTCTGCTTGAGAACCAAACTGGCACAATCACACGTGCAGAATCTCCGGGTTTTCATTAACTGCAATATTTTCTAGGATAATTGGTGACCGTGCTAGGAATTTCAAGCTAATTTTTTTAAGCACTCGCTGACACTCGATCGCACAGACTGCAACTGATCCAGCCAAACTTACAGCTCTCAACAGTAGAACTCATTTACCCGTTACTCAGAGCACCTCTGAAGAAGGTGCCCTCCGTTAGATAACGGCGTATGACGCATACATCGCTGAATGGGAGCAAAATGTGATCGAAGTGGGCCCACAGGTTGTCAAAAAAACCCTTCACATCAAACAGTGAGCTCTCGAGCTGTGAGGAAAATTATCTGATTGCAAAAGATGCAGAAACACGAGGGCGCATCAAAAAGTTCTGATACATATAAATAAAAGAGAATATTTCTTTAATGTTCTAAGGCGTTTCTGTTTTCTTTAAAATAATCCCGCCCGCTGCAATGCATCTTTTACCCACCATTGAGTTAAGTTGCTCCTGCAAATTTTCTTTTTCTCCTCTGTAGTCTCGAAACGTTATTCCTTCAAATTTGTTTTTATCTGTGGGATAGGTCTGGTCAAAAGTAGGTTGCGGAAATATGACATCAAAGGATGCGTTGACGTGATGGAGGATTAGATTTATTTGCGCCGAGTTCAGGCCTTGCGTCGGATTTTCGCGCGCATTTTTTTAAAATTTCGTGTTAGTATTTCTCATTGACCGTCAAATCCGGTGGCAAAATATCGAGGAATATTATTTCTATAAAGTCGGAAAAACTCACAAGATATTCGTGTTGGATTTGCTTTGTCTGATTTTTTAAAAATTGACTCTCTCCTTAGAAGGAGAGGATTGGGCTTTGGTCTCAAGAACTCTCTCGCACTTCTCAGGAGTAAGCTGTTCGTACCATTTCCACTTATTTACGAATAGATGATCTAGTTTTTACCGCAGAATTTAATACACATTCGTTAAGTTCTGTATTAAACACGATGGCGTTCTCTCTCTTTCGGCAAAACAAATCGGCAAACCTTAGTAGTTTCGGTTCAATTTTTCAAATTCAAAGTACCACGACTTGCCGACCCGCCCTGGCACAGTACTTCCAGGAATATGACGGTTTACGTAATGCGTTTAAGTAATGCGCACGATGGCTTCAATATAAACCAGCTCTTGGTTGATGGGGGAAGTACGAAGAAATATTGTAGTGCAACACGCGACGATACAAATAGCTCGGTGAACGCAGAACGCAAAAGGTCGGTCACAAATCATGAGCCCTTCTCAGTTGTGCTCCCCACCGCATGCTCACCGAGCAGCCACTTTAAGGTGGCCACTAACATGCCACGGCGCTTCGGGCCTGATAAATAGCGAGAACTTAACATACACCAACAGGCACATTCGTATAGACTGAATATGCGCATATGCATACATAGTCAGTCTATACGAACTCAATCAGTATACAGTTCTCCACGTCGCACGCTTGTCGTATACACAACCAGCACCTCTAGTTACCGCATAGACCCGTCACAGTTGCAAGCACAGCACGTACGTGCATCTAAGTTGGAACATTTAACGTAGCTACTTTGCTAAGCGTCGACAGAGAGTATTAGTATCAATTGAGTCAAATTAGTACAGTTTGTTAATGCCTTTTGGTTCGCTATTTTTGTTGGATCGATTCGGACGTTCGCAGATTTTTGTCGGTATATTTTGTTTTGTTGTGGTTTTGCATTGTGCTGCTATGTGGGGATAGAGATAGTGGAGTGAATGCCCTTTGAAACGAACCAGACAGGGAACTATATGGTATTTAACGCACTGTTGCGAGCAATACCGACATACTTTTTTTTTTTTTTGTTCTGGGAGGTTTCGGTAATGCATGATGCACATGCGCCACTAGCAGCCTGCGTGACTAGTGTGAGACTCGCAAACCCACTAAACCCGGATTCCTCCCCACCCCCCAGGCTCGGTATTACTTTGGCATTACATCGAAACCGTGGGAGAGGCGTCTCTGCCGTTCTCCTTCAATCAGCTCTATCCCTGACTATTATCCCGCATGTCTACCTGCGGTTGGATAGGGGGATGCTATTTTGTAATCCGTCCTGTGAAGGTGCGTCGAGACCATGAGGGCCTGGCTGCCGACATACTAGGCACGCATTATGAGCCTCACTGAACGGTGTTCAAGCGCACCAAGTGATGGTAACCGTGTCCGATGCAGGTTGTGGCGACAATCCTAAGGATGTGATCTAGATGGATTTGGATCGAAAGATAGCTTGAAGAGATCTAGGTGCCTCAAAATGCCACTGACCTGCAATATACTGGCTTCCAAATTGACCATAAGTTGTCCGATTGGCCTGGTATGCAGCTTCCTTAGTGAAAATCCAGCTCTACTTTCACATAAGTGGACACCCTGACAGCAGGCGGTATACGTAGCGGGTCTGCGCTTTGCTTAAAATGCACAGAACTTGTTTCATATAAGGTGCAAAGCACTGCTCCAGCAAGTGATTCCACGCACTGTCGAGGCCATACACCAGCGTTGGGACTCATCTGAACTCAAAAACGAGATCGGCTATTAATTAAGTAATTGAGGTGCAACTCAGCAGATGGGGGTACCTACGGTTGAGGGGAATCGCAGATGTATGGGGTGTAATGGGGGTACCTAGGGTTTGCTTTATTTCTAGCGACTAATGGCTAGCTTCCACCAGTACGTCGTTAGACCTGTACATAATTTGTCAATTAAGTGAAACAAATTATAAATATTGATTTTATTTTATTCCTTCATGTCGGTTTGGAATCACTCGAGCCGATCGTGCGTTCAAAGATGGCAGATTTGTTTATAAGCAAAGTAATGTAGAAATATAACACTGTGGCGTTACTTACGATAACGTATAGGCATAGACATACCATATATGGCATTATATATATATATATATATATATATATATATATATATATATATATATATATATATATATATATGTATATATATATATATATATATATATATATATATACATAGAGGAGCAAAAATATGGCCAACATTACTATGATAAATATGGAACATAACGGCCGAATTATTTAAGTTGTTCGTCACACAAACGTGCATTCATTCGTTAAGTGCAAAGCGTCGACTCAGGCAATGTTGTTTTCAGTGATCATTATTCAGCAATTATTCAGGCATGAAAATCTATTCCACATATGTTCCCCGTTTACAGCATATATTGAAGTGATATATCATGTTCACGTAGAACTTGACTGGTTCATTCTAGTAGGCTTATAGAAATCAGCCCTAGGTCATATGTAGAAATGTAAAGCTGCATGGTTATGGTTTCAAAAGAAGGACAAAACATTTTGGTTAGCAAGAGCCGCAGCGGTGTCCGAGTGTTCCTATATATATATATATATATATATATATATATATATATATATATATATATATATATCAAGATTATATAAATACGCCTCATACTCGTATTACTCTGTGGTACCATTAGTGCATCAAATTATCTAAGCTCTGTTATAAAAGCGTATAAAGATAATTATTTACATACTAATTGCAGACACTTTACTACTATCGCTTAGACTACTAGCAACAACTGTAAGTGCGGCCTTCCCATACTTGACGTGCATTGAATAACTAACTAAGGTTATTTTCACTTTTATTTCTACTGCATCCTGTAGATCCACCCCAGATCATTCGGGACCGTCGCTGAATGGTCTGTTAAGCCCGACACGCTTGACGTCGTCACGAAACACACCGACGCCCTGACGCGGACTGTGCTTGTTAAGAGCGCTCTGCTTGCACTGTAATCTCGTTCTATGTTACGCTTACTCTGCCAACTCTGACGACGCACACGTTAGATACCCAATTACAACAGGGTGAGTCAGCACTGCAACAGAGAGATTACAACAACGATAAATATACGCATGCAGCAATAACAACAACAATCTCAGCAGCAATAACAACAACAATCTCAGCAGCAATAACAACAACAATCTCAGCAGCAATAACAACAGCTGCTATCGCAAGTGTCTCCCATTCAGGATAGACTTGCGATAGCAGTCGCTGTATTCACTTTAATCTTTCTACTTAAAATGTACTAACTAAAAGTGAGAATTGTGATAAATTGATTTATTTGTATATAACAGCTTTATTTAAAAAAAAAATGGTTCTATTTATAGCAATTCAAATGGCATAGCTACATTACATAACGTCACTGATTGGCGCACCTTCTTCATAGAGTGTTAAACCGTGAATCACATCTTTGTTAAATATGTACGAATGTCGTATTATTGGAAGCACTGTCGACAAAGGTTGACAAAGGTTACACATATGTTTTAAACGAATTCAGTGCATTTCAGAGGAATAAAAAACGTTTCTTTCTCTGCTCTCGTCTGTACGCCAGTCAAGCAACATTGTTCGCTTATAAATTCACTACACGGCGTATCGAAATACATCGATGCAATCCTCGCAACACGTTATGTACACCCAATTATTGAGATCGAAATAAAACGCCAGAGAGTTACGTATAGTCTGCTCGGTGATACCCTCACACTTTTCCTAGCTGTCCCTTCAAATCAAGCGTTGAATTTTTTTTATAATGAAGTTGGCCATGGCTTGTTCTCTGCTAATAGTAACAGTACACTATCAATTAATTACAACATATATCTAAAAATAATCGAGATTTTAATTACGTGATTTTAAAGAATCTAGGAAGCAGTAAACAGTCGCTCGACGTTTGATACTACGCAGCTTTTTCAAACACGGTGTGACTGACATTGTTCCACTTTATGTTGCCCCTATATATATATATATATATATACATATATAACTTATTTCGCAATAAGCTTGCACATTTCAAGATAGTACATAATTATAGTATCATTACATCATTGCACGTAACTACCGATCACGACGTTAAAACGGACGACGTTCTGGTTCTGCTTTTCTGCTTCAGATGCCTGGCATCCTCAGCGCTCTCCAGGAGCGATTCGCCCAGCTTCAGCCGCGTTCGTCCGCCGGCGCCGCACTGCCAGTGTACGTCGTTGAGTACCACCACCATGTGCTGCCTTTCATCTACAAACACCTGCGCAAATCCGTCCGCTCTCGGCGGCCTTCGCTCTCGGCGCGTAGCCACGCGTCGACCGTCATTCATATAGCGGCGCATCCCGCTCTGCTCTTTCCGCGGGGCTTCGACACGGACCGCCTGCTGGACAAGTCCTACGTGTATGACAACGTCAACATCGACACGTGGCTCCTGCCGCTCGTCTACGCCGGCTACGTCGACCGCATCTTCTGGATCCGTCCGGCGTGGTGTGAGCGGATCGCCGACGGCGACTACACGTTCCGGATCGGCCGCGATCAGAACGGCGTCAAGGTCGATATCGCCGACGAGTACTTCGTCGGCGAGTGCATGTGGGCGCCCGCCGACCTGCTGGCCGATCAGAAGGAGGCGCGCCTGCACGTCGGAACGGCGAGAGATATCGACCTGCGGTCGTTCGCGCGCCACGATGGCCAGCCGGTGTTCGCGCTCGACATTGATCTCGACTACTTCTCGACGCAGAACCCGTACGCGCACATCTTCACGGAGAAGCAGCTGGCGATGATCCGCGACCTGTACGGCTTCGAGATGCCGGCCAGCGGCGAGCTGCTGATGGAGTGCGCGCAGCGACGCCAGGACCAGCTCGACGACCTCGAGAGCATCGCGACGGCCTACCTGCATCGGGGACTGACCGAGGACAGCATCGAGTACGAGTCGATCAGCGACGCGCGCCGCGCCGAATCGCTTGCGCTGCTCGTGCGCGACCTCGAGCGGCACCCACCTCGGCGTGCCGTTCTCACACCCGAACTCATCCACGAGGCCGGCTGCATGATGGGCCTGCGGTCGTCGGCCGTGCTCGAACAGCACATATCGTCCCATCAGGACATCCTCGGGCTTTGCTCGCACCTAGAGACCATGCTGAAGGCGATCGGCGGCCGGCCGAAAACCGTTGTCATCTCGCGAAGTGTCAAAGACAACCTCACGCCGGCTGAGGATGCGCAGTTCATCCAGGAGTCGGTCGTCAATCTGCTGCAGAGGCTCTACGGAGAAATAAAAGTGAACTTCGCCGATGATGTCGAATCGCGGCCGGGTCCGGTCGACGGCGTGGGCCACCAGGGTGAAGACCGCAGCAGGGTTCCGTTGTTTTCAGACGATAGCGACGTTGACGACGACGACGACCATAATGACGATGAAGCCGATGTCGATGGACTTGGCAAAACTTCGGCTGCAGCAATGGCTTCCTATTCGTCTAGCGGGAACAGACATTGCGCTGAGTCCTGCGGGCAGGGTATCAATACAACGTGAAGTATAAGACAAAGCAACGATACTTTGTGATGGTGGATATACTCTCATTCATGCAACTCTATTCCAGGGTCCTAATATGTGATTTTGCAAACACAACAACATATCCAAATATAACGATGAGCGTCCCACTACCAGTAAGTAACGCGTAGTATAGAGCGAGAAGATAGATGCACTTTTGCTCGGTGAGACATTAGTCGCGTGAGTTTTAGGGGTCGTGGCGATCAGCCACGATACCTTTGAT
The DNA here is from genome assembly GCA_003439945.1 of Dermanyssus gallinae. Classification (NCBI taxonomy): domain Eukaryota; kingdom Metazoa; phylum Arthropoda; class Arachnida; order Mesostigmata; family Dermanyssidae; genus Dermanyssus; species Dermanyssus gallinae. Next base: position 52,436 of record QVRM01006457.1, read on the forward strand.
AATCAGCGAAAGCTTTCCTGTTTCGCAAATGAACACTGGTTCAGGTATTTTCATCTGTGTATGTTCTTCCTGTAAAACCTGTGCCTTCCCGTCTCTAGTTCGTGTGATCGACTGTGATTTTTCTACACATGCCGTAGATTGCGCCTCTATGCGAAAACGATCGCCTTCCAACTCTCTCAACCAGAAGCTGAAGTTCGCGCGTAAACCGCTCGTTAAAGCAACTTCATTTTAGGTTTTTTTTTTTGTTACAATTTCAAAAGTTGTTGTTATCTTTGTTAGCACAGTGATGGTTATTACCTCAATTTGCCCCGCCACAACACTACAGTTAGTGCTAGCTCGTTGCTGTATCAGGTGGTTTGTAAACGGACCTTTGTGCGTCAGCAGCTCGTGGAGGAAAATTTGTTCAAAAACTGCGTTGCTAAGCAGTTATAATTTGTTAGTAAAAACATTTTTGGAGCTTGTTTTTAATTACAGACTACCCTCCGTTATATATATATATATATATATATATATATCCTCTCTTTATATATCGTCCTGTGATAGTAGTACCGGTTCTTGGAAGATTCACGGTATTTTCATAAGCCATTCCTAGGCTGCCGCTGGATGTATCAGTGCAAATGATCACTGGCGTAAGGATCTTTATCGATGCCACTTCAGACGGCTCCCGGCCCTGTGAGCTCTTTCGAGGATCTATACAGCGTACAGTTTGTTACGCTAACGTGTGTTGATTGATGTGCAAAGGCCTAAGATGGCAAATTGTTTTAAACTTTACACATACTACTTTCTGCGACTACCATCCGCCTGTGAAACCTAATTACATCGACCTACATAGCTGCATCTTAAAATGAATATAGCTTCAACTTGAAGCGACTGTTGCAATTTAATAAAATCTGTTCTACCTTAAACTCTCGTCTTTTAATTCTACATAGACATCTTTGAGAAGGTATATAACCACTTATATATAGTTAGATTAGTTCCCGGCTTGCCTAAGGTTGTGGTGTAAAACACAATAACACCGGGAGGTAAGTAAGAATATCATCCTGTGTGTTTAGTGGGATTAGAAAGACGTGGCGTAAACTAGGCTTAAAGGTTATCAATGGCCACTTTAATGCAGGCGCCAGAAACAGGAAATAACGTACATTGAAATAAACCGTCTATACCGGCGACCCACTATTTATTATAACATTCGATTTTTCTAATATTTTCAATCCGCTCTCGATTTCTCCGACCGGTCTTGTGACTCCTCTTCGTCTGTCGTCATAACATGACGGGGCATGCTACCATGCCTTTCCAAACGTTTGTACATATGCCATAACTTCGTTTTTCAGTTCAGCCTTCCTTAGCACACACATGTACGTGACAACGTACTGACTAAACTCGTAATTTAGCGACTAATTAGGCAACCATACGACTCACCTTAAATACATTCGACATTTGTACTTCTTTATTCTGACCAATATACCTGCTTTCGAATAAGCGCTGAAAATATTCGAAACATATAATATATGTTTTTTTTTGCATATAGTGTATATGTATAAAAAAATTCCCTTTAATCAAGCTATCTGTGCGGTTAGGGATGATGCTGAACGTGGTTACGTGATTGTTCTACGATGTGTAAATTTTGTATTCAACGTTGCTTAACGAAACGACACTACAAATCGCGTACTATTACACTGATATTTGCTCTTATCCGACACGTTGCCTAATCTGACGTATGATTTAAAATATGTCTGCAGAACATTCAATATAATCAAATTTTGTAATGTATAAAATAGTATAACAGTGTGATTATTTGATACGTTCTCCACGATCATTGAAATGTCGGTTTCAGTCGAGAAACTAGCGCATCGATACACGAGACAGAGCTCTCCGCGTGGTATCTTTTAAAGCAAAACCTCTAGCGGAAATGGCGCACGATATACCTCTTCAGCCTGACTCTGCCTACAGCTTACCAGGAGGTACGCAAAGAAGCCTCTTGCCGTTAAAGCACGCGTTAGAGCAGCGTAACGTACATGGTGAGGCATTTCTCAAGCTGGATGTCCGGAAGTAGTCGCTGATGTTCAGAATGAAGCTGATCTTCTACGAAGCCAAACGGCCCCCACATGAATCGACTTAGTTCACCACCCATTAACTAAAAGGCTTTAAAGTTATTTTTATCTTGTCATGGTACTGACGATTTGCCATACCGTGTTAGGTTCGTCACTATAGGTTTTACACTCTACAATCTGCCCTCGGTACGGCAAAATCCCGTGTTCATACTGGATATATTTGGACTTTCTCAAGCAGAAAAATGTCTTCAGCAGAGTAGTGCTCAGCCCGATACACCATCTACGAAGAAATAAGTCCACCCTGGCAAAGTTCTTAAGAATGATTCGCCGCCCAAGCTGTTATTGCTTCAACCCCCCAATTAAGCTATTCCAAATTGACTGTAACCTAACCTGCTTCTTTGGCCAGCTTCTAAACGATGTCTCCGAAAGTAAGCCTTAAGGGTTTCCCAACACTAGAGCAAATGTATTTAACCAGATTAAGTACGCGAATTAGTGGGTTAGAGAACACTGACTACACGTTTGCGCGGAGACAATTGTTCACTCCAAATCAAATCAGATGTCGTATCTAAAACAGTTACCGAGTTATAACATTGATTGCCAATGAAGAGTCCCTGCCGAAGGAGGGTTCCAGTTAATAGCCTCCTAACACAATTTGCAGACCATGGTGTAGTCCCGACAGGGCAATCGCAGTTACAGGTGTGTGTGTGTCTTGACAGTGCAGTGGTTTCTAGTTTAAGACCTGCTCATCTACGGGCCGTTGTCTACCAGGGTTCCGACCACTGCACATGGCAAAGGGTGGAACTAGACCGCTTCTATAAGATGAGACACCGCAGTGATTTGCGCTACTAGAGCAATTTTTAACACTTATCGATGATGCCGAGCCCTCCGTTCGCGACGGGGAGAGACAATCGCTGTTTAACAGCCACACCCCCTCCGAAACAGACAACCTCATTTTTTCATTACTATTCCGGTACCACGCTTTCTTAAGAATGAACCACGTCATTACTGGTTTATCACATGGAATAACATTTCTCCCGTTATTGCCGCCATTCCTAATTCGTTTGCCTTCAAACCTTAGAAAGTTTGTGTCGTCCTTTTAATTTTGTTTTTCACCGGCATCCCCTCTTGCTAACAACATCCTACCCTATTATTACTATTAGTACAAATGTAAGGTAAAAACGTTTGGTAAACTTTTCTTGTTTGTTAGCTGAACGCACAAGCCCCCCCCCCCCCCCCCCCGACAACCAACAGCATCTGCCTCAAAAACTGTGCTCAGCAACTACCTCTTGTAATCTTTTGAATGCGTTTAGACGAATCTGTTATGCCTGGTCAAGTTCAGGTAGAGGACACACGACTGTCGGCTAGACGCCACGCGTTGGCGAACGTGCAGTGCAGAGGCACGGCAAACGACGATCAGACGATTCGATAGAAGCGTCTCTTTGGATCGAGACGAATCTACCGCATTCGAGAACAATTTGTGTGCGACAATAAATACAGCTGACACAGAGTGCAGTACAGCACCGCAGAAACACACTACAGGTGATCGTGTTTTCTTTCCCTACGTACTCGACTAGCCTAAGTTCTGTAGACTACTAAGTCAATAAATTGACAAGCATGTTTTTTTTTCTACTGATGCGCGTTAGGGTCTCCGTGCAATAGATACGAACATATTTCTCTTAGAAAGCTCGGCATAAGTATTCGATTGAACGGCTTCCACATGTTCCGCTGTCCATCCTGGGCCGAGCGAGCTGTGGTGCGAGTAGGATACCGGCCGCCGTGCATTGGACTGTTACGTTCCATGCTAAAGAATTCCATATGCTCAAAATAAAATGGGTACACCATCAGGTCTTGCTTCACCGACAGTTGTTAAGCCTCTTGGTTCACGGGTGGACGATGTGCTAGCTCTCCTGAGAGCTCTTTGTATAGAGCGATGAGAAGAGTACTGTTGAGAAAACTATCGAGGCTTTTGAGACTACTCGGCCGATGTAGGCATCATAATCTATAACTTTTCTGCATAAAAATGGTTGACAGAGGAGCACACCTACCCTCTGTGCGTATAACACGAATATGGAGCAGGTTGCCGAGCTGAGGCGAGGGCAGGACTTTAAATCAATTCAGCTGAACACAAGGCACGGCATTTGAGTGTCCAAGTGCGATTTGTTTGCAATTTTTGCTTATGTATTATCTAGCGCATGCTGTTTTGCTTTTCTTATGCAAGCTAGGGACTAGCTGGGCCAATGATATAATAATCTATGTGGAATGGCCTCCTATTCAGTATTTACCCAGACATGGTGGGCGATTGGTCTGCTTAAAGCCCACTTGACCACATGGCTATCAGATGGCTATATATTTAACACACTATTGAATTTTTCCATGCCGGTAGATACCACATAGATGTTAAGCGGAATGTAAGTCACCATTCTTCTGGCCTTATATTATGAGGTTACATTAAGCGCGCTTCCGTAGCAAGCTGCTGTGGTGAATTTTACCGAACGCTGTGTTGAGCTGCCTTCACTTCCACCGGGACATGTCGAATGTTGTGCTATAATGTTAGAAATTTTTCACCATTGCTTGAAATGCTTTGATGTAATGATATGAAAACAATACCCTTTACGGTTTACGCGCATATTGGCTTTTTCGAACTTAAGCTCACGACTACCCACTTATCCGTACGGCTCAGGCCAACGACCAGTCAGATAACCGACCCGTCTCAACTAGAAGTCTTCTAATATTAAAGTCGAGGAAGCGCCCTATTGTATGCCTGCCCTATGCAATAAATAGTAAAAGTAATTTATAGAACATGTACCGCTCTTTACCAAGCAAATCTTTCCTTTGCCTTGTTGCCGCAGACTATTACAGCCAACTGATCGGTCCAAAGCCGTGACGTAAGACGGAAGACACGCAGTAATAATTGCTCATGTAAGCAAAAATTGTCCCTTTTGCAATGCTAGAAGTGTATTCAACATGTTGAACGCTCTTTAACATGCCGCCAACTGTGAAACTTACTAAGATTAGCAAAGGCACCTTTTTTTTGCATGCTGGCCTTGTCTGACGAATCTTACAGGCCTGCTGCAACGAGTGTGAGTGCACGCCTAAACCTGTGTGTAAGTATTTAAATATATCTGCATACCTATACATTTTGAAGCATGTCTATGCATATTTAGGAGTAAATTCTCTAAAATCGTTTTTTATCGGAGGCAGGTTTGATGCAAGATATTCACCACTGCTACCACCACCACAACACTACCACCACCGTAGAGCGAGATCCGTTCCCGTCATCTCGTCTCGCACACGTTAGAAGCAATTTCCGAGCGATTGTGGAACTTTCGCGGCTAGTCACCGGTAACTGGCGTTGGCAAACACCCGCAAACCGTTTCGAAGGGGGTGGGGGGGGGAGCGGGGGATGGGGGACACTTCAATGAGAGCTGGTGTGACTCTAAACCACTCCACTAGTAAAGTAGAAGGTATACAAGGCTATATTGGGGCGTCCAAGACCGCCCAAACCAGTCTGCCCATAGCGGCGCCAGCCGGAACGAAGGGTCGACTTGCGCTCCTCTGTGCCTCCTTTGCCATAATCAAATTACTAACACAGTCTGGCCGGATGGGCTGAACGCAAGTCGGTGCCAACAAAGTCCGATTTGGGGTGCGGGGTGTGGGAGGGGCAAGGGGTAACTCAGTATCTATTCATAGTCCAATTACGTACTTGAGGTTGAAGGTGCCTGCCAATGATAATATTCGTTGTCGAAAAATGCGCAATTCGGCAGGGCTCCTATTCAGGATCATGAAATGGCAAGTCAGCGATTTTAACACACGTCCACGGGGCCTATCCTGCATGCGTGCTAGCGCCAGCGAAATACGATCCTATGCCTATGCCTTCGGTGAATACTGAATCTAAACCCGAGCTACGCCAAAGCTTTCGAACAGGCACATTTTCAATCTTTTCCTAGTGCGCTATTTGCTGTGAGTCAGTGGCTAAGCAAGGCTTCTTGCTGTTCCTCCATTCAGCTCCATTTGATGGGTCGCAACTGTACTAACGTCTCAGTGGTGGTATAAAACCTTTTCTCGCCTTTAAATCTGAAGCAATGTCATATTTTTGCACGGATGAAGATGGCCTTTATCTAGCAGGTTAGCAGATAAGAAGCCTCATTCAGAATACGACTAGATCTTATGTGAGGCTTAGCATGAAGCAAAATCGTGACAATATGCCTTTCACTTGCCACGCATTATTTGGATGCTGGTTCTTTAAGTAACCTTCACCATGAATCTGGAAATTCCAAGAACTTTAGTTTGATATCCTGTGTCGTTAAGTACGTTTTCACGACGGATTTTGCTTTGTATATATATATATATATATATATATATATAAATATATGACTCTTAATTTAGCGTATATCTTATCTGATTTTTGCCTTGGCAACATCTTGAGCATCACCCATCCATCGGTGCGTTCTCGTCCGACCTAACAATGCGAGCGCAACCATAGTAGATAATTCGTGCCTCATATTGACACGTCAGTAGTGAATACTGACTTCAGTAAGACCCAGTGATCGTGCAAATTATTGGTTGGGCTGTGTTGTGACCGCGAGTTTCCTGGACTACGCCGCTACTTATGTATGTTTAAATATATATATATATATATATATATATATATATATATGCATATGTTATGCGGAAACTATGACTCAGCATGTTATGTTATTGGTAGAAGCAGTACTAAGGACAACTCCGCTGATATTTGCAGGGGATTTTGATGCAAGTCTGGACAAGAGGAGAGTGGAAAGACGGAGGAAATAGATAACATATTGGAAATTGGTTGTTGGCTTTAGAACAGGGACAATGTTCCTACGTACGAATGTAGAATTGGATCCTCAGTAAAGTGCATGTTTCCTACATACGCATATAGTAAGCATTTCGCGTTTTTCGCAGAAGAGTTACCTTTTAAGGATGAGGCAATATGCATAGAACATATTCGGATATGCTCACTAGTGCATTAGTGGCTAGAAGAATATAGCTAAAAAAGTTGTCCAGTCGATCAGAGAAGTGCCAAATGGAAAAGCCATTTGGCACTTCTCTGATCGACTGCACAACATTCAGTCGCCTTCATAGGAAAGCGACTGAGCGAATAAGGGAAAAACACCTAATCAACGCGCTAATACTTGAGCCGTGCTTGCAGGCCTTATTTAACGAGTGTTTACGGTCAAGGGACTATTCGAAGTGCTTGGAGCGAACCAACATTAGTAGTGATTCCCAAGCGTAACGGAATTGAAGCCGAGCCTAAAGCATGAACGGACATAGCAATAAAGAGCAATGTTAATAATCTATCTCCGGAAATAAGAGCAACGGACATTATGCAGATAACGATGTAAGAATAGAGGAAGCTATAGCAAATAACTGGGGTAATCCAAGGTGACGCACTTTGTTCCTTATAATCTTCGGTTCTGTTTGTAAGGTCAATTATTATTCAAAACGGTCCATTATTTCTGGATGGTCGGACATAACTTCACAGCACGAAGGTTTTTAAAGAACCGGTCAAGAGTATGGGCAAGAGTTTTCTATGTACACAGATGATATTGTTAATTTTAGAGTGATCTTAGAGTAATATATATATATACATATATATATATATAATATACGATTACGGGGATTTGCCTCCCAGCTCATTTATGGCAATCCTGTCACCAACCGAGCCATCACTGGTGTAATACCAAAGCGATCCCTGTAAAGTGTAAGGTCTTGTCGTTGTTGATGTTGTTCTACGGACGTTGGCCGTAATACGAAGTTTTCAAGTTATTGAATGAATACTGAAAAGTTCAACAAGTGGGCATACCCTAATGTTTGCGAACTGTCCCCAATGTGTTGTTGTCTTTTAGCCAGCGTGGGTAGGTGTCTTTCAGGCGAAACCAAAATTTCCTCCGAACACAAGCTATGTCTGGTTTCTTTCATCTGAACAACTCGTTCACCCGCAATGGCGCCTTTTTTGAAGTGATGTCCGACCACTCTCACGCCTAAACACACGAAGCGACGCAGAAATTTCTCTGGTTAGTAGCAAAAGCAGTAAATGCTCTTTATTCTTCTTTTTTTCTTCTTCTGTTTTGGCTGGGCTAATTTAAAGCTACACTAGACGAGCTGCATGAAAAGTGATGAACCTATATTGAGCGACCCCAATTCAACTTCAAGTCAATTGAAGTTACACAACACCGACTCAACTCCTGCAGCGCCTCGATGGCGAGCACGACGGAGCCGTCTGGATTCACAAGTTCCGTATTTACGAACGCCCAATCCTCTAGTCGGGTGCGCCAGGAAACAAACAAAACATATGGGTGTGTGTGTGTGTTCGTGTGGTATAGACGTTGATGTGAGCCCCCATGCCCGCAATAACGACTTTCCGTTCTCTAAGTTCCCATTGTGTCAGAAAGCCACCCACAATGTCGCTGTGCGGCGCCAGTGGAACGCATGCCGACGTCGTCAACAATCGCGGTTTTCAGAATCGGTTCGTTCAGTTCGACGTTCGGCACTAAGCCGCCTCGAGTTTCTCCTTCAGCTTGAACTTTTTCCTACTGTGGTGAGGTCAAACTACGAGCGATCTGTGGTGTGGTAACCAACTTGGCGGATTAAGGCCAGAGCAAGGGCAAACGGGAGAAGTTTGTTCCACTCCACTTCACGGCGTGAGACGTCAATGGAAAATAAGTTGATAGGATAGAATGTATGCTTGTGGTTTCCTTCAGCGTCATACAACGCCGAATAAAATGACTGGCAGATTTGCCAGTAACAACTTTCGGTAGGGGGTTCGAAATAGCTTACACGTGAAGGTTGTTCTTTGCATCACTTATGTAAATAATTTTAGTCACTCTAAGTGTGATGAGTAAAACTCGCTTATCCATGGTGCTGTTTATCGTCGAATAGTATAGCCTGCGTGACCGAATGAATGTGCGGCAGGCGCCTGGAATTAACTAGCTATCACGGGCCATCACCAATATATATATATATATATATATATATAAATATATATCGAGAGCTCGGACTCGCATCTAGACAAAGTGCAGACTAAAAGGGTATTGAGCGACGCAATATTAGGTCATAACCAAACCGCGCGCTCATTAAGCTTGTCACAAACAGGTGACCCAATTTGGGTTTGCGTGGAGCGGAAGCTCAGTACGCGCGCCCGACAACCCTGACCGTTCCACCGCAGGCCACATATAGTAGACTCCACTCTACTCAATGGAGTTATGCATAATACATATGCAGTTATATACGATAAATACATGCAAATGTTAGTCGTTTTTCTTTAGGCCAAACCTCGACTTTGGTGCTTTGCAAGGACCGCCGACGTTTGTATTCACGTCTGATTCACGGCTACCGGTTTCAATAGAGTCAAAACGAGCAGTTTTTTGCTATTACGAATGTGGCCCGACAATCAACACTTCAATATCGCTGTGATGCTAGGCATTGTGTATAATAAGTACTGTAAAACTAACTAACTAGGCCAATAAGTATGTCTGATTTCGAGACGCCATAGTCCGGATATCTGCAGCAGAGCGACAACTTTTACTAGTCAGTGAGTTAACGTGCAATTGTGTAATTATTATGTAACATGTTTATATTGAATAAATATATGTGTTCACCTTTAGTAGGTTGACTGGGCGTTGTCGAAGCAGAAGCGGGAAGATTGTCTCGATTACTGGTTATAATTACGTATTTTTGACTTCCTTAATAATTTGCATGCTATGTTATGTGTTTGAATAGTGAGGCTCTCTGTGCAACCCGCCTAAGAAACATAGGTCAGCATCGCATTGACACGGAATGGAACTGTAAGAAGGCATTCAATCAAGTTTTCCACATCTCACTTTAGCTGAGCAGTATAACGTGTTGGTGCTTCTGATATACATGGCCCAACCACGGTCGCCCCTAGATTAGTTGTAAAGGAATGTCTAGGTGTATAAATTGATGGACCGCGCAGAGTAAGTGGGGAAGTTGCCGTGTTGTGTAGCAGCAATGTCCCTGGTGAGAAAACCTACCAGAAAGAGGCACCCGCGTAATCCTAACAGGAAACGTCACCGACGTGATTGCTATTTATATTCTACTCGTTCTAATAGTGCCAGCACTAGTGGAGAAATTAATAGTATGTCTTGATATCGTGGACATACCTAAAATAACCGTACAATGTGATAACTTTAACTGTCGGTTTGACAGCAAGCGGCATATTTACAGCTTAAGAACACTCGAACTTCGGCGCGCCTTAGAGACAATCGAAAATAGACGTATTTATTGCGAATGCTAACCCGTATTTGGTTAGATACGAGGTGTTACAAGAGGATACAACGTTGAAGGCGGCACCCACCGGTTGGAGTAAAGATATGAACTCAGCAGTTATCTACGATTAGTTGGCGGCCTTGTTTAAGTTGGCACATTTGTCTTCTCCGTATGAACTTTACTTCTTATCTATATTCCCGCTGTCAGCTGTAATTAACGTGGAATCTTATGCTAGAAGCACTCGAAGCGTCATTACTGATAGCGCCTGGCCAAGGCAAGCAAACCGAGCGTACGCATCATGGTATGGCCAGCACTGTACTTCTAACAAACATTGTATGCATTGCAAGCATACATACTAGCAGAATTCCACCCTGAGATTATGTCTTTTTATACTAGATTAAGACGTGACTATAAAAATGTTATAAAAACGCAAGCAGAAAGGAAGCGCAACAACTATTGCATAAATGGCTGCAAGCTGACATGCGCGTCTCTACGTGTCATATCTCATACAGCTACATCGCGGGTATATGAGGGTCTGTTTTCCGGAGAACTTCCACGAAATTTTTCCGAGCGCTTGTGCAAACTCTGCGGCGGCTCTGTGATTTATATCACCTTCAACAATGCGATAGAGCAGTTTTGTTGACCCGACTACTGGAGCCGTAATGACTCTATATTATTATTTACTATTTGACAATTACCCACCATGTTAGGCGAGGTAACCGACTTATTAAGACACTAATATATCGCACGGCTTATTTACGGTGTGGCAGAAGGGCTGCATTATTAAAAGCAACCTCCTTAAAAAATGTTTTTAGTTCTAGAGGGGGGGATGCATTTAGCCGCTCCTGCTGCTGCTCGATGCCTGACAACACTTCGTTAGCTGTTCTTAACAGAGCCGCACAGTAATAGCTAAGCGATACGCTATTGCTGCGCAGTTATTTGACAAGTTGGATAAAAGAGATATGCTGCCAAGCTGTTTAGTCGTGCAATACCGAACTATTTTATGAACTCAATCTGATCTCGCGTAGCAAAGCACCATTTTCGGCTTGCCCCATGGATGCGACATGTCTTCATAGTCCATGCACTCCATGGTGCGCCGATTCTGTGTAAATCGTCGAAATGTCGAGGTGGAAGCAAAGCAAGTTCCAGCTTTGTGTGGCCTGCGCCAATTAGCACATGGGGGAACCCCTGTACACTACTCAATTAGCAACGAACGGGTCTCAGCGTTTCCTCCCGTAAAGTATCTATACCTAAGGAATTATTTTCCTTGCGACTATGTATGTATATATATATATATATATATATATATATATATATATATATATATATATATATATAGTATATATATATATATATATATATATATGTATATATATATATATATATATATAGGTTTCGCGTACGGTAACACAGCCCTCAGTCAGATGAACCAAACACCGCCATTATCTTATCACAGCGGTAAAGAGACGAATAGACGCACCGACGCTTTGTTAATGATTACGCCGGACGATCCGCCAGGTAAAGTTTACATAGACGTTAATGCAGATGTAGGGGAGAGCTCATGTCGGGCGTCAGCGACACGCTCATGGCATCTGGAATCGCGCCGTTTCGTCGGCAGGCAAATCCCAGACCTGCGCTGAGAAAGACAAATTAATACTATAGGCACTACAGATCGACGTACACCAACGGAGTGCGGTGTTTAACGTCTGGTCTGCATCATACGATTCTCCTTCGAATCGCCTTCGAGGCCTCGGCGGAGAGAGAGAAAGTAGTGGAGATGCGCTTCGAGAAGAAACCAACAAGAACAACAATCCCAAGGAAACGTGAGCCTTTTCAGACCTATGCATGCTTGCAGACCCGTTAAGGAACATGGCCAAACATGCCGTATGAAGTTTTAAGATGCTCTACTTTCGCAGATGGTAGACGAGTAATTGAAATTCGCCACGGCGCGGTAGAATGAAGAGCAAAGAGGTATCAGGCATCAGGCCAAAAGAAACGTCGGTTTGAAAATGAAATTGAGCAACAAGCATTATGAGCGTTGTGGTTTGTGAGGTTGTGCACGCTTTAAACAAAAAGCAGAGCAACCAAAAACAAAATAACACAACTACATAACATAATCGTTTTTTTTGCGGATTGAAAACTTGTATTAAAAATTACAGTAAGTTACAGAGCAGCAAACTAGAACAATGGTGGCAGTAAGCTTACAAAACATAAGTTTGCCAACCCATGCGCCTGCATTTGTTTGCCGAATATTCTCATTTTATCTTAACTCGAAAAAGTATGTATGAGCTAATTTTTTTGTTGAAGTGTCATTTCTCTTCCTCTTCGCGCAAGCTTTCTTTTCTGACCTCGAAAGTGTGCTGTACCCATTGTGCAACTCTCCAAAAACGTGAATTTGCCAGCTAAGATAATTGACGGGATAGCCGATGCAATACCTGGAAGAATATGGCTCATTGAGTTTTGGCTAATGCCTTTCTGGGGGCCAATATCTCATTGTTTTGCTAAAAGGTTTCTTCCTTGTTCTCGATGAGTTGCGACTCGTTCCACGGGCGATTTGTGTCTTACGATCTGCATGGCGTTCTTGGGACTTGGAGGTCACGTGCGTTTACCGGGGGGGGGGGGGGGCAATTGCCAATGCACTTTGGCCGAACGATTTGCTACTGAATTTTTTGAGCGTACGTTTTGTGTATTTATTTTTCATTGTAGGTAACCAAAAGATAAACTGGATCATTTTGCTTAGTGCGCAAAACTGCATTTTTAAGAATAATGCACAATTTCATTTTTGAGGCATCTGTGTCTCCCCGTTCCCTGTATATTTTTTGTTTTCTGGGTGGCTTAATATAGTCCACCCCGGCACTTGCCTTGCTCAAATTGGAAATCGCAAAACCAATTAAAAAGTGATCAACCTTGGATTTCAATCCACGACATCCTGGATGCAAAGCAACAGCTTTTCTAGTAAGCTACCGCGCTCAGTCTATTCAATACATGAAAAAAAAGAGCTTTTTAATTCATTCATAGCGGGTAATAAATAAGACAGGATGTGAATACGTATGTAGTAGTAGCACTCGGTAACCAGCTTGGTCGCCGTCATTCAACCCGTTCATTGATATGCTTAGTGCGAGCTTCGGTCCCTCGGACTTAACGGTGCACTGACCCGTCGTTGAGCAGGTCGTTTGAAATGATACGATGAATTGTCCTAGCACTCTACGGCAATTTCAAGTGACGTTATGCACATTTGTGATACGCTCTTCAAATATAGAGTCAATGGGCAGCCAAATAATTGGCGGCAGTACAAAGTGAACGTCGGTGTTTCAAGGAGCTTCTATGTACTCGACTTTAGCATGAATTTATTTACAATTAGGCAAGATTTCCAGGTCAGCGAGCGGCACAGCTTTGTACAGCAATATATAGAGTCAATTGCGGACACCAGGGCTTACCGGGATAAGGCAACAGAAATGTTAGTTAAAAATCTTAGCTAGTTTATTATTTTGGTTATGAGCTGACTAATGTCAATAGTGCGTACTGGGAACAATAAAAAGGTTTTGTTAAACTCAAATGCACCATATTTGAGAATCACACCACATCTGCTAGGGGTTTATCCATCAGAAGCTTATTGCCCTGTGGCATGTAACCCACTTGACTGTACTGAAAAATAAACCTTTAGGTTTTCAGCGGACTCAATGTACGCCTGGTAACTACTGATGCCCTAAACAAGAATCGTGTATACACGTGGCGAGAAGCATTCAAGTCTGAATAATACAACTTATGGTTCACTAAGAACATTGTCAACTCTCTCTTGAAAGTGCGGTTTGCTAAAAATGCTTTGACATAAGGGCTTGTGCAGGTGTGTACACCGAGAGGTTTCATCTTTGAATGCAGTAGATACTTCTCAGTTATGTCAAACAGGGTAATATTGGTCAAGGTAAACATTTTGAACTTCTGAGAACGGGATAAGACGATCAATACAAATCTCCCCTCAAACGCGTCCAAAACCCATAAACCAGAAAGGGGTCAACTGTCCAACGCGCGACCCCATTTAAGTAACACCAGCCTTAAAACATATCTGGACTAGGAATCTGATGAGCGGTCACCATCAGTTCCTTCGAATTCGTTTTGACTGGAAAAAATTAGTCCTTCGAGGAAGTACAAAGTGTGGAAGTTCGTCTCTAGGAAACAAACTCTTGCAAAGACTGACACGCGTGTCAGTTTCGGAGAGCAATTTGGAACTTTGAGCCAAAGGCCGCAGGCTTTTTTTTAAAGATCTTGTCTTCACGCCGATTCGTAACCACAGACGGCTGCAGGCCGCACAACATATCCAACATATGCGATGATAGACCAGCGTGGGCGGAATGCCTGGGAACTCTGGTCCTAATGTCGTTCGACACACCCTACTCCCTCATTGAAGTCAACACCAGAGATCGTTGAAATTCAAACTGTAAACCGCGTTCACCATCGGACGTGATATTATGCAGATTTCCAACGCCGTTAACGCAAATGCAATTCAATGTCGTTTTATTTTTTTAGAAAACAAGGACCCTATCCTGACGAACCACTCGCCTAGAAAACAGGTGTTTCACATTATTTGTTGGTGCAATGCACTTTGATCATAAAATGAGGGGCAGTGCCCTCAGATGATTATTTACAATGTTAAAACATCGCTTTTCTTCACCAGTGGCAAACATTCGCTTTAGAGCATGATGATGCGCTTCTCTATGTACATCGACAACATTTGGGAAAACAATAGCATTATGACATATACCACAACGTTCAGTTACAAGTCTAAGGAATTAACACAATTTTTTTTTCTAAAATATTAATATTATCTGATTGACTAGGCACCCATACAACAGAACAGTACAATAGCCTTAGTGCAATAATCGATTTCACATAGTAACTAACGTTTTTCACAATGAATGTCCTATGCGATAAGCTGCATATAAGAGATGCTGACGCAAAGTCTTCTCATCAGCTCAAATCGTTTGTTACGAGTTTACTAAAGTCTCGTGCAGAACAAGCCTCGGGTATAAACTCACCATTAAGAACATACGCGTGAATTAAGCGGCCCATTCTTAGGGCTGCATATTTTGAAACGGAAAATTGCATGCCGTTTTCAATAGACCAACGTCGTACACTATCTAGGCTACACTGCAGGACTTGCTTTATGAAATATATATTTGCTGAAATATATAATTGCTATTAACACAATAAAAACCTCCCTAAAAAGAATAGAATAAAAACTCAGTGGTGGCGAAATGGATAGTTGTGTGACTTGCATTTTAACCTGGGTATATATATATATATATATATATATATATATATATATATATATATTGTTTATTTATTATTATTATTATTATTAACCTGGTTATTTACAATTAATTTAAGAGCGTTTTTGAAATGGAATTGTACTGACAGGTTTTACAACACATCATTTTGTTTCGTGATTCCGTTAAAATTGTTCAGACTCATTGGCAGAAAATGCTTCAAGATGAGCTATCTAATTTATTTCTCTCTGTAAGGCTTACTTGAAAACGAAGACCCCAATTTTTTTTGCAACGTGCTCAAGAGTCGGTCAGCTATGGCATGACCGCGGGGTGCAAATTGACGTACTCGTCATAGCATGTTCCGCCTATGTATTTTCCAATATGCCATATAGTCAATCTACAGCACTTAGAAGCCCGATTTCTTGCCTTTATCAGTGCTTCTGATGTTTCCAATCATCCAAAAGGTACTCGCGGCTCGCTGCGTATGTTGTTGATTTTACCAAGACCTATTACAACACTTGTTGTTAATTTGGTTCTGGTTTTTGTGCTGCTCAGCTAATCTCAGCTCCGTTCTTTATTTTTTTAAATTGTAGTCTCCGCCCCCTCTTTACATGGCCTTCTCTGGTTCAATATCCAGTTCCAACTAGTAGTGCATTCGGCATCTAACGCACCACAAAGAGCTTGCCAGAACCTGCCAGCTCCAATAGACTTCTTGAACTAGTTAAGGTGCGCCGTGCCTAAATTCCTCCTAGACACATTCTGAGTTTGTCGTGGCCCATTAACAGGCAAGGGGCTCTTGAATATATCTGCTTTGAACATTATTTTTATTTATTTACGTTTATTATGCTCATAGATGGTGACGACTATGATTGACAATAAAAACAGCTATTATATTAAAGACGATTTCTTTTTTTTTTGCGGTTAGGCGCCAAAAGTGCAGACGTGCGTGGACGGAGACCCGAGGGTTTCCACGTGGCCAGTGAGTGAAGGAATATTCTGGCAATGGCTTCATACAAGAGTGATCATTTTTGAGTATGCATGTAGCCGCGTAAACAGTCATTTCACCGGTTGCATAACAACATCGGCCAGCATCGTCACGCCGCAGCTTGTCGAGCAATGAGCTATTAATCCCGCTTTTAAGGTCGTTTTACCTCCGAAGTGGGGTATCGGTGGCAGTCTTTAGTGATTTAGATTGGACGCTCAGCGGTAGGGTGTGGCCATCATAGTTCAGTTCAGCAAACAACTTCTTAATGGTGTATTCTGTATATAGGTCCTAGATCATTTTGACTTACACCTTCTGCAATAACAGTTGTCCTTGAAATCAAGGGCTTGAACTTGCTTTTTGAACTTATGACCCTCTTAGCGTTTAGTTCAGCGCTTCAAAATGCAGCCTGCCGTAACCCTACCATTGCAGTGCTAGTTGAGGCAGCTCTTAATCGTCGATTTAGCAGCCGTCACTACTTCCAATTCTTACGACCGCCAACAACAGACATTTTCTAGGATGGCTCTGGTAGTAACAGTGTCAGCCAGTGTTATGATGATTTTCGGCGGGCTCTAGTATATGCGCAAGCAAGTGTGATCTTGCACACAAGCAATAACGAAGATTTAGAACCTACCCACCGATATTGGTCGGTTGTGAGCAAAATTGTCGCTCGTGTCAAAATTCCCTTCTTCTCTGCAAGTACACGGCAAAATTCCCCCCCCCCCCCGTCCCCCTTCCCCTTCCCTTCCCCTCTCCACCCGGCCACCAATGGCATCGCAGCAAAGCACGACAACAACACTGTACAACGCCGACCTTCGAGAGATCACCACATTCAAAACCACCACCACCCCCTACCGGCCTCGCCTCGACCACCGCCCGAGGATGCTGAGCCGAGACGTTCAGTCCTATACACCGCACGGATTTCTCCTGTTTCCGGAACTAGCCGCAGGCTGTTTTCCCTCTGCTCGCCGAGCGGTGACGAGTACACGCTCGTGTTCGATCTGCCCGGCAAGCGCATTATCCAGGCGAACGTTTGGGTTCTCAACGAACTGCATCGGCGCTACAACGAACTAAAGGTCCGAGTGGCTCGAATGCCCGTCATCTACCTGTGTCACCAGGAACAGATGAGCGACATTGAACACCAGCTATTCGATAACTTCACCGGGCATACGGTCATCGACGTCATGCACATCGAGAACGTGGGCCTCTGGTTGGCGTTTTCGGGTCAAAATCACCCACGGACTGTTGTCGGCGGACGGTTGTGCTCGAGAAGGACAAGATCGTTAATGATGTTCGCTATCTCGTGCAGGTAGCTAACCAGAGACACACACAGTGTGTCGCCGTCTATCTTGACAGTGTAGAATTTTGGTAGTTCCACTATCCCCGCACCATTAGTGGCCAAAGATATATATATATATATATATATATCTATATATATATATATATAGATATATAATATATTTATATACAGGGCCATTCACAAATTATGTACCTTACTTTAAGGTTTAGTTAGAATTCAGCAAGAAACTAATTTTTTCCCAATGGAGGGAGGGGCGGAGAGAATGAAATTTATAAAAATAGTATTCTGTCTTTCTCTCCTACGTTGCTGTGCAAAATCTATGTACGTGTGCGG
>QVRM01006458.1:0-87500 GCA_003439945.1 Dermanyssus gallinae
GCGACAATTGTCTCCTGAGAACGTATATATAGATATTGCAACAAATGCAAATAAATTTCCTTATAGATTTTTCATAGTTAGTCGAGCATATTAAAATTATGTTTCAGCTGCGTGTAGTATACGCCGTCTTATTGCAAACTAAAATAATTGCTCTATAAATCTACGTATAAAAATTTGTGAATGTGGCACTTCTTGAACTTTTTTTTCTTGTAATCGCGCCATTGAGCGCGTTCCGACTAAAACCATGTCGATACATGAAAGAGGGAAAACTTACTAACTATTTACTTATGCGCATAGGAAAACATTGGCCATGAGCTCCCTACATAAGTTATGACTAACAGCTTTACGTTACGTTCATTTGCTAAACGTTGTTTTCCAGCAATAATGTGATTCGAAAAAAGCATACAGAACCTGTTCCATGAAACCTGTTACAGCTGTGTCCTGAGTTCGGGCTGCGCTGACAGTAGCAGTGGTCTTGCTACGATATTTCCACTCCCTCCGCACTAATCAATCGAGTGCAAAAGATCAACGAGGATGGGCAAAATGTCAGATCTGGTTACAACCATAGGAAACATGAACCGTGACGGCTCCCAGACATTCCGCTAAACAATCAGAATTGTATGATGTGCGTGTGGTCAGAATTGTATGGGTGGGTAGTTGTGTCATTGTTGTCTTACAGCATTTTGAAGAAACAGCTAAAGAGGAGAGGCAGATTATGAGAAAAACCGCTCGCTAGATAATTCCCGCCGCCGGCTTAAGGCGGTTTAAAGTCGTCGCTCCCGCAGTGACCGGCTGGCTACGTCATAGCGGAGAGCGCGAAATCCTAAAGCAGACTGGCTTTTTGACCAATGTTCTTCTGCTACATTGATTCGCTGAAGGAGAGTCTAGTTAAGTTCAGTATGAGTAGTATGCTTGCTAATTACTTAGCAGATATGTAGAAAAACGAAAAATTAGCTGATTTGGAATGTAGACAACTAGCTAACTTAGAATATAGAAAACGGTTGCATAACCTAGCTAAACAAGAATATAGCAAACGCTGGCAAATCATTACCCCGTAGTAGTGCTCAATAGAAAGAAGTAAGTCTAATTAAGCTTAGAACCCCCCCTCCCAGATATGTCCCGAAGGAAAGGTCAGGGTCTTGCCAAGAGAAATCACACAGGATCAGAAGCGAAAAGGCTTTAACACCGAGTATAACCGCTAACTGGTATGGATTGTTTGCGCTCGCATGACGGGTTAAAAAGTGTGAAAGATAAAATTAAAGTTATGCCATGAATCATTTTCTGCATATGGATTTGAGGTGGATCTTTTTGCCAGTGTCTATTACATCTTCCGCTTCGAGGAGGTCGACCAAAGGATCGCATTATGTGCCGGAAGTTGCTTTATACGCATCGATTATAAGCCTGTTTAGCCAAAAAAGGGCACTGCTGTTGGAATCGAGGAGCTGTTCAAAACAGGCTCATCTAACGAGCGTCATAATTTGTCCCAGCCTCGATAACGAGTCATCGATTTGTATGCACGCATGCTCGATCCAGGTATTGAACCCACGACCTCCGACCCAAATGCAAGGCAATGGCTTTTCCACCACCTGGAGCCACATTTCTCGGTATTCGTGTCATGCTGCACCGTATCGTCAGCTAGATATATGTCTATGCTTTTTGTGGTAGCCGACAATAGACCGGTCAGCCATTAATTTGCCAGTTTACTTGGATATTCGCAAATCAATTAGATTGCTCTGGCTGGTTTCAATCAGAGTATCTCAATCGTACACATCTAGAACATAAAACGGCTATATGCACATATAAAGAAAGCGTACCGAATCACCTCATCGATCAGGAGTTGTTCTCGTCGAAGCGGCATGCTTATTAAATTGAGTCAAAGAAGCAGCCCGTTAAGCAGCGTTCGGGCATGTCCGTCGTGCTTAAAGTCTTAAATGGTGACAACGTTAAGGCCACTGTTCGGCGTACACCACGCCAGCAGCATAGCTTCTTTTGCAGCAGCCACTGATCTAGCCTGCAAGCAGCAGCAGTCGCTTTCACTAACATTTTTATCGTTTTATGCATTTCTTGCTGAGGCCGTAATCATGTTAATTAAATTAGTGTCGCTAACAACAACAACAACAACAACAACAACAACAATAATAATAATAAGCACGACGACGACGATGATGATGATTATGACAACAAAAACAACATGACCAGAAGTTGCCGCAGCAATAGCGCGGCACAGAGGCGCCCTCAAGCCAGGCGCGACCATAAACAAAGAGCCGAGCGCAGGCGACCCCCGCTGCAGAAGTGGTGCTGTCGTCCTCGTTTACCCTGCAAGAAGTGATTTTAGTTACGCCCTCTCACGTAGTGTGGTTCCGCCTGCCAGCCATGCAGCAGACAGACTAAGGATGCCTGCTCGTAGAACCACAGCAGGGCAAAAAACAACGACAAAAACAGCACCACCACCACCACCAACAACAACAGCAACAACAACGGCAACAACAACAACAACAACAACAACAACAACAACAAGCAACAACAACAACAACAACAACAACAACACAACAACAACAACAACAACAACAACAACAACAACAACAACAACAACAACAACAACAACAACAACAACAACAACAACAACAACAACACAACAACAACAACAACAACAACAACAACAACACAACAACAACAACACAACAACAACAACAACAACAACAACAACAACACAACAACAACACAACAACAACAACAACAACAGCACACAACAACAACAACAACAACAACAACAATGAAGAGAGGAAGAACAACTACAGAAGAGGGACCAGCAACATCAACAACAGCAGTAACAACAACGCGTCATTCCTGTGGATCCGTGCTGGAATTCGCAGTGGCTTGTCAGCCTTTAACGAGTAAACGTCCACGTCCACGTAGCAGGAATCTATTTCTTACTGCTGGCCTGAGACGCACATATCCTATGCAGGTTTATGGGCCACAAGGCACTCACTCACTGTGCGGTGATTTGCCAGAGAACAGGAAGCGAGTACGCAGCCAATATTAGAGTCGCCGCGTCGATTGAGTCGTAACACGTAACTGTGGCAAAGGCTTATTAACGCAAAATGAAGTTCAGCGCGTTCTCGTCTCTCGAAGCGATCGTGTCACATTGTTTCTCTGTCATCATCGTCGTCATGAGTCATCACCGTGTGTGTGCAAAACAAAAGGTTCCGCTGGTAGAATAGTGGCGGAGTTCTTTCTCTCTTGTTCTTTCTCTCTTAGTCAGCCAGAAATGTAGGCTGAGCTTCCGCTCTGAAAACAGAACTAGCTAAACATTCGAGAAGTTAGCGTGCCATACAGATAAGCTTTTGCGTAAAACAAAGCAGAAAAGTTCCCTGCTTCTATTCAAGGAAACCGTCTGCAAACACTACACGTGCGTAGCCACATTTTACCTTCATTGCCAGAGACTACCTAAAGACGTATACATAACCAGCAATAAATGGATGGCTGTGCACTGGTGCCGGACGGGGTTTCGTTAAAATATGTATCTATTTGCACCCTGTTTAGGTATGAAAATTCGCACTTGTTTAAACAAATATTGTAACATCATAATATAGAATAATAGATTAAAGAACAACAAATGACACTCGACGTCGTTTACAGGGCCAAAACGCGTGCGGAAATGAATGGCACGGGCATTAAAATTACTATAATGGAACGCAGACTTTCTGGACAAGTTATGTAGAATCAAGGCCGAGTGAAGACAAAGCTAAGAGAAACGATCTATTTTTGAGAACTGCATACGTGTTGCACTGGAACTTCGGCGTAGCTAAAACACAACCGCACACCCAGCAAGTAGTCCAAAGCCTTCGCCTTAAGCAGGCTCGGTACAATGTCAATGATACTTGTTACACTTGCAAATGTCAGGTTGAACAGAAAATGTATTAAGAAAAATGAATAAACTTAAGACGATGAGAATTTCTCCGGCCAGTTCTCGCCTTTTCCAATGTCCGGGCATGGTAAATGGTTATAGCCTTTGAAAGTAAGCGGTGGTTCTAACAGAGGAGCGTTGAACCGTTGCTAAACAAGACATGAACAAGCGAGCGATTCTGTTGAATGATGTTCGTCAATCACAGCAGAGGCAAGCGAAGGTGAGCGAAGGCAGTAAGGCAGCCTTGTGTGACGTGCACAGAACTCAATCAACCTCAACAACACCCCCCTGTGAGCCACGCTGCAGGTAGCGTGGGGTTCACAGGGGCCGTAGTACCAATCAATAGAAAAGGCGCTGGATGGTTTGCAGCACACAGCTTCTAGCTCTCATTGCCGGCGTACTTCTAATGCGACGATACGCCCTTTGCAACGATACGCCCTGCAACACCCTACACAATAGCTACACCAAACAACCACAACCGGTGCTGCTTCTACCAGCACCACCATTTCCAATCGTAGTTATTAGATACTCGCATTACAGCGATTGCTGCTACAGATTTTTGGCTTGTTGCTTCGTTGTGGACGTCGACTGTTGACACAAACTAAGAGATGTCATTCAACGCACGTCTGTCTCTGGCAGGGAATTGGACAGGTAGGCAGATAGGCAGCCAGCCGCTATCCCTATGAAGTATCACTATGTGCCGTTCAGCTATACCGTACATACTAAGCAGCACGTTTGTTTAACCTGGCCTCAGAAAGTCCGCCCTTGAAGAAACTGTCACAACGAGTTAGTGAGTGTATGGGTGTGTGCGTGGGTCGGACAACAGCAGGCCCCGGCCCAGGCATCTTCCTCAGAGGAAGAAAGGGGCCATCAAAAAAGGGCTCGCGTTACGAGTGCTTTCGTTACGATTTCAGCCCGTGGACAGGGACGACCGCATCCCTATTTAGGCAAACACATCTCTCGCCGACATACTAGCTCAGACCCACGTTGCACTCTGTTGCACTATTTTAGACGCGATGTCGCGGGCGTTGTTGGCGGCCTAGCGACTTCCCTAGCTTAAACACCGTGTTTGGGCACCACAAGCACAAGTGACGAGATATTTGGGAAAATGCTGTGAGAGCTACTGGAAAATTGATTTGTATGTGAGCAACAAAGTCCTTGATTAATTAAGGGAACGCTAGGAGTTACTCCGCCTTGACGATTTTTAGAAGACTACGAAATGTCAATGTGGGCAATTACTAATGTCACATTTTATACGTTGACAACATTTCCTTATGTCGAGTCGTTCATAATTAGCATTACCTAAAGCAGAAAAACGAAGCCGATGGCTCTAAATTATTCCTAAATGAAAAATACGATGCAAAAATATATGTTACAAGAGTATATTCGAATGCAATTTGTCTTCAACATTTAGAAATGTGTACACTTTCCGTATACTGTTCTCATTCTATCCAGCTAATCACACGTGGTCTATAGTAATTTCGTAAAAGAGCGTTCGTTGCTTTCTCTGCTGAGGTATCATAAGAAAAAGTTCAGACGCAGAGAGCTGAAGTGTAGGATCCAGGGTAACACTATTACCATGTTAAAGCATGATTTCCGCTTTAGGGAAGGACATCTTTCCCACGTGTGCATGGAAGCGCAAACAGCTATATGAACAATTACCTCAAAACGACCTCCAGCCTACCTAGAGTCTCCGTTGTGCCTTAAACGCAAGAGAGTTTCCGTTCCAGTCAGCTAATGGCACGGGTCACGTTCAGTGGTGCGGTGGACAAGAATAGCCGACAAAAGCAATTAAACCTTCTCTCGATGGCAATAGGCGTTGTTCTGGGAGGAGTGTTGTCGCTAGATCACGTACCGTATATCCTAGCTCCTCACCAAATAGCAAAACAATAAAATGCTTTTCGTCCGTTCTAGATGGTAACGTCTTTTCTAGAAAAGGCTGATAGACTGCTTAATGGCATTATTTATTGAGAGAAAGCCGTAGCTTTTAAAGCTACTGCGCACGAACTTATTTTTGTTATAGTCGCGCATACATCTTGGATAAAAAAAACTTAAAACAACGCCAGGCTCCGTTATGGCGGTAGGCAAACCATATATTCGATTGAGCAGTTTCAAAGCGGATTGGATTTTTGCCTCCAGATTTTAAAATGTTTACTGAAGAAATGCCAAATGCGGGCGTGCGTTTTTTTTTAGGCAGCACAGGTTGATTGGCCTGGCCATAGCTTTAAAAGAGCCCCTGGCACACTCGTACCTCCTAAATACCTCACGTAAGTATAAATGAAACTAAATTGAATAGAGGGAATCCCGTATTACATGGACCAAACACGGCCCTTCTAATGTGTGCATCTGCGTTTGACTCAGAGCCAAAATGGGTTACCTGTACTATAGACAAGTTATAAAACGCCCGGTATTTCCAATCATTCGAGTAAAAATTTTACAGCTGATGTCTTTAAATTCTTAATATGCCCACCTTTCTAGTTGTCTGCTAGCAGTCGTAATGCTAGTATGTTCGAAGTGGTAATTCCCGCTGAGGACGGGTAAACAACTAATAGTCAGCAACCAACGTTGCCTAAAAATGTTCCATGGGAGTCCTCTTAACCTCGTGCCCTTCAATGCAATAGGCTGCGTGTGACCCTTAGGGACGAAACTAAGAGTCCTTCAACGGTCGGCTTGCTAAACTACCGTAGAGCTTTGCTAAACACACTCGAAACTGCAGGGACGGCAAAAATCGAGACAATTCCGTAGAAACAGTTGCCGCACTTCCTACAATTGTCGAGAGTTTAGATGCTAAGTGACAAAATAAGTGTGCGGAAAAGCGGCGGAACGCGGACAACGCAGAATATTATTTTTAAAAAAAGCACGGCTGGCAGACAGCGCAGGAGCGGGTGATGTCACCCTGGCAAGGGTGGTTGCGAAGAGGAACGGAAACAACTGCGTAGTAGTGATTCGAAAACGACAAGACAACAAAACATTGAATGCAGAGGGGCAGCGCAACATATGGCACCGGCGAACTAGAAGTCTGAGCCAAACCTGGAAATATCTGCACCTCGAGAGCGGCGTGATTGGCGCAGAAGATGTCGGCGGCTGGGCTGCAAGCGTGGCTAATTGTCAGTGACATAACTGTAAAAGCGGTTTGTAAGTTACATACACATGGTGATGATGTTATGTTCGCAAACTGTTACAGAAATTAAATTTGGCCGAAGGGAAGCCTGTTTTCGGACGTTCCGTACAATAAGATGGTTAAAAAAAGTTTTGTCGCGTCTGGCCGTCCAAGTCTTTGTAAGTGACTAATCAGTTCTAGAATTGCAAGCGCACAGGTAAACGTGCCTCTTCGCGTGCTTCTCTGGACTTGCGAGGAATAAGCGGGGCAATGGATCTGGCACGATATGCTTAAACTGGTTGACATTGCACTCCTTACGGAGACACTTTAGCGGGACGAGCTACAACGCAGTAATATGCGAGTGTTTCACCATAATATTAAATAATGCGTGGTGCATCCCGCTGGCAGGATAAACGTCGTTGTATTCTATTTCCCACCCTCCCATTCAATCCCGCAGAGGTTGCTGAAACGCTAAGCTTTGGACGTTCATGAAAGGCCATGCCAATTATCGCCGGCAGTATTTTCAATGCCAAAATCAATTGTGGGGCCAACGGACATGCTAATGGCGAAGTACTGCTTCAAGAGATGGGACGTATTATTGGTATTTATCTATCTCTTCTAGACGTAGCTGTAGACAGTTTTGAAGTTATCTGTGATTAGCTAGAACAGACGATGGGAAGTGCAGTACAGTGTAAAATGTTATGGCCAGATAACATTTTCTTGGCCAGGTAATGTAATGCCAGTTTATCTCTCCAGTTGAGCCCGGTGGCGTGGCGGCATGCGCCTGCGCCTCGCGACCGGAGGAGACACATAGGTGCGCGGGTTCGAGCCCCACCGTTGCACATTTGTATTTATGGGAGTCCCTCTATAAAGCAATGCGAAAAGCAGTCCCATGGACGATAAATCTTGGCTGGGAGTCAGCCCCGAAATGATTTTTTTTAGGTTATCTCTCCAACTGGTTAACGGCAGGTATGGTGGTGAGGAACATGTGAAAAACATGATTTAAATATCTATCGTAGAGCGTCATGAGAGCCAACATTAATGGAGCTTTATAACAAGTTGCTTTTTAGCGGATCACGTGGCTATCCGTGTTATTTAAAACAGCTGAGCAATTCAGCTTTACGACTAGACGTCAAAGAACCTGTGATGCATCCCACGTTCTCTTGTCAGAAATCGAGCGCACTGTGGCGGAATGCCGGGTTTATCTATATGCAGCTTTTATTGACTTCGTCAGGGCTTTTGAGAAAGGCTCCTCGTCATCTGGTGGTGATGTTGAGGATGATGTCGTGGTTAAACAGTGCTGCGTTCGTTAACGTTTCCTGAGTTTGTTATATTAATCTCGTATATATTGGCCTTAGGGTTCATTACACAGGGACGACGTCTGTTCTCTTAGCAGAAAGCCTCACCATGCTTAAGACTGTTTTCCGGGATTGATGTATCGTCTTGACAGGGTTTGGAACCGCCTCGCGCAAGCGAATTTCAACTATGTATGCGCGCATTCGGAAACGAGTTTTAGGTGGGACTTTGCATCCCCGAGTCGTTCCCATCAGTTCTCCCCCTCATTCGCCTCCCTCATTCGCCTCCGTCAGTTTGTAGCAACTTGGTGACGCCGCAATATATATATATATATATATATATATATGTGAGAAACGGCTGAGGACAGAGATCGTATTGGTGCCGCATGGTGTTGTGCAGACGAGCCGTTCGCGGGATCTCTGGATAGTTTAAACCATACAGAGCTCTCTGAAAAGGAGAGTCCGAACGGGACTGAGTGCGCGCGGTCGCGCTGTTCCTTGGTAGAAGGGCACTCGCCACGTGCCTAGAGGCTGATGGAGTACGAGCGGACGTATAAAGCCGCTAAGCTAGCTTAGGCGAGAATATGCTTACTGCAGCTGCCTGCCGTTAAGTGCCGTTTGTTCATAGACGCAAAGCATAACAAAATAGCCATCGCTAAAAAGTATGACGACGAACGGAATGTGTCACCTTAAGCAGCATACGTAAAATGTTGATCATCAGGTTTCTACTTTGAAACGAAACGTTTCCTAGTAGAATTTGTTTACTAAAACGAGTGTTTTCTATGTCGAGATGTCCGTCATGTTGCGGCAGCAGTCTTGCTATAGCGTCCCACAGTAATGGCGGTGCACTTTTTGACTGTGTCTTATTTGTCAACTCTGGCGTGTTCCGCCTTGTATGTCAAGCCATTTTGCAAAGCCAAACGGGAAGATACGTATGGAAAATACCTGTAAGGATTGACAGCTCTACTCTACCCGTACGAGATATTCGGTGGCATTCTGATTCCATGCCTCATTCACTGCTGCTAAAAACAGACTTTTATGCTTACTCAAGTAAGCGGTGGAGTATCCAGTGGTAATCTTTTTTTGCTAGCAAACACTATGGTTGTAGTTGATAATTATTGATTTATAAAATTCTTTGCTATATATATATATATATATATTTGATGATGATTAGATGTGTACCTACATACATATGTCACCCTTTTAGTTAAGGGACGGCAGAATAAGCGGACATATTGGGATATCTAGGGTTTTCCCAACAGTCTTTGCGGCAGTAGCCTGATGGTCTGCGACTTTCAGGTACGGTATGGTTTGACTGAAAATTCGATCAACAACAGAGACCGTCAAACCGGCGACACCTGGTAGATGACAACCATGAATAGCGTACTAGCTCCCCTTTACTAGACCACGCCGTCTCATATAATACTACTCTTCCTTTAGCATGGCTTGTACCTGCATGCATGCTGAATACACGAACCTTCTCTATGGTAAGTGCTATATAATTTGAGCTTGCTGTTATGGCAGGTATCCCAGTGCATTATATGATTTCTCCAGGCACAGTGTTCAAGCAGTTGTGCGTGCTTCAGAACAGCGCATGAAGATGTCCGTCATCTATTCGGAATTGGGACTTAAATATAGCGTTAAATTACTTTGTTTCAAAGACGCCTTGCCTGCCGCGTCTCTCCCAACTTGCTGGCGGTTACCAGCCAAGCACAACTCTTTCCACCGCAATTCCGGCTTACATATATAGACGTCTACGAGAGCAGCGTTTTTATGATGCAGAGTATGTACCCTATCTCGTTCTTGGGTCAAACCGTCGTTACATACAGAACCGTAGAAGAGACAGTACGCAAGACACGACTAATTGTAAGCGTACGATGTGCGATTGTGATACGATTGGTCAATCCTGCCTGTGCACCTAGACGCTGCGAACACATCAGCCCGTCCACTTCGATTTCAAAGGGCACGGTGCGTCCTGTTCGAGGAGACAGAGAGGCCAACTATCGAAAGTCGAAGATCGGCGAAGGGTTCATCGTCCTTCCTTCGCTTGCTTCTCCTCCAAAAAGTCAGATCAACCCACTGTGTTGCTTGCCATGATAGAAACGCGACCGATCTTTTCAGAAATGGACGCAATTCGACATCGGCAGCAGTGGCGGCGGCACCTTTGTACGACGCAAGTAATGGTAATAGTAATCGACGTAAAAGTAGAAACGGTAAAAGTAAGACTCGAAATCGATTCAAACACAGCACAACCCAATAACCTATGGACCTATGGTTCACAGGAACAACAGCAATACCTGCCCGGGCGATAAGGACGATAAGCCGACAGCCGCTATACGTCGATCATCGACTTCCGTTGGGGTTGGAATCCATGTGGATGAAATTTACGGCTCCAGCGAGTTCGAGTTTGGCATGACGTGGCGCCACTCCGCTGCAAAAGTAAGGTTGTGGAGCTTTTGCTGACTTGGGACACTTCACGGAAACCATCATACGTACCATCATACGGTTAGTAGAGCTAGAGACATTATTACCACTGAGAGGTCGTCTACCTAATGGGTATGCTCACTAATGCACTTGTTAACCCTTTTCACATATCCTAGACGGGTGGTGCTATTAGTACCGTTTATGAGGATTGTTCATACTAATTAGTAGTACTATTAACCATGTTAACTTAACAAACATGACCTCTAGCACGAGTACAATTGGAGCTATTACTACTACTACTACTACTTCTATTGCCAGTTCGAATGTCTTAACATGCTACAACTGTACTGTGAAGGTAAATCACCATAAACACTTAGTATGGTTATGCTTATTGATTGTCTAATTAGTTGCCTCGTTTGTTGAAGTCCAATAGCTAGAATAATTTAAGTAACGCAGTGTTTTGAAAAAATGCTCAGTTTCTGCTGCATGCAAAGCAGTGCGGTCTAAATGAACGAGTTGTAGCACCGTACGATAACCCCATTGAAGACTATCATGTGCTTGGAATTGATCGACTTGTAGTATTGTATACATAGCCAATCTACCAAACGAGCAAAGCCTTTAACCAGCAAAAAGTGAGTTGATGTTTCGCTGTCACAAAGTACAATATCCGTTGTCGATAGTGGCTATGCCGTAAACTGTTTCCCACGCACCATCCATAAGCCGTGAGTCCAGGGTATGTTGTATGTGTTTTTAATAATTAACTAAAATGTACCTTATTATAACACCAGGTCTGCAAACGCCTGTGACTGATCGTAGAGAAGCTCTGAAAAATTCGCAGATTCTATTTACATATGTATATATCTCTGCTGCTCTATCGGCTGGCTGCGGCCTATTAAGTGGATCTATTGCCGTCGGCCTGCTTACTGAACTGAGCACACACTTCTTCACTATTTGTCAAAATGTAGATTGTAAATATACCAAACTTGTAAACTTCTATTTATTTCTTCTTCGTGCATTCGCAGCGTTGGCCTCCGCAGTCCCAGTAAGACCGTGGAGGCGTATACAATCCGTGTTGAACGTCAACTTAGCAAATTGCGGATGCTACTGGATGTAAATTAATGAAAATGTCGAAAAGTCTTTGGATACTGACTGAATCCAGACTCAACAATCGGATTTCCTGGTCACATTGTCATTATCTCAACAGGTGGTTAAAGGGACCTGAATTCCTGTCGATCCTGACCCTAGGATATGCGATGGCCGAGGCCATCGCAGGCACTGCTAAGGCTTCTTGCCAAACTTGTCTCCATATTATTCAGCTCCCCAGGTTGCACAACCTCCGTCTCGCCGTATAGAGTGTGTGATATATGGAACCAATATTGCGTGTTTGTTTTTCCTCTTTTTAGGTTTTATTGTATGTGACTATATATATATATATATATATATATATATATATATATAATAGTGTTTGCCTTATGTGTGCAGATACATATATATTTAATAAGCAACAAACACATTTGTTTAATATATCTTCAGTAAATAATACGCCTCGACGCTCGTAAAATGCTTTGAAGCCCATGGCTGGGATATATATATATATATATATATATATATAGAGGAGAAATATAAAAGGCGATGAAAAGAAGTCCGCTAGCGTTCTGTCAACAGAATTGGAGCCTGCGCTTGGACGTGGCTTCGTGCTTACTAACATAGAGGGGCATATATTTTCCAATAGCAAAAAAGAGCACCAGAGTCAACTAGTAGTTCGATGGCCTGAGTTTGCCGGCATGCCAGCGGCACGATTGAAACAAAAAGGAACGGCAAATCGTTGAGATTTTCTGCGACAAATATTGAGGCAGCAAAACGCCTGTAAGAACTGTAAATTTGATCTAGTCTGTGCGTACAGCTCACAGTATGCTTACTTCTGCCGGGCGTGCGTAGTCTTTCCTACACGAGAACAGTAATTTATCAAAGGTCCCTCAACAGCAGCACACTTTAAGAGCGGTCCAAAAGTGCGGAAATCAAGAATCTAGCAAGTACCCACCGAAACTAATAATAGCAGGTAGTACAGATGTTCGTGCATACGTAATTGTGGCAATAGTTCTGCCATCCGTAGTATGATTGCTATATTCGTCGCTTTGCACTGAAATGTTCCTATTGTTATTCAAGTACACATTACAGGTAAGCAGTCGTCATTTATTACGCGTATACCTGTGCTACGTTGCTTGTGATACCATTTGCAAGATCATATTTGCGTCTATCATGTTGCAACTATTAGTAATTAAACAAGCGACGCGGAATCGTGTCATTCATGTCATTCAGGTTTTCATGCCAGGGTCGCCATGTCGAGCCCGGTGGCGTGGTGGGTGCATTCCGTCTGTGCCTCGCCGGACCGGAGAAGACACATAGGTGCGCGGGTTCGAGCCCCACCGTTGCACCGATTTGTATCTATGGGGGTGCGTCTATGAAGCATTGCGAAAAGCAGTTCCGTGGACGTTAAATCTTGGCTGAGGTTCAGTCCGAGGTTTATAGGTTCACTGCGCCGTATGTAGTAACGGTTGTGTAGCTCGTATTATACTAAGTAATGTTATCGTAGCTCTTTCGAATATCATTAACGAACGCTCATTTTAACGCACGCCCACTTTACGTCTCGAGGAAATGTTGCAGATTAGCTGCATTAAGTGTTTCAAACAATGTTGGACACGCACACACATACTACGATTTCCATTCGGTTCAGCTAATGTATTCTTGGCAAATGCTAATTGGTATTCTCATGCAACCCCTTCGTATGTGGGCCTAACTTTAAATTTTGCAAATTAAATGCCACCGAGTTCATAAAGTTTCTCCTGACAGCGGTAAGGCATGCGTATCGTGGCATGAGCATGTTTCCCGCTTACCATGTCGAGTCCAATCAAAACGTCGTGCGCATCACCTGGACAAGGAACATGTACAGTAAAGCGCATTTTGTGGTTTAACTAACTGGTGGTGTGCCGTCTAATGCTTACTGCAAAATCAACGCTCCGAAGAGCTCACTCGATCTACAGTTTACATATATATATATATATATATATATATATATATATATATATATTTATTTATTGATCGTGGTTTATTCAACGGAACTGCATTTCACAATCCATAAGTTAATGGTAAATAAATAAGATAATCACAGTCTGCCTGTACAAATCCAGTACAAAATCCAAGGACTACGCTTTGTATAAGCACTTTTCGCAACTGATTTTTGTGAGGAACGAATATTGGCCTGCTGCTACGAAAACTTCATCCAACTAGTTCGTATCATTTTCTTTGTTCGAAGAGATCGGACATAAACAAGGCAACAACCGGCGCGGAGCAAAAAGAAATGATACAAGCGTTAAGTTTCAACAACATTTCAGACATATCCATGACAAATGGACTCCAGTTTGCCTTAAGACGGAGAAATATACTATGAACCCCTGAAACGAAGACAACGGAGAGTGAAAATACATTATCATGCTTTCCATATCTCATCAAGTAAGGTTTCTTCCTTCATCCCTGCCCTTCTCGAGATGAGCGACCACAGTATTACCTAACGTGGCGAGATGACGGTTTAGCTCGTCTGCAATTTGAGCCGGATCTTCAGAGATTTTAACAACATATAACGCGGCAAGTTTCACTAAATCGTGTTGCCTATCACAGAGCCCGTTGACGAAGTTCCAGGGTTGAACGCTAAACGCAACGCAAGAATTTAAGACAATTATGATTGAATGCTGTCATTTCGTATATCAGAAGCAAAAGATTATTAAAAATGTCAAATGTAGAATTTGCGTCATTAACGGCTGCATCATGAACCGCTAGCTACGAGACATCTTGTAAGCGACCTAGGAACATATCTATGTTAGCCTTATTATGACTTCTACAGGTTTGGTTAGGACCAACTCAGCCAACGGTTTACTAACAGTCGCGGAGCTATCAGAACGAGACAAAAAAACGGATAATGATCAGATAAGAGCAGAGTTTCAAGAGCCACAGGCTGAATTGTGGTAAACTTTACGCAATTAGAGACAGCAATATGTTCTATGCACGTACCCGACACGAGTCTGATTATGCGATCCACTACAAGGGAGAGGTCTCTAGCGGAAAATAATGATATATACTCGCTAGTCTGTAGGACCGAAAGGACGTTGACATTTGCATCCCCCATAACAATGACAGGGTAGAGGTACGTTTCGGCAACGTATTGCCCAAAGTATTCAGCAGGATGTCCCTACAAGACACATGTTTAGAACGAAACCCTACAATAAAGCACTCATGGCTGGCCCGTTTTTCCATTCCGTTCCGTTATACCAACACCACCGTCTAATTTCCCTAGGGTTTATCTGACGCAACTAACTCGGAGCCACTTAAGGAGAAATATGCCTGATCGATTTTTTCTCCAGTGCCCGCGTTAGGTAACAGCTAGGCTACTGGTCCCACGTCTAACGTCATCCGAACGTTAACATAGAGAGGGTTGACGACAACGAGGTGGCAACAAAAGTCAACCAGTTTTTTTAGACGTATTGCCACGGTGAGCTAGTTACGTTGATTTGTGTTACCTCGGGATGCTCTGATCTGACCTGTTCCAACAAGCCAACAAGCGGCACTCCATCAGAGCCTTGCCCTATTTCACATAGTCGGATAGGGCAAAAGAGCGAAGTCGACGCGTGGGGACCCCTGCAGTTTACAAATTTTGGCTTGATACTGAGCACATATTTTTTACGTAACTTCATTACGCCGAGACCTTGGAATGTGGCATAGCTCCAAACACTTGTAACTGGTGACTGGGGTTCCCGCAGCACAAAGTAACTTTATCCGACGTTAAAGCAATAAACACGTCAGTCGGCGGCACCCTATTAAATTGGAGCATATATGGTGGGAGATCATTAAAGCTGCGGAGGATGGAAAAATGTGCCTTGGTGCATTTCTTGACGTAGCCAAAGCGTTCGACGGCCTTGACCACTCTATGTTTCTTAAGATGCTCCTGCAACTAGGCTGCGCACCAGCAGTAACATCTTGGTTTGAATCGTATCTTAGTGGAAGGAGGCAATTTGTGGCGGTGGGAGCTCTAAGGTCTGCGACGGGAATTGTATCCACTGGTACGCCCCAGGGGTCGGCTCTTGGACCTTTTATCTTCATCACCTACATGAATTTCGTCCTGCGGGGCATCGAGAGGTACGTAGATTGCCGCCCAATCGTTTATGCAGACGACACCACTCTTTTGTTCCGTATCTCACCCTCCCAATTGTCCAATAATAGGTATAATCTTCAGCACGTCGAAACCGGTATTGAGAAGGCCATGTCTTTATTTCAAAGATTTGGTCTTGTCGTTAACCCGACGAAGACGACACTCGTTCTTTACCACACCCCACAACGGGCATCGAGACAGAAGTTCAAAACTGGTAATATCTCCCTCCAAATAGGCGGCTCTGCTATCCCTCTCAGCTCAGAGGCAAAATGTCTTGGCATTGTGCTACACGAGCATATGAAATGGGACAGTCAGGTGAGATCAAGTGTCAAGTTCTGCTACGCCGTGGTGGCCTCACTCGTGCGTTTGAGGAGAGCCAAGGCTTCGCGTGATCTTCTGGTACGTGTCTAAAAAGCGCTTATAGAACCAATTCTAACTTACGGAATTACTCTGTGTGGCGCCACGTATTCCACGACCCTAGACAAGCTAAGGGTCGTTCAGAATGACGCGGTTAGAGCCATAATAGGTCTTCCTCGTCGCGCGAGTGTGACTCCATGGTACACCAGGCTCGGGCTTCTCAAGCTTGGTCAGCTGGCACGTTTAAAGTTAGCCGTGCTAGCCTATAAGGTGCAAAACAATGGAATACCTTCAGATTGTGTTTTTGACTTCATCCTTTCCCCAGTACGGTCGCAGCGCTACAGGAACCAACTCAGAGTGCCAGGGTTCAGACTCACTCTACTTCGCCACTCACTGGCCTACATGCTGCCCACGGTCTGGAACGAGCTGCCATTGGCGCTTCGAAATGCAAGCCGGGCCGCAGTTTTGAAACGACATCTTCTCTTACTGCTGAAGAACGAATAAACAAGTGACTCCGAGTGAATTGTTTTGGATTTGTTTTACTATATAGGTATTGAACTTGTAGTGGGTTGGTTCTAAAGTTTTAAACTTGTATTAGGTTGGTTCTAGGATTTTAGACTTGACATATGTAGACATACACTTCTGATTTGTGCATACACTCGTAGACTTCTGTTGTGTTGCTTATGCTCAATTTTATTACTTTGCCGCGTGCACACTTTTGATCGGTGCAAACACTCTTGTATTGTGTATGTTTTGAATGAAAGGTGACAGATTGCCAACTTGTTGGGCACGTCAATAAACCTGATTGATTGATTGATTGGAATCGATGTGGCGGTGGATCCTGTTCTCTTAATAACGTTGTCTCTTGTTACTTGCGGTAATCCGTATTTTTCACAGTTAAATACTGATTTTAAATCCTGGTATGCGCATGTTTGATGCCGCTGTTCCACATACGATCTTACAAGTTTCAATGTATTTCCTCTCATTCCCACTCTGGCAAGCTTGTTTACTAGTCGACAATGAAAAGTGACTTCCAATACCTCCCTAAGGTTAATGAACAAGACTATAGTTTTTTCTTGTTACTTACTTAAGAAAATTGTGTAATTTCCTGTAAAGTGCCCACGATTGTAGATCGTCATTTGTAAAATGATTACTGTGATTTTCGTATAATGGCATTATCTTCTAGCGAACAGCTTATTCTTGAGTGCATAAGCTTTTCTATAACTTTATTGAAGACACTCAATTTGATGTTTTTAGAAGAGTCGGATAGAAATCATTAGCAAACTTTTAGCAACGTTTGTGAATGTTTCAGCAAAAATTAACCTGCAACTTTTGATAATGCCAGCTAATGTCGATCATTCCCTGGCGCTGTTTTGTTTGCAGGCCATTAACAAGGTTGAGTACGTCTGAAAGAATTGCCTGGCAAAATTACCACATCTTGTCAATCATCTCGTAGCTTGACAGATCTTGAGTCGCGTTTACATCACCGTTGCCATTCTACCTGCCGTTGCAGATGAGAAATTGATTCTTATCAATTTGTCATTAATACTATCATATATTAAAATCACCTTTATTAGGTACATAGCCAATGGTCAAATTGTATAATTAAAACAATATCACTGCGAAAGGCTTCTTACAGAGACATATATGGATGGGGGTCGTGGACGCCGTGTTCCCGCACAGGACGTGGTGGAACCCGTGTACCGCAAAACGAGTCACTACGTGGCGGTTTGTGCGGCCTAGGTCCTTTCAAATGATGTCTCGCATGACACCCGTGTCGAAGATGTCCGGGTCGAAGTCCGGCCATATTGTCCTCTCACATGTGGATGAATTCCTTGTAGGCGGAAATCTCCGGCAGTTTGAAGCGTCTCTTCAGATCCTCGATGAACAGCGGAGTGTCCGCCAGCAAATACAGGTAGTTCAATAAGTTCTTAGAATGAGCTTTTTAGAATTCGAATTTTGGCGCGCTTCCACCGCTATTAGGAACTGCAACTTCGACTGCCAGCAGTCAAAATATTATGGTGATTGGCCGTTGCGATTTCGTTTGATCGCTTTTCCCGTGCAACGTATCGGCGTGATTTTGAAAAATGGAGAAAAAAGAGTTTCGAGTGGTTATCAAGCATTTTATTTCAAAGGTTGGACTGCGACCCAAGTAAAAACTGAGTTAGACGAGGTGTACGGTGACTCTGCGCCATGTTTTGCCACTGTTTCCAACTGGATTATAAGTTAAAAAGAGGTCGCAGGAGCACCGGGATGAACTACGTTCAAAACGCCCAAAAACGGCAACTGATTAGGAAAACGTGGAAAAGGTGCGGAAAATCGTTGCCGCAGATAAACGAGTGAACATTAGGGAGATAGCGGAGGCCTTGGGGATCAGTTTGGGTAGTGTGCATTTCATCCTGCACGAAAACTTGAAGATGAAAGAGCTCAGAGAAAAATGGCTGCCGCATTTGCTCAACCAAGGCCAAAAAAACGCGCCTGTTTTCGCTTCACAGCGAAATTTGGCTAAGATGTCGAACAATCCGTCGGATTTTTGGCGCAGATTCATGACCGTCGATGAAAGCTGGGTCCATCACTACACTCCCGAGACCCAAGAAGCATCTTGCCAATGGTGTGCACCTGATGAAGGACCTCCGAAGAGGGTGCGGACAACGGCATTGACCGGAAAGGTGATGGCTACAGTTTTTTAAGACCAACGTAGAATAATGCTGGTCGACTACCTTGAGAGCGGTAAAACGATCACAGGAGAATATTAGGCAAGACTGTTAGACTGCCTTTAGCAAGAACTCATCGTGAAACGGCCCGCTTTGCAGAAGAAGGTTGTCCTGTTTCACCAGGACAATGCTCCTGCACACAAGTCCCGGCAAGCATCGGCAAAACTGGCCCAACTGAGGTTCGAACTTATTGAACAACCTTCCTATTCTCCAGACCTGGCCCCCTCTGATTATTTCCTCTTCGGACATTTGAAGAATAGTCTCGGTGGAAAGCGTTTTTCCAGCAATGAAGAGGTTAAGGCTGCTGTCAATGCCTATTTTCAGTCTAAAGACGCGGAATTCTACTTAAGAGGTATAAAAGCTCTGAAATCTTGGTGGGAAAAGTGTATTGAGCATCTCGGGGAGTATATCGAATAGATAAATTTAAAAACATGATTTGGAAAATTCTTGGTTTTCATTCTAAGAACTTATTGAACTACCTGTACACAAGGCGGTTCTTGCTCGAGGAGTGCAGGCCCATTACACGGTTGAGGTAAGTCGGTTTGACGTCGTCCAGCATCTCACGTTGCTGCCGCGAGAGCATCTTCAAATGACCTAGATGTCGTAAGAAGCGACGGGGGCCAGCTTGAGGTCGAAGAGGCCAAAGCAGTGAGGGAGAGCAGCTGCTTCTGTATCCCAACTGATGCTACTAGCGCATTCCTCACTCGATCCGTGATGTGCTCTGAGAATGAACGGCCGTTGGAGGGGATGACGATGTCGAGGTACTTGGAGCTTTTGATATACTTGAGCTCCGTCGAGACGAGCCGCAGAGTGTCGTTGCCAGCTACCCGACCTCCCTTGCGGAACTTCATAGCTTCGGTCTTGAACAGATTGATCTCGAGACCGATGCTCTGCACGTAAGTCGCGAGCCTTGCAGTTGGAACCTTGACGTGCGGTAGATCACTACGTCGTTAGCGTACATCAGGACCTGCACTATATTGCGGGTGCCCTCCACCTGACAAGGGAGGTCGGCCAGCAGCACTGAGAACGACAGAGGGCTTAGGTTGTCGCCCTGTGAGAAGCCCGTCGTCTGCAGGAAGGGGTCGAGTTTGGCCACGCCTTCATCGATGGAAATGGGATTCTCCTGGAGGATGGCGGCCAGGATGTTGGAGGGCTAACCTACCTCAAACAGCTTGGCGATGATCTTGTCTCTTGGGGCCGAGTCAAACGCTGAGCGGAAGTCTACGTAGACAGCGTACATAAAGGTGCCTTAGAATTGAAGTACTCACTAAGCATCAACGAGCAGGAAGCTGCAGGCATCCAACGTAGACCGCCCAGATAGCCGTGTGGCCAGGATTGCGGAAAGCAGCTTGTAGCAACAGCTTTTCTTTGCGATGTCCCTCCAAGAGGTTGGGAATGTAGGGTTCCCCTTCCCCTTTGGTATCACCGACAGCAGAGCGCTGCTCCAGTTCGAGGGGATGCGGCCGTGGCGGAGACAAGCGTTGAACAGACTCGTCCAGCACGGTGCCATAACCATGGCCTCCTTCAGGTGCTCGTTGCGGACGATGTCGGAGCCAGATGCCGCGGAAATGGTCGGAGATGATGCCTTGTCCAATCGGGCAAGTCCTCCTGCCCGACCGAAGGAGCCACTTGTAGGGCTGCTGCTCTGCCGCCTGCAGGAGTCGGGACTCCTGAAGCTGCAGGTAAAGACCACGCTGCGAGTCACACGTTTGCCGGCACGACTTCTTGAGCAGGACGGGGAGCGGCCTCATCCCGGGGTACCGAACGGCCAGAAAGGAGGCGCTGAGCTGGGCTTGACGGGTAATGGCGCAGATTTGGTTGAACCACGGTCAGAACCGCCGAGGCTCTGAGAGGCTACTGAGGACGTGCTGACGTTGACTAGCGTCTCGCAGTACTCGACCGCTGGATCGTGCCGGACTGGGAACAGTGTGGCCACGTTCTCCAGGAGGCGACGCGCGTCAAGGTGCCTGGGGAGAGCCTGACGTCGTGGAGTCGCAGTCGGGCGCCGGGGGAGCCACACATCGAGACCCACCGGCACAGTGTCATCAATATGAACATCATCTTTACATAAACGTAGATTGCCAGGGTCAAGTGTGGCCGTATTAGCCTTTCCTCGTAGATATTTATTATTAGCTTTCCATGCTTTTTCAGCCGATGCATTTCGTAACATTTTGTCATCAAATTACGACATTAATTTCTTGGTTAACTTTTTTCGCGCAAAGTTCTATACACGCGATTCAGTCCAGCACTGTTTTTACTTATTGTTTAGCTCACCTAGTTTGTTCTTTTGTTTTGTCATTTTCAACAATATCATTGTTCATCTATTGTTGTTTAACGCAGCTGTTTAATATATAGACAAATAACATTTTAAATAGTGCTTTCTTGACTATTGCTTTCTTGGCACTTCTCTAGTGCAAAGAAAACAGACTTAGTTGTAGCTTAGGCCGAGGCAGATGAAAGTATCTTGTCCCATTCAGCTGTCTGAACCTCCCGTAAAAGTTTACCTTTATCAATTGTGCCTTGATTAGTAACGTGCTCAGAGGGTTCATCTTGTAAATGAAGCTTGACAGGCGCCCGTCGGTCTGTGTGCACACATACTAACGGCCATAAAAGACAGGAAGACAATTTTAAATGCTATGTTCTTCTGTGCCAACATGAGACCTTTTTTCATTGTCTAATGCGCTGTATTCGTATAATGATGTATTTGGGTGCTCGTTCAGATCTGGCAAAACAACAATACCTCACTAAGAAGGACGAGTCGTAGAAAGGCGACAACTGTAATGTAATAAGAACGCTGAACCCTATAACGCCATTTTAGAGCTACTACTAGCCGAACCGAGGGCATGCCTTGTTTATATATCTATACATATAAGACTGTAGAGTGGCATTGTTGTTGTAGGCGGCCATGTATGTCGAAATAGCTTAGCGGTTGTTGCTAATAGCGGCGCATTTAGCAAACTTAGCAGAGGAGTCGGATGGAATTAAACTCACAGCCGTGGCTTGTCAATGTTCGTGTTTTCTTTCCATCAACCCGGTAAGATGCTCACAGTTCAGAAGTGGGGTAACGCGGACCGGATTGAGGCGCCGAGAGGCACAGCGAGGGTGCCGAGTCCACGGCGAACAGCAGCGAGGTGGTGCGGTTACGCGTGCGGCTCGCGATGCAATAGTGCTGAGAGAAAAGTGAGACTGAGTGTGGTGCCTCAGGCGGGGTCTCACTGTTTAGGTTGTCGTCGTAGCTGAGTCGACGCGAGTAACAATCGACCGGGTGTCCGTGAATTAGTCGTCGCGTGTCGTGGAAGAGGCGAGCGCGCACGCAGAGTTGCAGAGGCAGCACGAGGTTAGGGTTATCGGGCGAGGGTTATCGGCGCCGGTACAACAATGGCGACGAACGGCGGCGGCGGGACCCCGCTAACTCTAGACCAGCTGGCCGTAATGATGAGTTCGATGAGGACGATGGCAGATGCTACGCAGGCCACGGTGGCCCAGTTGACGGTGTCGAAGAAGACGGAACCGAGCATGGCAATGCAGATCGAGACGGCTAGCGCCATTAAAACTATTATTGTCGACCGGAGAAAACCAATGCTAGAGTGTTGGCCGGACTGCCTTCAGAGTTTGAAATTGTGATACATTGCATACTCTGTTTTGCAAAAATATCACAATTAAGTTCGGGCATTGAGTCAAAATGATGTCTAAGTACGTTAACCTATTCATTTACTCTACCGTTTCCCCTTTTAGCCTAAAATGTCGTAGCTAGCCTCCGCCAGAACTTCTTTTTTTTTAACTTAATAGCTTTAACCCAATCTACGAATCTAGAATTAAATTTAATAGAAAGGGCTGGACATGTTGAGATATCTAGGACTTCCCTAACTGTCCTTGTAAGTAACTGCATGGTCGCTGACTCTCAGGGGTGTAGTTTATCATACATTCTCAGAAAAATTGATGAACAACAGGGATTGGAGCGAGAACATTCCATTAGATGGCAACCACGAGTTACGCACTAACCCCCCTAGGCTACGGCGCCACCTCTTTGCTGTAGTTATTTGCCAATATCTATATTTTCAACCCGACCTCGTGCACACAGTAGAAAATGGTTGGCTGCAAATATGCCGGCTACAGCTGTGTGTAGGAACATTCTTAAGACAAACATTAATTGGCTGAGGTATATATATATATATATATATATGAACTACGACCCTTGTGAAAAGCAAAGGTATATTACAGGGAACTCGTGTGTTTTTCTTTATTAATGGGTTCTTATAGAGTAGGTAGTGTTGGGTGATCGGCGGTTTTGTTCGACGTTTGCACCACTATCAGGCTATAAAGAATAACATTCAGTGCCATAGAAACTACTTCTTTTACTTGTATATTGCTATTGTAGAACCCTTAACCAGTACACCACTTAGTATTTCATATCTAGAAACCTAAAATCTTGTTGCGGATGGATCCGTCTGCAACCGGTGGCTGCTGCAGTGTAAAACCTTACGCATGGACCGCGAGTATCCGCGCAGGATCTCAAGCTAAACGGAGCAAGCTTCCGGATTGAGTCACCTTCGCCTAGCGTAAGCTAAATTCATCTTGAACTATGCCATAACCTGTTAAGCTGAATATCAATGGGAGTCATCAAGTTAATGATGCTGCGCAAATTCCAAACTGTGGACGTGCACTTGGGTATATAATTCAAGCGATTAAGTATAACGTCAAAGGGTTCCCAAAGAGTGCCTCGAAGATATGCATGTCCCTTCACAGGCACTCATTACTCTTCTACGTTATCAGTTAGCTAATGGGTGCGTCGCGGTTAAAAAAAGATGAAAAGGAATAAATCCATATTGGAGGACCAAACATACGCCATATCCATAGGACGAAAGGCTGCATGGGTGTTAAAATGTGTGAGCGATTGCCTTAAAGTGGCCTTGGGTCTACTGTTCCTCTTGGCGAACATGAATCGTGTTTGATGTTCACCACAACTACTATGCTGGAGTCTACTAAGGAGATGTATTGCTCCGAAAAAAATGGAAAACTATGATTGGGTTCACGTTAGACACGAGACTTACCATTAGTTGCTTGCATTTGGCGCTCTGCCACGTATTGACTTTCACTTGTTGCCATAATATATTTCCTGCTCAAATATCCGCTCTAACAAGATTGCTGCTCTGAAATAATCATAGGTCGAAGGCACTTAACTTAAAACTTCCTTAACGTTCTCATTAATCAGGCCTACCACTTAAGGCCATCTAAAGTAACAAGACAATTTCACAAATATACAATTATTGAATGAGAGCTTAACGCTTAGTTTGTGGTCAAACTTGACCTGCAGAAAGGTTAACGTATGTTCCATGCAAATACAGTAGAAAAAAAGTTAGTTTCTTTGTATTAAGTATAAAACTTTTTAAACTATACAAACATAGCACGAAACATTCTATGTAATGATGCAAAGGTGGGAGGGTGTGTATCAGAATCACGACAATTAAATCGTTTATCTTGTAAAAGGCAGTACGTCTGCCCGAATGAAAAAAATAGAGTAAAACGTTTGTATATGCATACATACCTGAAAATTATATAGAACACTATATACAGATTCCACAATAAGGTGATATCTAAAAAATCAGCTTGGGGAGGTCACGTTATGCGTTGGTGGCAAGGTGTTGAACGCAATGTTCGCCTATCAAAAAATCTACGGCACGACACGACACAAAACGTCGTATCTATTGAGATTTGAATTTATCATTTATCTACAAAAACGCGCTACAGCTTAGAAATACTAAGCTGCGATCCTGCTTCATAGATAAGAGTTTTGTTTTAACTAGACCACGTGAAATCTGATTTGGGATAGCATACTTATGGCTTCAGACCCACATTACAGAGAAGCTGGCATATTTTCTGCATACTAAAAACGTACGTTGGTGCTTCCTCTGTTTATCAGTGTATATATATATATATATATATATAGCTTTTCAAACGACGTACAACTGTCCGTAGGATGTACAGTGGGCAAAGACCTTTGACCGTTGGCCAAGGACATTGCAGAGGCTGACTCTGAAAGTGCTCTTCACGCTGAGTAATGGGCCAAAGGCACCACTAATGTGCCAAAGGCAGAACTCGCCTGCTGAACCCGTCGGCTACGACTAAGAGAAGAACCAACATGGCAATGGTTATATTAATTAGCTCTCTATATGTATGTATTAGGTCTCTCTCTATATATATATATATATACAGAGAGAGAAAATTAACTCCTCACCTACATTGACATGCTTGACTACGACACACGGCTGGCTTGGTGCAAAAAGAGCGGCGGGGTAGGCGAGGCCACGAGAATTAATGAGTGCGAAGTGCGTAATGAACTGTTTTCGGGGCCATTTCATGCAGAGCCTCCGATAACCTGGTGTACATCGATCACGCATGGACATGTCTAGTGCTACCGCGGTCTCCACTACTGCCAACAAATAGTGTAGTGGAGCGGAAGCCAATGGTAGTGCAGCCGACTGGAATGGACCTTAGTGGACGCTCCGACTCTCTCTTACGGATCGGGGAACTTCGCCTCAACCTCATCGGCTCGACTGTCGATAGCCCAGTCGGAGGCAGTAAATCTTTCTGTTCCTTTCGCGTCAGGCGTCGAGAAGCTATCGAATTTTAGGGAAAACGCACCTATCGACTTGTTTACTCGGCTCTATCCAAAAGGCCTGCATCTTGTGGCAGCTAGGAAATTGGTCAGAATTTGCAGCGTATTACGACTAGTCATGGCTGTACTTACAAAATTGTCATGTATATGCATATATACTTTTCGGGCCCAGTCATTTTGCTATACCTTGGGATGCCCACTACTTGAGCAGGGCTAGCCAAACGTAATACCCCAGCAATGTAATAATAATAATATACTCATGGGGTTGTAGTGCGTATTCTTTGAGACATCTGTGCTCTCTGTTTTGTTTTCTTCTCTCTGATATTGGTATATTTTACAACGGTATTTACCTTTTTGTTATTAATTAATTTAAATCAGAAACTATAAACTCGTCTCTATGAATGGCTCCTCTGGGATTTGAAACCACAACCTCCAAAATGCAAGAAAGGCAACACCCTTGCCACTAAGCCACTTGGCTCGGTCCAATATTGTAATTGTTTCTTAAAGTAAAACGGATAAATATATTTGATATATTGTTATTAGTATATATATATATATATATATATGTATATATATATATATATATATATATATATATATATATATATATATATATATATATATATATATATTTATACATATATACTAACTACTGCCCTTATCCACGGTTGCAATCGCCAGGGCCACTCTTTGCTACCAAGGTGAATCTTACTTTTCAGACGGGCATTCCCAGAGGAGCGCTGCAACAACAAGTCTATCCCGTCATCAATAGATAGATCCTGCCTTGTATACCACGACGAGGCCAGGAACGACCACGCTTTGCAAGGCCAGTCCTAGGGTGCCACTATATAGAAAAAAAGCGCACTGCCGCAT
The DNA here is from genome assembly GCA_003439945.1 of Dermanyssus gallinae. Lineage (NCBI taxonomy): Eukaryota > Metazoa > Arthropoda > Arachnida > Mesostigmata > Dermanyssidae > Dermanyssus > Dermanyssus gallinae. The sequence continues at coordinate 26,487 of QVRM01006458.1, forward strand.
TTTGTCGGTCAACCAAAAGATCGACTACAAGAAGAGATCAGGATATGAAGAGAAAAAAACAGGCAGACAGGAGAAAGGACCGAAGGAGATTGCTCGACAGCATTGGCAGGCAGTATCCTTGTAGCATTGAATAGACTTCTCGCTCACGCATGGTTATGACGTGGCACGGACTTCGTTTATGTTGCTGCCCCAAAGTCGGCGGCTCTATTAGTATCACCGTAGAGGTCGTACTAGCGCCAGAAAAAGCCTGCCCTATTGTTACATAACCGGTAAACGGAAAAAGCCCCGACAAACAAAGTGCAAATGCCTAGATGACAGGACGACTGTTGCCCAACCCCTAAAAGGCTTTGCTGTAGCATCGAACGAAGACGACGACGACGACGACAACATAAACGCATTAGGAAACGCGCAGGTAGGTCCGCCTCGCCGGATAGCAGCAGCAGTATTTTTCTTTTATCTGCCACCTTTCAATAATATCTACTATGGGAAAAGTATCATCTTCAGGAACCTATCTTCGCTAATGACATCAGCTCTGCAAGGCATGCCATATATATATATATATATATATATATATATATATATATATTTTTTTTTTTTTTAATTTCTCTATGCACCTCTGTGGCTCACGTCTCGTTCACTAGATGGAGTCTCTGAGGAGTCGATTTCTTTACATAAACCTGTTCAGCTAGCTACATTTATTGTAACGTTGGCCTGTTTGGGGGAGGCAAGGTTTAACTGACTGTGGATTGCACAGCAATAGGACAACAACAGAAGCGTCAATAAAATGCAAGTATTGTCTTGTCCTAGACCATTTCGGTAAACGGCTGTACAATACGGTAATTTACAAAACTAACTCATCGTCGCAGAGATTCAGTGGGGCTTCGTTTGCGCTTCGAGACGGGAAGCGCTCTCGTAACACGAGCAGCTCGAAACGCGATAATATAATCTAATCGGTTCTCGGTAGACTTTTACTGGATACGACAGAAGAGCCACGAATAAGCACCACGGGTTGGAAAGATAGGCGCTTATAAATTGTATGGGCTGTTCTGATCTGTTCTGTGCGTAGAATCGCTTTGCTCATTGGTTTTCCTTCCAGTAGAGTGCTTCCTCCTACTATCGATTTTGCGCCTGTAAACGTGAGTCTAAACGTGCGCAAGAGGCGGATGTATGCAACTACTGCACTGTCGCTACGTCAAGTCATGTCGACGCACCAGTGTCTGCAACAAATGAGCGTATACCACAAAGGCATTCCGTCGGCCTGGCCGACTTCGGCTCGGCGGCGCGCCCGACGGTTCGCGAAAGCAGCAATACGCGCTTTCGTATTTGATACAAATACCCTCGTTCCACTAGCCATTGCTGAGCCGCCACGACACAGCCCCGACACAGTTCTCCTCCACGTCCCGGGCCGCCCCAAGGAGGCCACCGGCACAGCAATACCTAGAAAGCAGCGACGCTGGCTCGGATGCGGCGAAAGCAGTCACGGCTGGCACGGATAGTCTGTGTTGGCTGTGAGCCCAAACTCAGAGATCGATCACCTTTGATGTCACGCGTTACATTCGTCTGTAGAGGTGGTGCCTATGTTTGCAACAACAACAACGACAGCAACAACGAAACAGAAATTTGCATGCAGCAAAGCGAGACCCACAGAAACCTAACCCGACATACAGACTTAGTACGAGCACGCATTTGCCTCCTATGAACGTAAATTTGCAACATCTCCTGTTGTCACCCACCGAAGCCAGTCACTGAAGGTAGCTGACAACCGTTGTTGGAATAGGCGGGCTTTGCACCTATTACAGTTAAACGTGAACGCCTCGATGTTGGGAAGAGAAGCCTTATCAACTATATAGGCTTTATATACAAATTGCACAAGCCCTGACGAATGCTATTTCGATCTATTCGATAGTTGTTATCTTCTGCGTAAAGCAGATATGACTTGACTGAATATGTAATGAAGGGAACATTACATATGCGACGCAAAACCCGCCGATTGTGTCTATCTATGTAAGACCGAAACGTGTTTAAGTACAGGTAGTTCAATAAGTTCTTAGAATGAGCTTTTTAGAATTAGAATTTTGGCACGCTTTCACCGCTAATAGGAACTGCAACTTTTCGACTGCTAGCACTCAATATATTATGGTGATTGGCCGTTGCGATTTCGTTTGATAGCTTTTCCCGTGCAACGTATCGGCGTGATTTTTAAAAATGGAGAAAAAAGAGTTTCGAGTGGTTATCAAGCATTTTTATTTCAAAGGTTGGAATGCGACCCAAGTAAAAATTGAGTTAGACGAGACGTACAGTGACTCTGCGCCATGTTTTGTTACTGTTTCCAACTGGATTAATGTGTTAAAAAGAGGTCGCAGGAGCACCGAGGATGAACTACGTCCAGGAGGCCAAAAAACGGCAACTGATGAGGAAAACGTAGAGAAAGTGCGAAAAATTCTTGGCACAGATAAGCGAATGAACATTAAGGAAATAGCGGAGGCATTAGGGATTCGTTTAGGCAGTGTGCATTTTATCCTACACGAAAACTTGAAGATGAAAGAGCTTAGAGCAAAATGGCTGCCGCATTTGCTCAACCAAGGCCAAAAAGACGCGCCTGTTTTGGCTTTACAGCGAAATTTGGCCAAGATGTCGAACAATCTGTCGGATTTTTGGTGCAGATTCATGACCGTCGATGAAAGCCGGGTTCATCACTACACTCCCAAGACCCAAGAAGCATCTTGCCAATGGTGTGCACCTGATGAAGGACCTCCGAAGAGGGTGCGGACAAAGGCATTGACCGGAAAGGTGATGGCTACAGTTTTTTAAGACCAACGTAGAATAATGCTGGTCGACTACCTTAAGAGCTGTAAAACGATCACAGGAGAATATTATGCAAGACTGTTGGACTGCCGTTAGCAAGAACTCATCGTGAAACGGCCCGCTTTGCAGAAGAAGGTTGTCCCGTTTCACCAGGGCAATGATCCCGCACACAAGTCCCGGCAAGCATCGGCAAAACTGGCCCAACTGAGGTTCGAACTTATTGAACAACCCTCCTATTCTCCAGACCTGGCCCCCTCTGATTATTGCCTCTTCGGACATTTGAAGAATAGTCTCGGTGGAAAGCGTTTTTCCAGCAATGAAGAGGTTAAGGCTGCTGTCAATGCCTATTTCAGTCTAACGACGCGGAATTCTACTCAAGAGGTATGAAAGCTCTGAAATCTCGGTGGGAAAAGTGTATTGAGCTTCTCGGGGAGTATATCGAATAAGAAAAATTTAAAAACATGATTTGGAAAATTTTCGGTTTTCATTCTAAGAACTTATTGAACTACCTGTATTTACACACTATTTAGATAATGTAGATATTCTTATTGTTTGTTATTTATTATTAGATCGATTATATAATATGTAGATATATTTATTATACAGATATTTTAAAATGCAGCCTAGAAAGTTTCAGAAGAACCGAATTATCGGAGATAACATTTGTGTGTAAATCTGATTTCTTCACGTAGCTTATACTGCTCGCAACGTAACGACATGTACATGTGGCTTTGAATATAAGTAGTCCTACTAGAATAGCCTAGCAAGGAGTAATATTGGAAAACTGTTATGTTCAGGCGAACTTGAAACATGAGGCGTGAGATGTCTTAACTATCAAGTTTGTCTGGATATAACAGTAAACCAATATTTGCGCTTAACTCTACGTGCTCTCCGGATTGTGTGAATATGCTGAGCCTGCCACTGTGTTCCAGCCGGCTACTAGTAATGATACTTGTTCGAGACCCGTCTAGACTACCAGCAAGGAACAACGACCTTTACCAGTTATATATCTAGCTCACAATATTCTCTAGCAGGACTACAGCGAAAGGCGGGTGCAAGCGGGTCGACTACTTTAGCGGCTTCATCTTCCCTCCTCGTTGTGCTTAATTAGAGGCCAATTCACCCGCCATTCCTTTCCCCTCGATGTGCCCCGGGTCTCTCTCACCCTCGTATGACATACTCGCATATACAAGCACGTTTCCTCTAGGCTTGGACATTATCGTGGTGTAATTTGATCATCGCGGGACGCCAGCCAAAACGAAAACGACTCGCACGGTACATAGGCAGGCACACAAGTCCTTAGGGATTTCTTTCACGCGCACACTCATTGTAGATTATTCAAATTTTCTTATATATATATATAGTAGTTTGGTTCCCTCACTCTATACTGCGTCCTGCGTCGCCCCACAAGAACGAGAATACTGTAAACAGTGCACGGCAGAAGCTGCGCTATGCTGACCATATATAGAGTTTCGAAGAAAACTGACCAAGTCTTAAATTTAAATCATCGACTGATTCATACTTCTGATCAGGCAATTCTGAGACATCGATGATCGGGAAATAACATTTACCTAGATACCCTTCTTATATACACAAGCTGTTGAGCTTGTCTGAGAGTAATCTGTGGCGTTGTTTACTGTCTAGTGTACGGATAAGGGAGGGAGGAGGACGAGATCTGTGGCGATTACAGCCCACAGTAGGATCTACATCGATACGGTGGAACGATGCGATGCGTAGTAGCAAACTCGTCTCGAGTTCCTCGACCAGAGGACCTCGGTGGGAGTGGTGAAAAGGAGGGCGTTGATGTCGATAGTTTTCGTTCACGCCCCGGCCGAACCGCCCCGCTGACGACGCCCAGTGCTGGTCGCGCAGACGCCGACTCGGCTGTAAGAAAGCCAGGCGGACAACGTGCAATTTGCCGCGTACATGAGACAATGGTTCTCTTCGACCTCTTTCTGGTCATGACCCATGTCAAATCTGGCAACATCTGTCCCCTGGCATGAGCAGCATCAACAGCAGCAACAGCCGAGTAGAAGCGCTAGAGTAACACAGCAAGAGAAATGAGGATACTGCCTTCTCACTTTTTTACTACTTTTACGTCTACAATGTCTACTATGAATAACTACCACTATGAGCCACCTACCACTACAGCGCTGGAGTATGTTTAGCTGGCTTGCTGCCAACACCGTCCTCTTTATGATGACGACGATGATGATGATGATGAGGAGGCGAGATCGGCGACTGCGCTTAACGCCATGAGGCCGTCGTGCAAACTAATCCCGTTTCTAGCCTCGTTGACGCGTCAGACGAACCGCTGTCGCCAGTCCCGGTGTGCCCCACGCTAACGAGATGGCCCGGCTCCTTCACCACTGCCGGCCTCTTTCGTGTTCATGCCTTTCGTTCGGGCTACTCCAGCCCACTAACGAGCTCTATATGCGATAGGATTCCTGGATGGGCTAAACGCAAGGCCGCCCAACAGTATCAGCGAGTCAGTCAACGATATATGGGACGATATATATATGTATATATATGTATATATTTTTGTTAATATATTGTACATACATCAACCTGCAGTAGCGCGACCGACGGAAACGATAATGGGTTGATGGAACTTCTGAGTAACAAAGGTCAGTTTTGCGCTAATGAACGTAATCTATTCACGTACGCTTGCCGAGACGAAGATGAGGGCACTATCCATCCTCAGTTCCAAAATCATGATTTATTTAATCAAAATTGTATAAAGAACATTATTATTCCTACGGGATCTCAGGGAACCCTTCGGCGGAGAGAAGGGACCCTTCGACTGACGCCGCGTTTCCCCGCTGAAGCTCGATCGATACCCGCTGCAGTAGGAACTCTCCAGAACGAGGATCCCTTGTGACAGCGTTTAGTCGTTTTCCAAGCTCTTTAAGAAATGCTGACGTTTCCAGTTCCAAAATCTGCAACGTCCGATGAAATTTTATTTCCCTTAACGTCCTGGCATAGAAGCACGTTTCAGTACTGGTGCTTGATGCCCAGGTAACTGAGCAAAGGGTGGCCTATAGACAAACAACAGCTACAAAAAGCTGCCCGCGGATAGTAAGCGCCGATATGAAGAGAAGACAGAGGCGCGCCTGCATAAGAGAGCGAAGGCTACGCCCTACGTCTGTCTGATTCGAACGCCGGCAGAATAACTTGCACCGCATGATGGAATAGCAGATTCGCCAGCACCTAACCACATCCTTATCCTTTAATTCACGTGAGAAATCGCTCACATGAGAAGAGCACCTCAAAGTCTGGGGACGACATCTGGCAGTACCACAGTAGTACACATAAAACGAGGTTTCTGTCTATCGCGTTTGACACAGAGATTTGATTCGTGTATCTGCTAGTATGTTGCGGTTGGAAGCAATTAGAATTGGGCAGAAGTCATCAGTCACTGAGCCCTTCGAGCAATGTCTGCGGATATGGCAAGCTAAAATGGCGGAAGTCATAGAAAGGGTTACTCGTGCGGATCTGCACCTCACCAATAACCTATTAGACGGAATGGCATGCAATGGCCGTCACGCGTACACAAGCTACATTCTGCACGGTTATCACTACCTGGTATGGTTCATTCGTGGATGTCCTCGTTATGAAACCTGCATAACGTTAGATTAAGCGAGCTCCGATACTAAGATGACATCATTTGACGCAGTCTATCTGATGCGCCCCGCTTTATGACGCAACTTATCCAGTATTGACCCGCATTTGTTCAGGGATTATTAGTAACCATGGGCATTGTAGAGGTAGGCGTCGTAGGAACACTAAGGTAATACAAGAAATGGCTCCATTGGAGGGGAGGGGGACAACGGACAAGACGCGACGCTGCGCCTAAACGTCCCGTTGTTTCAAAGGCCGTTATGCCGTGTCACAGTGGGCACATGAAAACGACTTGCTTAGCTTGTCCGAAAAACAAACATGAAAATATAAATCTGCGCCCGTGTGCGGTTTGGGTCACACGCGGGTTTCTACAGAGTCTACGGAGATGAACTAATTTAGCTTAGTAGCAAGCTAAGGCAAAATAAACGCGTCTCATAGACTTACTAGATACAATCCTTGTAAATAGCTAAAACAACCGCATAGAAAAAGGCCTTGTAATAAACTAAGGTGGAGCATAGAACGCACATTCAAGCTTCCTAATAGCCTTTGAAACAATGGATAGTGTATTTTCGTTTGTAACTGATCCTATTCGAAGTCGGGAATAACAAAACACCTTTTCCACGGTGTCGCGTACCGCGGACTAAAAATAACCTTACAATTAGACAGTTCTTCGAATTCAAACCAAACAACTGTCCCTATGCATATGTACGTGCATAGGGACAGTTATCCACCATGCGCAATTACCAGCGGACTATCACCCGATCGTCTGATCGAGGTAGAATAACGCCGCTTGCGGTTGCAATTTACTATTTTAGGCGGGGCTGTAGTTCTGGTGCCCCAGCACACAACGCCCTTTAGGTACGAAATTATCTGGACGAGACCTTTGCCAATCGCTGGATTAGCCGAGGCGGTCCACAAGCTTGGCCACCGCGGTCGCCCGATATATTCAGTCTTGACCTTTGGGGCCACCTTAAGGATCTAGTCTATGCAACTCCCGTTGAGTCTCCTATTGATCTAATCGACACGCGGATGGACGCGTTATGAGTACGACGCACCTACGATTGCACAGCTCTAGACGTTATTCGAAGATAGCTTACTGTAAACTTGTAACCTGTGAAGTTTTCGTTTACTAACTCGACGAATCGTTTCTTTTTTTTGCAAGAGCCCATATTGCACTATGTTTTCCCAATTCCACCAGACACACATCATGGCTTTCTCAGCTTGACTGTCCCCTTTTGCCGCGGTAAAATGCCCTTTGCTTGGTAGAACAAATGTTTTGATCTTATGTATTGTGTTAATAGTATATTGTAACGTCATTAATCTTAATGAGTAATTGAAAAAACCTGAAACTAGAAAGAGACGAGTTTTTTTGCAACAAAGGCTGACATAAGAGGCGAGGGGTGTGCTGTCGTTGTGAGGAATCCAGGCTTATCCTTTCACAGCCATGGTTCCTCTCTAAGGAAACGACTCATATAGATTCCATACAACTTCGCGATAATAGTATTAATTAAGAGTACAACTATGCGGCGCATATTTGTAAAAGAAACGCTTTTCTGCTCCTAAAACTCGTGTATTTAATTTTTTTACAATTTATTGTTGCAAAATTTCCGCGACATTATTGATGCTGTTCACGATTTTGTGATCGTTTTTTATGAGATGACTCCTTCAATCACAATAATCGAGAAGCGCCCTGATCCGTAATGCCGCTAATTAGTTCTAATCTAAGACTACAGAGATGATCTAATTTAGCTTAGTAGCGAGCTAAGGCAAAATAAACGCATCTCATAGACTTATGATAAAATCCTTGTAAATAGCTAAAACAACCGCATAGTAAAAAGCCTTGTAATAAACTAAAGTGGAGCATAGAACGCACATTCAAGCTTCCTAATAGCGTTTGAAACAATGGATAGTGTATTCTCTTTTGTAACTGATCCTATTTGAAGTAGGGAATAACAAAACATATTTTCCACGGTGTCGCGTACCGCGGACTGAAAATAACCTTACAATTAGACAGTTCTTCGAATTCAAACCGAACAATTTTAGAGCTCCGCATCCCATTAGTTGTAGGACTATTGCTCAAACGGAATACAATAATAGTTTATTTGCATGGCGGAAAACTTACAATTTAACGTTTTTTTTTAATACGATACCTGCCTGTACTCCACGCTAGAATGCCAATGTTTTTATGTTCTCTGACAGCTAAAAATCTTCAGCGAATTGCTCTGCTACGGTGCAAAATGTTTAAACAGACCTGCTTGGGATACAAAATATGGCACAATGCTAAAAAATCTTGTTCGTACCTTAAAAAGAATAAATATAAACATCAAAACGCATAATATTTCTTATAACCACCTCATGCTTCTGTACTCAAGTGCTCTCAGATGTAACCTTATATTATGTAGCTCAAAAGAGCTCTCAAACGTTAACGCTGCAATTTCTATGCTGATACTAGCGCCAGCGTAAGCCAAACAAATTGGCCTCACGGATTGAGTGGATCAATGTCATCTGCGAAGAAATGACTAGGTCCGATTGTAATCTCCGTTTACATTTGGTGTACTTATTTTTCGACTCTACTTGGCTAGGTACGGACTTTTGTTAACCGCCAAAAGGTCAGTTACGGTTTCATCTAACACCCACGACTTCTCAAAGGCAACTCGGATTAGACCGTTCAGTGTCCGGCCGTGTTTCTCTGCTATTTCGTGTTAATCTCTGCTGCTTCCAAATGCATAGGTTTCCGACTGAACCGAGGGCCTGTACAACCGTGTGATGGCTTGTTTGACGTAACTCAAATGCACCGACTGCTATGTGTACAGAGTCTCGAAGTAAATGTAGGCGCTAGTTGCAAACTTTGTATTTATTTAAAGGACTTATTTAAGTCAAGAAATTAACCAAGATAAACAAAAGTTACGCAGGTCCCTGACAAAGCTACCAATCGAGCCATTTTGGACTACATCAGCTCGACGAATCATTGGAAGCTGTATTATCAGCTATGATTTTTGTTAACCACTACAATGCTAAGACTTTCCTAGTTAATTCCTGCGGTAATTGGAATACCCAAAATCAATATGCATTAAAAGTTTCTTCGGCTTTCGTCTAAGTGTGACTTAAGTCGCATTCCTAGCCTACGAGCATGATGATGTTTCTACCCCTGCACCTCTAACAATCTGTAATTGGCAGGTAGCTACAATTGTGGGCGCTTGGCTTTCTAACTTTGGCCCAATTAGTTCAGTGCTCTGTATTCCCGACTTCGATCTTAGACGTGACATTTGCCCTGATAGATTAATTAGTTAGAAGACGAATATTCACAAACACATGCTTTGATTAAAGTATTAAGACTGATATCACTCGCAAGATGAACACCGGTGAAGTTGGGTCGACCGAATCATTTCCTAGATTAAATAGAGCGACTTCAGAGGACGATTTTCTCATTTTATGTTATGAAAAGCACTAGTGGGGAGAGTCCAACATCGATCTAAAATATTATATATGTAAAAATATAATCATAGTGACAATAGTCACTATGGCAGCGGCGGAGTTTTATGGACTCTGCAAAGCGGCGCTTAGTTCCGACCCTCCTGGAGCCTCCTTACTGACTAGTTTGAGCGTTTCCCTAGTGCGGTTAGTGTTGTTGAACTTGGGCTCTTGATATTTCTTTCCTGTCTTGCATTGTCTGTGCCATACTCCCCGAGGCAATCTAGCAAATATCTTTCTCCTAAACGCTACGAGCGAACGAACTCCATTAACCCCCTCTTACAAGGAGGCTGGGATGCCAGTGGAGAAAGTATATCTTGCCCTCGCCCGAACCTGTAATGAGTGCGCGCACGCTTTGCCCAGAAAAGTTTGCTTTATTTCATTACACTCCACCGGTGAATTGGGGTTGCCCGCCGCGGACATTCGAAAATGATTGAAAAATTATCATGTCCTAGCCTGTCTGATGGCGGATAGAAGGCCTGCCCCCTCCTCACTTCTTAGGGCTCTTTTATTCGCGGTCGATCCCTTTAGGGCACTCTGCTTCATTGTATGGGGGTACGGTACTCGTTTATCGCTTTCGGCTAGCTGGCTATCACCTGGACGCCGTCGCTCCGCCGCCGAGTAGGCCTTTCACAGGCAGTGGGCTGCTGCGATGTTGAAGTAGTATTAAAGAATGGTTCCAGCTCCTCGCCTCTTCCTGAGGCCATTTAGGTGAGAGGTTTTTAGCGGGTATTATGCCAACAACATCGGCACCAAGTCCTACACTACCCGCTTTGGGTGTGCGTAAAAGAATTTTTCCCTCTCACCAAAAAAAAAAGTGGGTTGCTGCGAGGAGGGTTTCTCTCCATTCGAACAGCAAGCCCCCTCCCTACCGACTGATCAAGCAGTCGGTAAACAACCGCCAGCCACGTTTGTTGCTGCCCAGCGCCAAGAGCCCATTCCTTCCAGTTCCGAGAAAGCTTAAGCTTCTCCCCAATCGACCAAAAGCTGCGTGTTAAGCCGCACCTAGGCGCGCATCAGGGTCGTCATCTCACACCGGATGCCACCTGAATGCTTGCGTTTATACCACGTTCAGTTATGCGAGGGTCAAACAAAGGAGTTTGGTCTGAATCAACTGGTTTAAGAATGCGTTCGTAAACGCGAAACAAAGAAAACGTGAACGTTGAAACAACCATTCGAATTTTGCTGCCAGTTGTGAAACGAAAAGAGCCGGCTTGAATAATACTGTGCCAAGCCAGAACCGTGTCCTCGTCCGGCGGAGCTAACAAAGAGAGGGTTAAATGACCATTATTAAGTGGTAAATAGCAGATGCCTGTATAAACGAATTAATTAATAAAACGCATACTTCTATTCATGAGTCCTTGCAAGGCGGAGGTATGTTGAGCAACGCTCAAAAGCACACAGCCTCTGTACTGAGGAGGTTGCCTAACGGTCAGATCATGTGCTCGTTGCATCATGAAAGGACTAGAAGCAGATAACCAAAATAGTAAAATATGAAAGAGTGTACAGTACTATGGTATCAAGCAATAATAATAATAATATAATTAAAATGGCTATATATCAATTTATGTAAACAATTCAATTAAACAACAAGCAAAGGTTCTTAAGATAAGGAGACGAATATTACTCATAAAAATATGGCACCGAAATTATAAAGCAGTGCAGTAATTTTAAATAAAGTAAATTAAAACAGCCGTGCTCTTTAAATAGCAAGCCGACTGATTCTGTAAGTCGCAGACCAAATATAGCGCCACGCTTATTTTATATATATATTATGCCTAGGGAAGTGATTTTCGGGAACAGCTCTAGTAGGGTGCCATCAGTAAGTAGTTGCCCCTGGAGAAGGTTGTGGTGGAGTGGAACATCCGGAAAAGTGCCACAACGTTTTTTGCGGCGTTAAGCTTCATCCGAAGTTTGCAAAAAGCAATAAAGAGGACTGCGGTGGCTTGGTCCGCCACACTAAAGCCGGCCCGCAAGTTATCTTTAGATAAGAGGTCAAGGAGAATGCGGTCACAGAATAGGATGCTGCATGTACATGGAAGAACCTTTAGAAGAACTTTAGCCAATACGAATATAAGTATAAACAAGAAAGGTTCCATTAAAAATTCCTAAGGCGCATGGCAAACTGGTCGGATAGGGCCTGTTGGTCCGTTACAATAACAATCCTATCATGGGGATACAACTGAAACTAACCCAAACATCATTATCTAAGCCTAAAGAATAAAGGATTAAAATTAAGATGTCGTTACAGTGGAGAGCCTTGCTCAACTATCGACAGCAATTGCGAGACATTCATTAATCTAAACGGAAGGCTCAATGATAGCCTGGTAGATAGAAACATTGGTGATTTCGATAGACCTTCTAGCAATAGTCAATCTGATTGGCCGATGGCTTTCAGCCTCTTGTTGAAACCCCCTTGTAAAAAGCATTTTCACAGGCCCTCTTGAAACTGCGCAAAATATTGACTATCGATGGGTAAATAATTATGTAAGCGATGGCAGCAGCGAGGAAGAAGATACTATTTTCAATTACTTTGTAAGGTTTTACATTTGTGAATTACCTTGCGGTCCACACTTATGCCCAGCCACTAAAGAAAAGACTTGATCACAAATGTTAAATAATTTAGAGTCAAACGTTTAAACAACTGCATCAGAATCTGGGGAGATTAGACAATCAGACCAGACCTTCGTGACCAGCTTGTCGGCAAACTGATCACAGTTAAAGGTGCTAAAAGTCCGCTTGGCCTATTCCCTTCTACTGTGCGAAAGCAGCAACAGCAAGGACAGATTTGAGAAGCAAACATCGTAATGCGGGTAATGATCAGAGAAGATTAATGTTGAGATAACGACAGCAACCTAACTGTGAAGAGTGGCCACCGTTATCGACGCATAACATGGTCCCCTGCAGAAGCGGAAATGGAGCGAGCTAGTTCGGTAATTATTTCAGTCAGCACCAGAAGGGGGGGGCAAGGTCAGACATATAATCGGTTTAGTTAATGGTTAGGGTATCTTGGTTAGTGTTGCCAACGACAACTCTGAGATCTCCATCAGGTGGGGCTAACAGTTCATCAGCCATATCTATGAGATTTCTAGCTTGCGAACGAACACTGTTCCGTTAACGTAGCAGCATGCCCGGGGCGAGTATAACCACAGCCGACAATGAAATGCGTCAAAGCATGAGTCAATAAACGGCCGTTCCCTTTTCAAACGAGACTGGACCATCAGTCGGCGTCCTTCATCTGCCATGTGAACCTATGCCGCTTCCAAATGCATGGGATTGCGGCTGAGCGAACTGCCCGTGCGAGCCTATGGCCGCAGAATGTTTTAGGGTCCGGCCGATGCTCAGAAACAATGCCGTCCCTTTTTTGCGACGGACTCGCCACAATAACAGAACGAAGCTTTACCATCCGAGACTTTGGCTTGAGCTTGGTGCGTTCACCAAGACTACCGAATCATCGAGAGCCGTTGGCGAGGGCAAGCAACGGCGTGAGGACAGTCTTCTGCCTACTAGCGCCCAACGGTTGTCAGTGTGGCTCTCTCGGTACCATTTTCCGCTAATGAGTGGAGCGATGTTTAGAAGTGTGTGTGCAAAATCAAGTCCTCTAGTCCACTGATTAGAGTTTAGCTAGCTTTGGCTGTATGCGGGCCAATTTTGAGCAGAGAGTGTCCTGCTGGTGGTGGGCAATTGACTGTCACTGTACTATGCATGGAAGACATAATCGCCGGATCCGCAGCAATGGTAACCTTCAGAGTACAGCGATATTCGTTCGATCTCTGTTTGGAAAACAAACTTTTAGCGCTTTACCGCCGTGATTCCCGTCCCAGGTTAAGAAGGCTGTTAGGCTTGTTCCTAGAAAGGTGATTAACTCTCTGGTAGCGTCACGTCTTTGTCACTGGGGTTGCATGTTGTACGTATGGGAAAAACGTACAATCTAGATTGAGTGCACTAAAAGAGGTCTCAATGTACGACGCTAATTGGCATATAGCCGTTTCAACTAATCGGTCGGACTTCTTTTGGTGTGCGTATGGCCTTCGGCATTACATCTTAAATAATTAAATCAAAAGAGAAACAAGATATCTTGCCATATACGGCTTTTCACGCTAACTGTTTTGTTTGTATTTTTTAGACGTTTTAGACGCTTGTAATAGGCTGAGATCTTCGCCTCTCGTTACTGTACTTGTATAGGCTTCATCCACTCGAACAGAGCAGCAGAACATTGACAGCCATGTCCAACAGAAACAAGCGGCAAGGTCGGGGCTTGAACTTGCCATAGCAGGTTCTGGGTGTCCGTGACTTAATTTGAGAGTGCTGCTTTATCAGGCTTTCTTACTGGGAGAGGCGGCTGTTTTTTAGCCTGTTCGGATTTAAGGCTCGCACGCAAACGTTTGCACCTCTCGGCTCTCGAGTAAAAAAACTCCCTTCGGGGCTGACTCCCAGCCAAGATTTTTAACGGCTAGATTTAACGGCTATGGGACTGCTTTTCGCATTGCTACACAGACGGATCCCCATAAATACAAATGTGCAACTGTGGGGCTCAAGCCCGCGCACCTATGTGTCTCCTCCGGTCGCGAGGCGCAGACGCATGCCATCACGCCACCGGGCTCGACCCGCTCTTGAGTAGCGACGATCGAGTTGCTGCACGTGACCACGACTGGAATTTGCTCGTAGCGGCCTTCGAACTGCCGCCAGCTACACTTGGTACGTACGTAGGAAATTAGAAATATCTAACCCCCGGGAGTTGTTGCTGTTGCTGCAGGTAAGTAGTCCGGACCTTTGCATAATTAACTATATAGTTTCTAGAAAACATTTTATCCAAGCAAGCTAGCGTAAAGTTCTAATTGTGAAGGAATAACGAAGTGAAGTGACGTTTGAAGCGATTCCAAAATTCAACTTTCAGTCTTTGTTCGAAAAGCGGCACCGCCAGCCGCAGTTTGACTGCCTGTCTACCGGACGGGATGACGACACAGTCTTCAAAACAGCCGCCGAAGGGCGGCCAGGGGGCAAAAGACAGCGATCAACTTCATAGTGGATCGATTTCCGCCAACAATAGAAAAGCTGCGCCGTCAGATAAAACCAAACCTACGGGGTCGGCCAAACCTACGGGGTCGGCCAAACCTACGGGGTCAACCAAACCTACGGGGTCAAGTCCGATCAAGTCTGCGAAGTCCGCCAAATCTACGGCGTCAGCTAAATCGACGGCACCAGTCAAATCTTCGACACAAACCAAATCATCTACGCCACCAACTACTAAATCATCAACGGCACCAACCAAATCCTCTACGGCATCAACCGAATCATCTACGACACCAACGAAATCATCTACGGCACCAACCAAATCATCTACGGCACCAACCAAATCATCTACGGCACCAACCAAATCATCTACGGCACCTGCCAAATCTTCTACGGCACCAACTAAATCATCTACGGCACCAACCAATAAATCTACGGCACCCACTAAATCATCTACGGCACCAACCAAATCATCGACGGCGCCCGCCAAGAGTTCGACTCGCTCTCGGAGTACCTCGACGAACGGCACCGCCACGAGCAGTAGCGCCGCCCCGCCTACTACGGCTTCTAGCAGTAGTCCTAGTGACAGTAGCACCGGCAGTGCAACAGAGACGCCGAAACTAAGTGAGCCACGAAGGCTGTCGTTGGTGTGGTTCGAGTCGGTGTCGCTGGAGAGCGTGTGCACGGCCGCCATCATCTGGCTGATCGCGATGTGCGCCCTCCTGAGCCTGATGAACTTTCGTCTCGGCGAAGACCTTATCGTGCTGGTCAAGCCGCGCTGCAAATACGAGCATCGCCTACCACACGAAACACTGCAGAAGCATCGAGAGACACTGCAGCAGCAGCTACAACAGTACAAACAACAATATCAACAACAGTATCGACATGATGATAAACATAATGGACGTTATCAACAAGATGAACGTCAACAACGACAACAACAGCAGCAGCAGCAACGAGAAAAACAACTTCGGGAAAAACAACTCCTTGAAAAACAGCAACAACAACAACTACTACAACACGAGCAGCAGCAGCAACAACAACGGGAAAAACAGCTACGAGCAAAGCAACTGCTGGAAAAACAACTACGGGAAAGGGAACAACGGGAAAAACAACTGCTGGAAAAGCAACAACGGGAAAAACAGCTACAGGAAAAGCAACAACGGGAAAAACAACTACGTGAAAAACAACTGCTGGAAAAACAACTACAGGAAAAGCAACAACGCGAAAAACAACTACGTGAAAAACAACAACAGCTGGAAAAACTACAACGACAAAAACAACTACAGCTGGAAAAACAAGTGCAGGAAAAGCAACAACGGGAAAAACAGCTACGGGAAAAACAAATGCTGGACAAACAACTACGGGAAAAACAAATGCTGGACAAAGTACGAGAGAAACAAGTGTTGGACAAACAGCTACAAGAAAAACAAATGCTGAACAAACAACTACGAGACAAACAAGCGCTGGACAAACAGCTAAGTAAAAACCAGCTACGCGAAAAACAACCGCAACAAACACAGACAAAAGGGCGTCGTTAAGACTACGAATACTACTACTACTACTAAAAGGCCGCAACGGAACAGCGTCGCTGGAAAACGGAGAGTTGTGTTTGGTGACAGCAAATGACTTCGATTGATACCCACGGTTTTCTTCTGTCCAAGTGAAGCACGACTGCACGACTCGAATAAGAAGGTGTCGACGTTCCATCAACCAGTACCCCACTCAGTGTAGCCAATCCGTTAGTTCGCCTAAGCCACAGAAAGTGTGTGTGTGTGTAAGAGAGAGAGAGAGAAGTAAAGAAAGAGAGAGAGAGAGAGAGTAAAACACATAGGAGCTCAAGGTATCCAGTCATTGCAACCTTTCAATGCTTCTATGTTTTCAATTCAACCTGGGTCAGCTTGGGCTCTGTCTATGATGGTCAGTCTCGTGTAGCAACAGCTACTGCTGTCGGCCCTAATACGTCCCTAGTAAGGCGCGTGTTGACTCTAATAGACTCTAATAGACATCATCTCTGAGCATCGTACGGACAACGCCGTCTATGATACGACCGAATGAAGAACGGAATTTCAACGATTCGTATCATCTAAGCATTGCGTGCTTTACCCGCGTGCGTGTGCGGGACTGTGGCTTGACGCACAAAAGAACTGCTGCGGCTGCTGCTTCGTTAGGCTGGAAAATCGTCTGCCATTTTCATAATTACGTATTTCTCAACTAGCAAAATAAACAAAAGACAAGCATAAAAGCAGAACAAACGCAAAAGAACGCCTCGCCTGCGCAACTATGGTGCGCCGTCGCTTTAGCTGCAGGTGCGAATGAAAACAATGTGGTTTTCTTGCTAAGATCATGTGTATTGCTGCGCTACCAGCTTTGGTTCCGGTAGAAGTAGAAAAGGGCTCTGGGCCATAGGCCATAACACGACCGCACGGCCAGAGCTGTGTCTATCATACTCAGAGTGCAGCTCATACCGTAGCGCCTTCCTCTGGAGGACCGTTTATGGCAGCTGGTCGCTTACCAGATCATAACACGCAACGAACCACATTCAAAAACAATACATTCCTCGCTCTGTTTGTTGTTTTAATTATGCTACTAGCATGAACAATGAGTAAAAAAATGCCACGTTGCTCGTACAGTACAGACCAGCCCTGAATCGTCAGCAGTAATGAAGCTGTTCATTTTTAGGCAACATTTTACACACAGATTGCAACTAATAATATAATAATAATAATAATAATAATAATAATAATAATAATAATAATAATAATAATAATAATAATAATAATAATAATAATAATAATAATAATAATAATAATAATAATAATAATAATAATAATAATAATAATAATAATAATAATAATAATAATAATAATAATAATAATAAGACAATTATTAGTTAACTGTCGAAGAGCGCAATTGCATACGCACGCAGTAATCCATGTACGCAAGCAGGTGACTCCGTTGTCCACTATATACTCAATACTTATTGGACTGGCCTAAATAGAATTGCCAAACCGGCGGCGAGATTGCATTATTCTTGATACTACAACCTCTACTAATAGTGCAATACCTGCCAAGACCGGCTATGGCACGCGCTAGCTCTATGCGTGTCACTCACCCACTATAACCTAATTAGAATTACCATATTATTGCTTCTTCTTCTAGCGGTGGAACATTGTCTCAGCCAGCTATGCCATCTCTTTGTAATTGCCGAGCAAGGGTACAATTGCAATCCGAGCTAACCCGACAGAAAGTCCTACAAGCCACAACCACCACTCTCTCGCTTAGAATCAACTTGCCCACCCCCGACAGCCGCTCACAAAAATCTAGGCGTCCAGGAGACATCGATATCTGAGTGCCAACGACGCTAAAATTTAATTAGTTAAAACGTATCAGCGGTAACAACTTGTCGTTCAAAAATGTAGTTCGCTTAGTTTGATTGGAAACCTGGACCTGGACCGGAAAGCATTGGCGCGAATTTACCGCCTTTGTTTACTTGTCATATGTGCTTTGTAGTCTGTGATCTCCTCCGTCCCAAACCTAGGCATTCAGGGAATAGAAAAGTGTATATATATATATATATATATATATATATATATATATATATATATATATATATATATATATATATAATTTGTTTTGTGTCCCTTGAACTGATCTGTGTGCATCTTGACTGAAATCTTGATATATATATATATATATATATATATACTTTGTTTTGTGTTCTTTAAACTGATCTGCGTGCATCTTGACTGAAATATATATATATATATATATATATATATATATATATATATATATATACATATATATACATACGTGCATGCATACACAGTCATCTGCTACCGCCGTTCAAAACGAGTCTCACGAAACACGAGCGCTCGTTTATGATCGTGTTGGGCAGTAGTGACACCAGGGCCAAAGGCTCGCAGGGAGTGACAGCCATCCGACCGGTCACAAGCCCGAGCGAAGGCAACGCAGCGTGGAATTGTCGAGTGTGCACGCAGATAAAGTTAGGCCGGCCTAAAATTGCACCAGCAAATATGTACTAACGCTGATGATTTTTGCGACCCGCTGTGGCGGCTACTCAACAGAGTGCGTACCATACACGACACGAAAATGATGAACTTGTGGCATCAGTAGAGCGGGTCGGATGCCAAGCAACACAAACCCTTCGAACCAGAAGAAACAGCAGCTACGCCCGTACAGTAATGCACAACCATACGGTTGTGCGTACAGCAGCCGTAAAAACCGGCATTTCGCCTGCGTTTTCATTTTGCATTTTCGCCTGCGTTTTTATTTTGCATTTTCGCCTGTTTGCTAAAAGAGAGCAACCAAGGAATATTGCAGAATTTGAATTGCGCCATTCAAAGTCACTTTCCATTGTGGGCACGACGACACGGTGCATTGCGTTCAGACAGGAAACCTCCTTCTCAAGAAGGTGGCAGTGATCTCCGTAAAGCTAGGTAAGCAGAGCACCGAGTTGCAACTAAATGGCCATCGAGAGCACCAGCTGCACGGGAGTAAACGAATTTCGAATTGCCCACAAAGACGAATTAAACGTGGATAACATAGGGCAAGGCAACAGCACGTGCACCGTTCCCATGATTCACAGGAACGCCTGCTTGTACAACAAGCTCCCAAAGGCAACCTAGGCAGTTAGTTGCAAAGGCGATTTGTCGAAGATTTGTCGCTAATGTTTTCGAATAAAAATGAGCGCCCTGAAGGAATACGATCGGCCGGACCACGGCAGGACGGCTTGCGAAATCCTACAGCAACTGCGAGAAGCCGATCACGGCTGGTGCCACTACCGAGACCTCCAGAGCGAGGTCCGCAAGAGTCTACAGACGAACCGGGGCACCGCCCCCTGCCGACAATCCCTGTCCACACGCAGAGAGCTAAGGTCTCACAAAGAGTACCCACCACAAATTTTACGCTTAAGAACAGGAACAACCACTATCACTGGCAGAGGAGAGGCAACAGCAGCATGGTGCCCCACTTCAATAGATGCCCCACTTCGTATCGGAAAACTGACTAGACGTACTTTTCGTGACCGGGAGGCGGGGGGGCATCGATCGAAGAACTGCGAAGCGTATAAATTACGAGCGAGTTGCTTGGTTGGCAGTTCGAACTAATTTGTCGTGTAGACAAAAATAGACTCCCAGACCAGCCGCAGGGTTTTAAAGGCCAGATATCGACGCTCGCTAACGGCATGTGCAACCATCCTCACAGATATTAAACAGGCATTGCCGCTCTCCGTGCTGGCTAGGTAATTTACCATTTTGTTGTGGTCGCGCTCCACTCGACGAACAATATTTGCAAGTGCACTAAACAAGATTTTTCAAATGCCAAACAGTGATAGCAATAACGTCGATTGGCCGGGCATTGGTGCGGAAAGGTCATATTTCGAGTAGAGTGTGTCCGTGGATTTTTGTGCCGCGTCGACTCGGAATTGAGCAGTTCGACAGAGGGAGCACGTGCGCTGCTCAACTCAGCCGAGATTGCGATCCCCGAGCGTGTTCTAAAACTCGTGACAAAAACGTACTGCAAGCCAGAATCAGTCAAATCATGTTAGACGACAAAATAACAGACCGCCCACGTATAGAACAGGCAGCCGGCAAGTTCGCACAGGGCAACAACCTCAGCTGTTGTTGCAAACTGCTACATTGCCCTCTGTTGGCTGTGCTACTAGCGCAGGCCTACCAAGCCGCATACAGAACCGACATCTGTCCGTAAATACTATTATGCACGCGGATGCTGTACAACTCTCAGTATTGTAGTACTCTGTGGTAAACTCCAGCAGACTCTAGTTACGTTGGCAGCTCATATGGGGAGGAAGTCGACCTCGTTACGAGAAGGACGATGGCCACGAAACTCAGACACGCAGGCCGGCAGCTAACAGAAAGTGACTTGCTCGGACCATATACGGGTAGGGGCCAAAATTTGCAAAAAATAGATTCACGTACCTAGGCGCCCACCTGTCGCACTGACGCCCGCAGTCAAAATCGTTGCTGCTCGCGTTGAAGAAAGAGAGACACGGAATGCAGTGACTGCATCAATGACACTCAACGTCAACGGCCCACAGATGCTCTCACTCAAGACAACGCTAGCCCCTTTCGAAATCTAAGAATAGACAACAAATTGCTACATCGGCTACTAAGTGGCCCGCCTCTAGCTTGGTACTTAAACGCGCTAAACCCTTCTTTTCTAAAGCAAACTTTCTCTTATCGTTGTCGTTTTTATTTTTCCTAGCCAATACACGTATATTCGTAGAACGTATTAAAGCAAAATGCACACCGTTGCACAGTTTTACGCCGCATATTTTGGCGGAAGTACAGATTGGCAAGCCTTAACTAAGAGTGGAAGGGAGTAGGCAGGTCGAGTACTGACATATAGTGATATACGTTTCGAAATCCACAAATTTCACCATACACTCTGTCGCACTAAGGGTTTCCACAAGCCAATGGCAGCAATTTGTGTGTATGCGCTCGATTTAAGTAACAAACCCTAAATACATCACGAACAGCGTCAATATCGTCTTTAACTTAACAATATTGTTATCGGAATGTGCTTCGATTACAGGGCAACGGTCACCGCTTTCCTTAAGTAGTTTCCCGATGTAGTTGCTTTGTACAGCTCTAGGTTTTGGGTTTTTCATGGTTGTTGTTGTTGTTGTTGTTTATAGTCTTGAACAAATCGTCTGTACGAGACTAAATGCCAGAGGACGAGGCAACTCAGTGCTACCGTTACAACTTCGAGAACTTTACTAAAGTCCCAGGAGGAGATACTTCACTTTGCTTTGTAATGCGATAAGAAGGATACATAGCCGTGAATCGTCTTAAAGCTTGAAACAGGTCTATTCAAAAAGAACAATAATATTAAATAAACGCTTGAACATAGTTCACAATGTATATTTATCATCATATTAAATTATATATTACAGAGGTATTTAGGTTATAGATAGGTATGGCTCGCTACACGACCACATTTACTCCATGTTGCAAGGCGGCAGTTTCCCGCAATACGAGGAAATTGCTGGCGTGCAGGAATCTTTCGTACCTTTGTTGGATCCTTTTCTAGAATAATTTGGAGACAAACCGTGTCGAAAGGTATGTCGAGAGTACCATACGAATCGTAAAGGTTCAAATTGGATGCAGATTACAGTGTGCCGAAACACAAAATGGGTAGTGATAATTCTCAAATCACAAACGAAGTTTAGATGATAACTGGAATCAACACTTTAATTCGACGTCGTGTTTGATTTTTCGTACAATAACTTCATGCGCTAAAGCGATAGTTGATCCACTGTCGAACACTGTCGGAAGCTCCATCTGCAAAAATCTATAATAATAATAATATATATATATATATATATATATATATATATAAATGAAAAACACATCGTAAACTGTGCTATCTGATCAGCCTTATGCACGTCGGGTCATTTTCATGTATCACACGGAATGCCGGAAATATCGACAAGAAAGCACATTTCCTATAAATAGTCACAGTTAGTCAAAACAATTTGTTGGACTACGTTTTTGCTTCTTGTTACGTTATTGGACCTCTAAGGGACGCTCAGAGAACGCTTCTGTTCACAACGCACTGATGTTCAGAGCCATTCCGACCATCCGGACTACAATGTCACCCTCGTGGATTTGTAGTCGTTTCCTCGTCGACGTCGTTGTGGTCGTCACTTGTGGATTCTGAGCTGGGAATAGGCTCACAAAACGACTGAACAAAAACGAAACCCGGCAGCGTCTGGTATGGCCAGCACCTGGTAGCAACCGAGCAAGGAAACGAACCTACAAAGTAGTCCGCTTGAAACAACAAATGTTGACAGAAAAATCAAAGAGAGAATTGCTATACGACTAGAACTTGTTAATGCTCACGCTGTTTGTAGCGCACACTGCATATGCTTGCGCAATATCATTAGGCAAGTATATATATATATATATATATATATAAATATATATATATATATAGTACATAGGTACGACTTGTTGATGTCAAACTTCTTGCCATAAAACAAATTTTTTTACGTTTATGACTGTCGTACATTACAACGTAACGCTTTAAATGGCAGCGTTACGTTGTCGTGAGTACCTTCATAAGGTTTGGTTGAGTAGCGGCCTTGAAAATGGCCCCAATGTGTACCGCAGACACGGCAGAGAGGCCTGCTGAGGCTTCTGTCATGCGCGATTCGCTTATGTTGCCGCTGCCAGAAGAAGTACGTAAAAATGACAGACGCATTCTCTTGAGTACTATAAGCTTTATTTAATGAAATATTTAGCTTGTTAACATCAAAATCTCATGTAGTTAGTGGGTTACTCTCCGTGTGAGCATACGGTTCAGAATACGTTTTGTTGCTACAAATGTATATTTGTTTACGGCGTATGGAACAACATTCTGGTTACATTCTGTATAACATTGAACATCTTCAACATCAGACAAGCATGATTTTTCTTCGAACTAATGAGAACATTACGATCTACTCCCACAGTCTCTATTAGGCAATCAGACCAGTTCGTCGTGACCAGCTAATTGGCAAACTGATCATATTTAATTGTGGTAAAGATCCGCTTAGTCATCCTCTTTGGGACACACTGTAAAGAACCACCAGCAAAAGCATGTTTGAGAAGTAAACAACAGAACAAAGGGTAATGATCAGAGAAGATTAACGCCGAGGTAACGACAGCGTCGTAACTGAGAAGAGTGCCACTGTCATCGACGCATGCATGATAAACATACACAAGTGAGACGTTGTATCCGTGTTTACAAGCCACCACATGTATTGCCATGAATTCCCCAAAGTGCGTAAAATAGCCGTTAGACGGCCTTATCCCTCACGAATTCGTAGAACGTCTATTTGGGCATGGCGCCGCCCAGAACCGAAGCTGCATTTCCAATGTGTCCAAAGTGTCCAATGTCAGCAACTGGTCCCCCGTTTTAGATCTTTGCAGATTTGTGACGAAATGACCTAGCACATGGCCAGGATCTCTAAGCATATGCTTCTTTCTAAGCATCTATTATAAAATAGATGCTTAGAAAGAAAATACCCTGCGTCGCTACAACTTAACATAAATAATGCTTTGTTGAGAAAATCAGAAGCAGTAGCAGCGAACAATTCACCATGTACTGAGCTATAGTTTCTAGACGGCCCGCAAGAGCACACGGTTTTTACCGAGCTGAAACCTCTCAATGTGTCTTTAGTTTTTTAGGTACATTTCACGTGCTTATACTGGACTTATTTAGGCTTTCCCCAGCAGAGGAATGTAACAGCAATACACAGCCAGATTTTTAAAATAAAAAAACAATGAGTTCTACTCGAACAGGAATCGATCCTATGTCTAATAATGCCTCAGTTTTTAGAATCAAGCGTTAGACGTCAAGCGCTACTTACTTTAATGGAACGTGGGAGCGGCAATTCATTGTCTAGGAAAGAGCAAATTACAATTTTTTTTATATCTCGATGTGGTTGACCGAACATAATTTGACAAAATTTGCGCCTGCGAAGAATCTAGTTGTTGAATGAAGAAGCTGACCAGCGTGATTGGAAGAAAAGTCATTTAACGTTGGCTAGCAGAAGAGAAATAGTCATAGTGGAAATAATTCACAAAAATTCAGAACCCGAGAGGTCTTAATTTTTTATTTCAGATTATTTATTATTAATGTTTGTTTTAACAAGTTCCGTAATCCCCTCAAGTATGTCTAGAGCTTTCAGATTCTAGATTGTCAGGTGCAAGGTAGGCGGAGCAAAGAGTAAGCTGAGAAACTTCGCGTGATCAGCACTCTGTTCCCACCGCATCCGCGTTTTGACCGGACAGAGCCACAATTCCCCAATGTCATAACGGGGAATTGTAGTTGTGGCAGACAGGATCAAGTTTGAAAAGGCGCCTCGCTTTGATCGAATACCGCGGTAAAATTCCTCACTTGTAGCGAGGGAAACAGACTGTTGCCAACAATACAGTTTAGATTCTGAAAGCATACGAGTATATCTGTTCTGCCGGCCAATCACAAAGTTGTGGCAAATGCCGAACTTATCAAGAAGTCTATTCGGCAACCCAGGGATTTGCTCCTGGTAATGTTGCTAGATGTAAAAATGCGTTTAATCATATTCCGTAGAAAGTGGTTCTTGAGACGCTCCGCAGAAAAATTGTTCTACCATATCTGGTGCGGTTCGTTTCCGATTACCTGAGCAACAAAGTGCTTGAGAACAGGCTTACCAAAGTGAAGATAACTGGCGGAGTCCCGCAGGGTTTAATCTTTGGACTTCTTCTCTAAAATCTGGCTTACGATGACGTCCTGAACATCTTGCATCTTCTACCAGGAATAGAATTGCTCGCATACGCGGATGATCTGGCTGTGACAGTTAGGGCCAGGTTTTAGATGAAGCTGGAGATATGCGCCAGTGTTGCGCTGGCGGATATCGCTAGGTGGATAAGAGGCGCTGGCCTAACACTCGCCCCTCAGAAGAGTGAATCGATGATCATCGGGAAAAAAATAGCCCTCTAAAGCTTACGCTGTCGGGCATAAATATTGAGCTAAAGCATGCAGGAAGATACCTCGGTATATACCTAGACAGATAATTGCAGGAAACTCCTCATGTCGCGGTCGACAAAGCGCAAAAGGCGGCTAATGACATTGCCCATCTATTGCCCAACGCGCACTGCCCCAGAGTTAGCCTCCGGAGATTACTGATATGCGTATACGAGTAGATCATCCGTTTTGGCTCGCCCGTTTAGAAAATTGCCTACAAAGAACACAAACGCTAGGATAAGGATCCTGAGGAAGGTTCAGCGCTACGTATCAGTCGGGGGTATTGCACCATCAGCACGGCGGCCTCGCTCGTGGTGGCTGAAGCAGCGCCTTGGGACCTAAGGACACCGAACGTCGGCGCCTGTGGGCTAACCCAGCTAGAGATTTTGTAGAAGAGCGCGAGTTGACACTCGATTGATGGCAAAAGGAGTGGGACAGCATACCGGACGGACAACTAAGAGCGCCCGTGAGGAACCTCAATCTGAACATCCGTCGATGGGTGAGTCGCCCCGCGGGTGGCCTTACATACCACGTGACCCACGTTTTCACAGGTCACGACAAATTCCAGGTGTATTTAAACCGGATAAGGAAGGTCGATTTAACGCAGTGGTTGTACTGCGATGAGGTGGACTCTTCGGAATACACGGTCTTGCGAAGCGCCGCATGGGCCGGGACCAAACGAAGGATGCCTAGAAAGGACACGCTGGGAGAGCTAGTCACGTACGTTGTCACGTCGCGTTCGAGAGCTGCTGCCAAGACACGACCTTACAAGCAGTATTTAACGATTCAAAACTTATAAGACTTCTCGCCTCATGTGCGTAGTTATTCGTTGTATTAAAGATCCTGCAGCTCGAACGGTCATATTAAGGAGGATATATACTGCCGTGTCTTACTGCATGGGCGGGGGAGTGGGCCGCGCCCGCCGCCGGAGACACTCGCGGGCGCTGGACACGCACACCTATACCCGACATACAGCAATGGTACGACGGGGCCGGGCAGATGCCTCTAACGTTCTTCGCCACCCAGATCTTCACGGGCCACGGACTGTTTCAGCGCTACATGGTCAGGATGGTGAAGACGTCTGCAGATACATGCGTTCTATGCGCGTCAGGCCAGTCTGACGGCGTCGACCACACATTGGCTCAATGCAGCGCTTTAACAATGTGTCGTCAGTCATTGGAGCTTGCGCTTGCCGGCCGTCACACTGCTGTGTGTGACATTGTGGCTCCCCACTGTCTGGTTCCAAGAAATAACTTATCTGGATACTCTCATGAGGGTCATCATCGTCGATCAAAACACGTTTGGAACAGAAGAGCCCAAATTGGAGATCGAGAGGAGTGGCCGAGAGAGGGTTTACTAAGCTTTACTAAGGAGCGAGTGGGTTCAAGTGGGTATTGCCTTAATTCTTCAGTTTCATGTAGGGCTCAAGTGGGTTTTGCCTTAATTCTTCAGCTCGACTCTCGCCAAACGCTAAGACTTGCCATTAGATGACTGAGTCCCACACTGTCTAAACGTGAGCATGTTAACGGGATTACCAACTCCTGTTATGCCTTTACTCAGTCGTACGTAATTGTATTTTTAACCCTAAACCTACAAAAAAAAGTCCTGCAAGATATCCAAGTTCCAGCTTGTTTAGAACTATGCACTACAAGTTGCGATTGGCCTTTGGTGGGCAAGCTTCGTGTTTCTGGCAAGTGTAAATCATAGAATTCTAAGTGTTACGTGCATGTTTATAAGTGTATATTGTAAGGCTTTGTAAGATAAAATGCTTCTCGATATCAGGAAGAAACCTTACTGGTAGTACAAGTCGCGATATAGTTAGCACGCGATTGCACAGTGTTTGTACGACAGGGGCCAAGATTTTCTCGGGTCACGGTTTGGCTCGAGCTTCCGCCCTTCTTTCAGGTGGCAAACACTACGCAAGCTTTCAAGAAAAAAGGAAAAACACCTTTTGCAGCATTTGATAAAATCTGAATTAGGGAAATGCCAGGGGTATTAGCCCTCGCGCAACTTTAATTTGTTCGATAAATTACGTGGTATGTCAATTAGACTGTATATATATATATATATATATTTATAGTAATGTGTGTGTTCATTACCCTGATTAATACTATATATATAGTAATGTGTGTGTTCATTACCCTGATTAATACTTTTCTTTTTTGTCTGATTAAAGTTGTTTTTTTAAGATAGTACTCGTTGATATTTTGTCGTGGGCTTCACTCATCGTCACTAACTCTGTCTGCGTTCGACCGATGAGCCTCACCGCTCGCCGGCGTCTTCTGATAAGGTAAGTCTCTCTCTCTCTCTTTCGCTCTAGCTCTTTCATTATTTCTCTTTCTTTGCAATCTAAACCCATTGTCATTGTTTGCTGGTTTCAGCTTTCGTGGGCGGGCGCGTACGGAAACGAGACGCTTTTTGCAGCTGACTGAACTGGACGATAAAAACCGACGCGAACGACGCGTCACGCCGCTGATCGACGAGCACGTCACCGCCCGCGCAGCCCGGGCAGAATTCGGAACAGACGGATGTTTTCCCTATCGATACGTGCGCCATACGTGATACGCGTTAGTGCCCTCTGATCCCGCTGATAGAGCTGCTCCTTTCTCCCCAACATTTCCTCCTTTCTGAACGCGCGCACGTTTGAAAGCTTGCTTCACAAACAGCTGTTTCTTCTACTATGACTCTCACCACTACTGTTAGTACTTCTGCTGCTGCTGATGCTGCTGTTTACTATCAGTGCCACGGCCACCGCTGGGTGCTTTGCGTCAGTTTGCGTGCCTTATTTAATACTCGACCTGTGTATGAATAACGTGATGCGGGCCATGATGTCGGGCCATAATGGTGATGATGATGATGGTGATCTCTGCTTGCACTGGCCATGCTGGTCACGTAGCTAAAACTTGTGCATACAAGCAATGCCTCAACCACCGCCATAAGAGTGGAAATCTTTGGAGAACGGTTTTGAGGAGAAGGAAACTAGAAAAAGAATAAGAGAGAGAGGGAGAGAGAGAGGGAGAGAAAGAAAGATAGAAAGAAACGGGAGTTAGAGTATTAAGTAGGTGGAAGCCGGGCTGGACAGAAATTGTGGAACCGACCGAGAAGGACGCAAAACATCCAACACATCTAGCACATGTGCTCTAGCAGAGGAACAAGGACTTTTATCTTCTTACAACACACGGCAAGGATACTTAATAGTATAAGGTCTTATACAGAATTACTGCTGCTGCTACTACTACACCAAAAAAGGAGGAGAAGCTCGTCAAATCAGCCGCTAGGTTACCAACGACACTCCGCTGCGAAGCTGTAGAAATATAAATATGCTTACAACTCTACAAAAATAGGAAATTTTCTCCCTGCTCTTATATGCACACAGTCACAGAGTCGTCGGGTTGGCTTAAGCTGCCGTAAAAGCAACTGATAACAGTAAAACACAGGGCTGACGAACCCTCGTTCAAGCAAGATTTGGACTAAACTATATATTTTTCTGAGCTTCTACAGGTCTGACAACTGACTTGATTGACAAAGAAAGCGAACATGGTAGCTAAATGGTAGGCACTCATATCCGGTATGGCCATCGGGGGAAATGAGTTACTCTGCAACCACAGACGTCAGCTCTATCACTTTGGTACCAAGACGATATGCTTACCATATAGATTTGTCTGTACGTGTTGGCTGTGTACGTATAATAGGGAAACATTCGACAATCTGGGAGTGAAGATTCGAACACTCAGAATTACAATAATACAATTTTGCGAATTCTTCTTAATATCACAATATCTCATTTAGTTGAGCTTAGCTAATGCTGAGATGAAGTATATTTTAGAAAATGTAGAGTTTTCTCCCAAATGTGCCGGTATGGTTTTTCAATTGAGTAATGCGTTTTCTCACAATCCTGCATTTTGTAAACGTATGTCGGACAGCCATCCTAAAACGCCAACTCAGAATTTTGTTTACTTCACTCCTATACGAAATATTTTCGTTCCCTCTTTCTATTGGCAAAAATGATTCCCTTGCCAAGTTAAACTATACCTCTAAGTTTGGGGCCATATTTTACGGATACCCTATACATATGTATACCATAATTTTCTTCCAGTTAGTAAAAAGCCTCTGTTTTCGTTTTTCTGGTCCGAAACACACTAAACAAAGCCAACATATCTATTGTTAAAGCGAAACAGGGAGACAAACACCATGGGCCGTGCTTCGTCGGCCTTATTGTGATTGTTCGCAGTAGCTAGTAGCCAACACGTGTGGGACAACCCAACAGGGACAATTCCCAACGCGTATGTATTGGGATTTTTGGGAAAGTGTTCGCCTTTTCAAAATTCGGCGCATCAATATTGGCAGCATCGGTTTTGTTATTGTGCTTGTAGCAATTGGATATTTGTGAAACAAAGTTGTTTCAAAAGCAACAATCGTTTCTAGTTCGAATATTAAATGGACCTCTCTCTTGTGGGCAAGACACCGCGGCAGATGCCACTGGATTGTACCAGTCGTATTGTGCGAGGTTTGCACTGCATTCGGGTTCTCACCTGTAACCTTTCGTACAATGAAATGTTGGTTCAGAAAATGTTGGTTAGCGGACTTTAATACTAGTGGGTGCCCCTCGCCCGGGAAGGCCCTCTTTCTGCAGTTAAAATGATTAGATGAAATCAATAATTGAAGAATATACTCTAATTACTCTATGCACAAATTAAGTGTAACATATCGCACCGTAGTCACCCGGAGGGTGGGTTTATAGGGCCACTTCTACGGCCGTCTATGGTTAGGAGTCACAAAACGGACTTAGACTCTTGCGTCTGTGCACATCCGGGGATCCTGCGGACGCCGAACAACAAGTGGGGAGAATGACAAACCGATGGAGGAACCAAAGAGCACATAACTGAGAGCTTTATACGTCCGTGTGTATTATTATATTTATAATAGCCGTGGACTAGACGAGTGGACTATATCAATGTTCTCGTTTTTGTACTTACAACATGCGATAGGGGTTAGCTAACGTGGCCCGGTTTGCTTTGATTGTTCATGGTATGCCCGTATTACCTATCGGTATGAAAGCGCCCATACCGGTGATCTCATATCGTCGCGATGGGTAACGGCGAAAGAGAAAGCCCATGTCAAGGACGGTCTGCAACAGTCGACATTTGATATATTTATAGATACCCTAGTGGATACGTATTGTATGCGCAGACACGATTGAGAAACATTGCCAATACATTGGCGTATTTGGGAGGCAAATATCCCAAGCGACTTATATAGTGCGCTGCCTCTGGCAAGGATAGTTTGGTCTATCTCTAGCCTGTTTAATAGCGGTTTTAAATAATAAGCGTCAAACAACGCCAGTTGCTTTCTATCGTCGTATCACGTGAGTGCCTTCTAATTGGTTCTAATTGGTATACATGTCCATAAGGTTTAGAGATGCTGTTATTATTTCTGTCATCAGTATCTGTTTGATAAATTCTGACTGGCAGCTTCTGTTCACACCTGTATTTTGTAAGATACCTGTTTTGCGTTGTGACGTCGCAAGATTGCGTAGACAAGCTACAAGCATGCCATTCTATAATTATACTCTCGACACTATATATAAATACATACATTTTTTTAACCTCAAGGTTAATTTACGGAACCACAATTTCGCAATGATCAAGTTCTCGTAAACAAAAATATGTAAAATTTGTAAAAGGACAATACTATCTTTTTCATGCTTCAACATAAATCACTTCATGCGAAACTAGTAGCTGTATGCACCAAAATTGAAGTCGCTAAAAATTCTGCCGTTCACACAGACGACTAATTCTTGGGAAATTCTGTCTACATAGATGGCAGAGTGTTCGCGCTGGAGGGGTATACTTTTGTAGAGCTACCGGCTTCAAAAAATCCGTGCCGCGCCGAGTCTTACGTCGCCTGTTATTGAAAAAGCAGCATCATCCAAAGTGACTCTTTTGTGCATCTTGAACGCGAGCAAGGCATTTTTCACCCCAAATAGATATACCCTAACAAAGAATTTATATTCATAGCATTGTACACCATAAGAAGACCCTCAACACACACACTTCTCTTAGTCAAAGAGTAGATGCAATTACCTTATGGCACGAAGGCGTAAGAACATCTAAGCGATCAAGCCATCTAAGCGTATCATGTAAAATTAAGGCTAGATATTTGATAGTAGGGGAGAGTGTTACTTGCGTTCCATTGAGCTTCAGCGTCTGAGCTTGCGCATCTGTTTGGGCTGCGCAAAAACACGTGAGTTTCATTTAATTTCATTTAATGGTTAATTTAATGGCCACTAAATGGTAATTTAATGTCTTGGTTTCATTTAATGAATTTTTTAAACACAAGAACAGCGCACTTTATACACCAGTGTTTCTTGCTAATAAAACTACAAGGTACAGCACTAGACAGATGCACTGACTCACCAGAAAGCCTCTGAATAAGGGTCGGCTAAAAATCATCATCAGAAACCACACAAGGTAACCGAAAATCGACAAGAGACGCACGCACCGTTGCAATCTATTCCAAACCGGAACGGATTAGGTCATTTATACATGCAGACAAACTCGACCTCCTGTCCTCCGGAAAACCTTACTTATTCCGTAACCGCCGATCAGATCGTTATTGATTAGCTACCAACGTGATCGTCGTGAAAATTGCTACATGCTCGAATATAGTAAAGTAACTCGAATATAGTAATGTTAAAGTACGCTGCGAGTAGACATAGGGCTTTGATTTTTAGGTATTAAACGTAAAAGCTAATACTAAAACTTTATTTTTTGCAAACTCTCTTACAGACGACCATGCCGCATCTTCTGGCCGGTGCCGGTGTGCTTAACTTTTCTATAGAAGGGCTGGTTGTTTCGCAATGGCACATGTTGTGCCCCTCTGTCGAGCACTAACACCAGTGTCACAAATTTTAGTCATTTGGCTCTCACTCCGAAACAAGACTTCTCCGAGAGCGTGTCCCATTGGAAAACGTATTTGCTTCAACGAACTCTACAATTCCCTATGTCGCTCACGAATCATGCCATCAACTTACACCAAGTATAAAGATGTATATATATATATATATATATATATATGTGTATATATCTGTGGTATTCTCAGGTATACCCATATGCAGCCATATTGCTTGGCGGTGAACGACAATAGGGATGGCGTTTCACAGGCTAGGTTATGCTGCAGCTGTGACAGTTGCAGATACTACTCTAGAATACCTACCAAAGTGTAGTCTAATTTGTCGTCGAACACTTGCAGCGTTTACTTTGCTAGTCATCTTTCTACGTCTATAAAAGTGACACTAACCAGGTTTGACACTAAATGCGGTTATCGTCGACACATTGTAACGAACCTCTATTTCTTCCCTCTCTGACCTTCTTCCCGATTAACAGTGCCGAGCTCCGTTATTAATATTTCCTTGCTGTATTCGTGCGAAAGAGGAGCAATCAACAAGCAGCTGGCTTTTCCAGCATTGCAATACCAGCCAATTGATTTCTGGCCAACTAAGATGGAGTTGGGCCACATGTCTTTCGTCGGCCGTCCTTACTAGGGTATGGCTAGAGGCTTCGTACCCGAAGGTCATCTGCTGCTCTCCTTCTCTCATTTGGTCTGCCTCATGAACAAATTGGACATACATCTCGAGGAGGTGCCTACCAATTTAGCGCTCGCTGGCAGGACTGAACTGGGCGAAACTACATAGACAGATGTCTCTGCTGAGAACACGTAACGTCGGTACGCAGGGTTTCCATTTATGTATTAGGATTCGTGCAAAAATCTTCCACTGATTCCGTATTCACTTACACTTTAGCCCTGAATACAACATCACCACGGAAGAAAACGTTTATTTTGTAGATCAGGCTTATTGAGCACTAGTGAGACTAGCTTGGTATTCAAAGCGTAGTTATTAAAAAAATCAAGACTCAGTAGGAACACCAAGTTTGGGATATATAGATTCTGAAATCATCCCAAGGCTGCTGAAACTGCGAAAATGTCTCCACTATCGTCTAAGGCAAAATTTTACAGCCAAACTTATTTGGCTAAATTAATTTAAATGGTTATATGGTGTAGGCTCTAATTTCGATAACAAGCAAGGATCATAAATGTTGCGGCGGAAGAGTTTTTCTTTATGAAGGCGTCAGTGCATAAAAGCCCTTTATGTACTGACGCCAGATGACGGACTAAACATCTGATCAGTTACAGGTAAAACGTCACTCTCTGACAGTTCGGGTCATTAAAAACGTTGATAAAAATGATCAGGGCATGCATTGCATCCATTACTAATTAGGCATGCATTAATAACAACGCTTTTAGAGAAGTAGCAGCAGTCAGTTTCACGCCATGGCGGGAAACGCGGACGGTTTGAAATCCTGCTCCCGATGCGCGGAAAGGATTGATGGACTGGTGCTGTACTGCGGGGTCTGCGAGCGTGCGATTCACTTCACGTGCCTCCTTGAGGACGAGAAGGCAATGGACATGAGCAGCACCGCTCGGTGGAAGTGCCGGCTGTGCGCGATGCCAGCGGCCAACATGGACATCAGGGGGTTCATGACCAGTCTGGAGAAGGTGGCCATCTCTCACGAGATGATGAGCTGCATGGTGTTCTTCTGTCAGCGTATACTGGCCCTCGAGAAGGAGGTCGCCAGCTGTAAGCGCCCCCGCCAGGAGAAGGAGGAGGACATGCAGCTTGTCCGAGAAGAGGCTGCCGGCGCCCAGCCGCCCGCTCAGCCACCCAAAAAGACTGCACTTCTCATCGGTGACAGCGCTGTTGGGGCCTTCAGACCGGCACTGAAGCAACTTCTCCCGCGGAAGGCTGCCATGATCGTCCGCAGCTGCTCAAAGCCGGGCATCAAGGACATCATTAAGGAGGCCGAGGACGCCATCGAGAAGGCCGCCCCCGGTCCTGTCTGCGTAGCGCTTCACGCCGGCTACCACGAGTGTGGCAACTTTGAGGGCAACGACTTCATCGAGGCCACGGTGGAGTTCGCCAAACAGCTCAAGGTGGTCCGCCCTGGATCCCAGCTGAGCGTGCTCTCCGTCCAGCTCTTCAACCAAGACTGCAAGGCTGCCAACGAGGCCCTCTCGCTGCGCGCCGCGGCTGCCGGCTTCGTGTACGTGCCCCTCACCCAGATCCAACGTCAGGTGGTTGAACGCGGCTCCTACAGCTACAAGGGTGAGCCGGCCAAGAAAGCGGCCCTGGCGATCGCCCGACGGGTAAAAGATTTTTTAGGGGTGTCCCTAAGAGATCCTTTCAAGGTCAGCAACGACCAAACTACCCATCAGTCCAAGCACTCGGGCACGAAGGACAAACACAGCGTGGACAAAAGCGCCGTGGACGGCATCAAGACTGCTCTCCGGCAGCTTCTGCGCGAGAGATCCTCCCAGAGCTCCAACCGGTCTCCTGGCGAGATCCGAGGTGCTCAAACTCGGCGCCGCCACCGTCCCCGTACGAAGTGAAGCACCAGAAGGACAGGCAGGACAACTCGGAGTTCCGCGCGCCGCCGAGGGACACTCTGTACGACCACCTCGCCGCGGCTCTTCGGGACAGCACCCGCCGCAGCAGGCCCCGGAGCAAGGGGAGAGGCCGCAATGGGAATCGCTCCTAATTGCACAATGGAACTGCGAGGGGATTCGGACACTCGACCTCCTCGCGCCCTCCGCGTTTGAGGGCATTGACGTTCTTGTGCTGACGGAGACTTGGGCCACGACCTCCTTCAACATCCCCGGCTTCTACTGCGCGCACTCCCCCGCAATCCGGCCTGCAGGTCCCGGGCGACCCAGCGGCGGTGTCTCCGTGTGCTATAACCAGCGGCTGGGCGATGTTGAGGTGCTTCTTGCTGAGGAAGACATGGTCGTAATCCAGGGTTTGCGGCTAAACATAATCGCAGGCTACGTGCGTCCGCCGTCCAAGGAGAACTCGACGGTGCTGGTTGAAAAGCTGACCTGGTGCTTCAGTGCGCTGGACAGCGATGCGCCCATCATCGTCACCGGCGATTTCAACAGTAGGCTGGACCGCCCGGCCGATCTGCGCACGAGAATTCTTCTGGACACCCTGGCCGACTCGGGCTGTTGGGTTGTCACCGATCTTGCAAGCCCAACCTTCGAGGGGCACATGGGATCATCTGTCATAGATGTATTCGCGGTAAGCTTGCCATCCGAGCAGGTCTCCTACCTCGGTGTTGACAACCCCTTCCGCAGCGGAGGGCATTTCAAGAATCATCTGCCAACGGCTGTGAGAGTCTTCCTGCCAGCTGCTAGGACTCCTGCTCCCCGCCCACCTCCGCTGGCCAAGCATATTAGCTTGCACCACCTACGGGAACGCCTTCACGAGGTCTTCCCAGTGCCGGGAGCTCCAGGCATTGACCAATATGCCAAAGCTCTTACGGAGCTGTTGAGATACGCAGCTGGTCTTAGTAAGCCAAGAAGGGGGAGTCCATGGTTCAACAGTGCGTGCAAAGCAGCCAACCAGGCCCAGCTCAGCGCTCGCCTCCTAGCCGCACTTTACCCGAGGATGCGGCCACTCTTCATCATTCTCAAAAGTTGGTCTCGCCGGACGTACAAAGCTGAACGCGCCAAGTACCTGGAACAAAAGGAGTCCGCGCTGTTGGATGAGGCAGAGCGACAACCGTACAAGTGGCTCCGCCGACAGGGATCTCCCACCTGCCCTATCAACTCATCGGCGCTCATCTCCTACTTCAGCCGCATGTTTGCGTCGGCCGACACCATCCCGCGCGGCATCCTCCACTACGAAGCGGCCTGGGACGAGAAAACAATGCTGCTACGGGATTTACTCTCCGCAGAGTTTTCTCTCACCGAGGTGCTTGGCGCCATGCAACGACTCCGTTTCAACAAGGCCGCCGGTCCCGATCAAGTCCGTAATGAGCACCTCAAGGAGGCCATGGTACTTGCTCCTTGCTGGACCGCCCTTTTCAACGCTAGTCTGCGCGAAGGTCGCCTCCCCAGCGACTGGCAGAGTGCTCATCTAGCAGTCATCCCGAAGGGAAAGGGCAACCCCAGAGAGCCCAGCTCGTGGCGTGGGATCGCCAAAAAGAGCTGCTGCTACAAGCTGCTCTCTGCCATCCTCACCGCCCGCCTGTCTCACTTCCTCGAGGCTCTCGGCGCCATCCCAAACGAGCAGCACGGCTTCCGCGCAGGCAGGTCCACACTGACTGCGTGTGAGATTCTGCTGGCCAGGGTTCAGGGAGTGATGCAGTCTAGGCACGCCAAGCAATTCCTGTACGCCGTCTTTGTGGATTTCCGCTCGGCCTTTGATGGAGCTCCCAGAGACATCCTCCAGCTCATCGGGGCAATCCTGCAGGAAAACTCGATCACCATACAGGATGGGGTGGCTGAGTTGTGCCCCTTTGTGCAAACGACGGGAGTCGCGCAGGGGGACAACTTAAGTCCGCTGCTGTTCTCCATCCTGCTCAACGATCTTCCGCGACGCATCGTGGGCACTCGAGAGTCCGTCCGCCCAGACATTCTGCTATACGCAGACGATCTCGCGATATATGGAACAAGCCGATTCGAGGTGCAGCAGAGCCTAGCGAGGCTCGAGCAGTACGTGGCGGATGTAGGACTCGAGATCAACATCGGCAAGACCAAGGCCATGAAGTTCCATAAAGCTGGTCGACTTGCAACCAGCGATGAGCTACGGTTGTACTCCACACCACTGGAGTAAGTCAACAACTTTCCGTATCTTGGCCTCTCTCTCCCGACCTCCGGTACGTCGTTTACGGAGCACATCGCCGAGAGGGTCAGAAAAGCCCTCGTAGCAGGCGTCGGAATTGAGAAACCCACGCTTCTCTCCCTTAACGCGGCGCTAAAACTTTTCAACCTTAAGATCGCGCCCACGGCATCCTACGGCATACAGCTTATCTGGGAGAACTTGAGCGTGGCCCAGCTCGCGAGGCTTGATCGAGTGAAACCCGCCTTTCTCAAGCGAGTGCTCGGCCTCCACACGTCATGCCGCAATCGTCTGGTCTATTTACTCGCCGGTACCCCGCTCTTCATAGAGGACCTGCAACGCCAGTTCCGGTTGCCGGAAACACAGGCCTACAGGGACTTTATCTGTCAGTGGGAGGTGAGATTGTCAGACGTGGACCCCGACTTCTTTAGTACGGGTGCAATGACAAACAATGCGTGGAAGGGACTGCATCGCACCAACCGAAGTGTGGTAGTACGCTATGCAGTGCATGGCTTCCACCATGTTCTCTGTAAAACTCAAGGGTACCATGAGCTGACAGAAGAATGTATCTGTAACAGGTGTGAGAGAGCTTGTGGGAGATATCATGCGGGGGAGTGCCCCAGAGTTGAATCACTGGCCAGGCTGGCTCAGTGACCGTGTTTTTATGTATAATATTTGACTATATACCTAACAAAGGTGATTAATAAATTAATGAATTAATAACAACAGTTAATCTATCTTGATTGATTGACCATTCCCTTTTTAGGCCTGTCAATAGATTCTACACATACAAAATAGTAAACAAATGAGGCGTTCTTCGGTTCTTCTGCGGTTCTTCTCTACTTAGCTCTATTCCTGTCTATAATCCCTTACACAAGGCACCTGTACCTTCAGACTACCAGCGGAAAAGAGGTAAATACGGGAAAAAACAAATATGTCGATAACTAAGTATCTATGTCAAATTATTGCCACCCTTAAGCAAACACCGTAAGGACTTCATCAGTGTATATATATATATATATACACTATATATATATATATATATATATATGCCGCTTTTATCACAATGAAGGGGTTTGTGGTCCAAAAAAGCTTATCAAAATTGGATAATTGGATTTGCATGGGCGCGTCTAGACATGTGTTAGTCATATATATTGGCTGACGAAATTCCTTTGGCATCAAGGACCCCTTTGGTTTTTTCGATTTGCGTTTGAAACTCCGGGCGAGCCTAGACCCATGGCGACTGCTTAAATCTAGTCACCGGTAATCCACAGCCCGGACAATTCGTCTACTAACGCCTATAAATTAAAGTACGACATGCAAATGCCGCTTATTTGTTGAACACTTCATACAGGTGGTCAACAATCAGACTTAACATGTAATCCTCACAAGTGGTAGTACATGTCACGTTCGGGGACAGGGTACATTTTAAAAACAGAGCCCATTTTATGACTATAAATATACAAATCAAACTTTGCAGCAATTTCAAAACGCAATTAACCATATATGCATATACATATGTTACGAAGTCGAACGAGAGGCAATAAAAAGCAAAAAAAAAAATTAGGAAACATGTGACTGTTTGAAATATACCTTAAGTTGCCATTTTTGGCATAGGCGGACTTAATACGAATCCCAAAAATTGAGATTCATAAATACATAAAGGGAAGCCGAGATGTTTCCAGATGGATATTCACCAAAATCGGATGACAGCGACGATTTCAATGTAATATTTTTACTCGATCCATTCAGAGATTGTGCGACCGTGCAAATAGGTTTATGAGTAGGCAGATTGCATATTTTAAGAGTAAATTGAATGCTAGAGAAGATATCTAAACGCAAAGTATATACTGGAAAAAACTAACAAATGCATGAAACGTATATTATACGTAGATTGAGGAACACAAGAAACAATGAAGGAAAAATTAGTTTTTATCGAGACCTACTGTACAGCTATGTTGCAACGTAGAATTTGTTAGGAAACCGACGATTCTAGAAAATCCAATTGCAATTTAAGAAAACGCAAGACATACGCAATTGTAATAAACGCTGAGAGCAAGTTTCTGTTAAAGCATACGCATTAATTGACTGCAGACAGAGAATAAGTCGTCAGTCGTCACCCCAAAGGCATGTCGAACCATTGAGCGTTGAATTATTACAACATGCCCTATATCTTCAACGGCAGGTTCTCAGAACGAGTCTAAATGAAAACGGTTTATTTTCGTTTGGGGAAACAACACGTCGTTCCACCTAATGAGCTGCCAGTCCCAACATCCACCACCACCACCACCGCATTGTCCTGCGGCGCCGCCACCGCCGCACTGAAGGAGTTACGACCATCATCAATAATCGAATGTGAGTTACAGCCCACGAACTTCTTCTACTTTGTCGAACTTTGCCTGCTGCCTTCGTCAGCATCGCTGCGACAAACCCTTCGGTCTTCGGTGACGTTGCACCCTTGACGTTTGACGTCCGTCCGAACGGCGCCACAATGCAAGTAGTGGGGCACACAATCGACAGCACTTAGCACGGGCCTGCTGAATCCGGCATTCGTTCGAGTCACGCCAGTATGTGAACTGAATGCCCCTAATTGGGAGGTTGCAGCAGCTATTAGCGGTTGGTTGCGGTTCCACCTCTTATGGTGGTTAAGTGGCAGCCGTGCGGAAACGGGAAGGCTCAAGGGCGAATCCCCATGCTAATGGGATCGATGATCACCGAACCGAACCCCCCGGCCAGACAGCCTTACCCACTGACGTAATTGCGGGTGCGCCGCTCACCGCAAAGACGCGCCAACCCAGTGCAGAGATCAGCCCGCGACAATTGCTGCGCCCTCGTACTAGTCTGCACAATAGTAGCTCTAGTTTTTCGTGCAAGAGTTTCCCATGCTCGTCTTCGGCAGAGTCTTCTTAGCTTTATGAATGTTCATGAGTTGGTTCAAATGTTAGTATGCACGATACGATTGGCCTATATGCATTCTCCCCTCCTCAGTACCCGGCTGCGTATGCCCATTTCGTAACCCCTAATAAGGGGTTTGTGAACTTATCGTCTGCTTTGCGCATTACGTACAGATATGACTGAAATTATATATATATATATATATATACAAACCTTTGTTCCTGCCAGTTCTCCTTTATGGCATTCTTATCTGGAATAGTGGGTTTGAAGTTGTTCTCCGTCGGGCTCGAATAATGCAAAACGATGCTCTAAGAGCCATATTTCGCAGGCGACGCAGAGACTCCGTCAGTGATCTTCATGTGGTCCATAACATCCTACCGGTCGACCTGCTCTACTTGCTGAAGGTTGCCACGCTGGGCTTTAAAATCACTCGGAAAATTATTCCCTGTGATGTTTCTTTTCCCCTTTTTCCCTTGTTTGATAGGACCTCGAGACGTGCCACAACATATGTAGGGCTATTATTCACAAAAAACATCTAGTCAGCAAGCCCTTGTCTCTCGCTTGCCCGTTATAGGGACTAGTACACCACAGAATATTCGCCGTATCACTTCCCTGCATTGTTTTACACAGATAGTCCAGAAATGGCTACTCACCAACACATTTCGACATAATTGAGGCACACATGCGATTTGTGTTGTGTTTATAATTTGTGATACTTCATGATTGACTAAACTTATTTTATGGCCGTGACTGACACTTAACCATTTATATTCTATTTATTTATTATTACCTATATAATACTTTAATGAGAACTAAAGCACTGTATTATGTAGTTCCTATAATAAACCACGTTTTGAATCTTAAATCTTGAAAATTAAATGCAATATTTTACACGATTATGATCATGCACACGGAGAATTTCCAGTGTACATTAGCTGAATAAAATATTGTAGGTTAACTTGCGAGCTTTTATGTCACTTTTTGACAAAAATTAATGCGTATATGTACTAGCTAATGGCATACGTAGGATTCCTACGACAATCTGTTTTTCTCATCATTATAGGTAAAGCAGGGTCAAAGACTGCAACGTGGATAACGTAGGTTAAGACTTTACTGTTGTGCACCCACCGGCTTAATGTAAGCTCGGTCTAAGATCTGTCTGCTACGCCGTTTCAGAATCGAGGCATCAGAGAGCACTTTAGCTATTTCATATGTAAATATATATATATATATATAAATTGCGTCTAATTAATTCGCAATCATACACACCTGACCTGAGTTATATATGCACACAGTATACTATGTCTGCATATATATATATATATATATATATATATTAAACTGTTATTGGGTCTCGAATGCGAATAGCCTAAAGACGTTATTCGATCTACGTTTGTGATTTTTTGGTCTTAATTAAGCGAGCCGCGTGTCCCGCCTGAGACGCACCGTAATTTACGACTAAGAGGCCTAAGAAGTCAGTCACGGTGGCGCCTCAGAAGAGCATCTTCCCATTCTCAGATGGAAGTCATTCTATGTGGTGTTTTAAATTCCTTCTCTAAACGGCGGAAAGCTCAAGAGTGCAGGGGAGGCCTGACCAAGGTATCATTTCTGGTCTGAATACCTAGTCCTTGGACATAGGCAGTAGAGTCTGTGTGGTTAAGATTAAGTAACTCCGTGAGGATTTCGAGGGTGGGGTTATAGGCGGGGTTTAAGTGTCGTCGTACTTGATCAGGTCGGTTTGACGGAAAAGACTGGGCGTGTCAGCGCAAAAGAACGAGTGTGCGGAATAATCCACGATGTGCACGTAGGAGGGACACGCAGGACGAAGAGGCCTTTAGCTTGTTGATGCAAGTGTTCATTTCGCGTCGCTTGTCTTCTGGCAGAAGCGTTACCTTTAATAGCTAAAAAGAGTAGTTAATTTGCAGCCTGTGAGAAGAAGTGTAATACTCGCTAGTGCGCGGTCGTCAGCGGTTGAAGTGTATTGTATAAAGAATTCGCACTTATCTAGATTGAGACTTGACCCGCTCGTGGAATAATTGTTAAACGGCCGTGCGTATGTCCTGGGCCACAGTAAAGGCTTCCCTTGGCGTCACCCAGACAAACTCTAGAGAGAGTTGACAATTGTTTTGTGACCAAGCTGAAAGGCGGGATCGAGGAAGCTAACCGTTAAAATTAAAGCACACTTTTCCACTCTTCTGTCTACCAACGTGTTTAAACCCGTAAATTAATGCTACGTAAGCCACGTGAAAAAAAAATCACAGTTCAGCCGAATTGTTTGCTGCCCTAATCATATCTCAAATGAAAAACTAAATTAAGATTAAAATAGCGTCAATGTTTATATTATTACGATTTCATTTAGGCTAAGCAATTTTGCTTTAAGGAGTTAGTGCCTTTCCTTAGGGTGATAGCAATATGCATGCAAAAGTTAGCATGCTCATATGCAGCACTAATTTATAACGTTGGACACACACTTTCTCTATGTAATTATCGTAGTCTCATATATAGGCATTCGCTGCTGCTGCCGCTGCTGTGGTAGCTTTGTCACTAGGATCCATGAAAGAAGTGCCTAAATCTGAAGACAGACGAGTGGTTCATATGACCATATGAGGCCAAGTCAGTCAGCAATGGCGAAACACTCGGTCAATTCCATGATCAAGCCTACTGCTTCATAACAGGGCCAAACGGCCTACATTGGCAGCAAGCAACACGCTGTTAAGCACAGCAGACAGCGACGTAGTGCTATCATGTTCAGGCTTACCGTGCGTAATATAATTCGTTTAATTGTCTATGACGATGAGTCCGAGACAGCGGCAACTGTTTGTCCTGTCTGCGTATGCGCCAGTGCTGCTTAGAGCTTATAACGAGGTACGCAAGGTAGCGACACAAGGGCGATGAACAGGTACAGTAAGGTCGCATCGTTTGTCAAAGGACCAATTAGCAGCGTATTCTTCATTGACATATTAGTGCAACGTGTGTCGGCCTGACAATCTCATGCTTATGTGTTACATACATATTGGTGCGTTATCCCGTACGCAAACAGGTCTAACGTTTACATAGAGAGGATCTAGTGTGAGCTTCTACCGTAATTTCTCCATCCTTCTCGCCAACCTCTTGCTCTCTGCTTCATTGTTTTCTCTACTGCCATACATTCTTAGTCAATCTGCTAATTGCAAATATCATGGTCACCACAAAGCTCTAAGGACAGCCACTAACGATTAGAAATCAACTTGCAAGCCAAGACACAGCAGTAAATCAAAACAAAAGCCTGCACTGTTCAACCAAAAGAACAACGAATGCCTGATGACATAGCGTATGTATCCATTGTCCTGAAGATAATGAATTGTTCACAAACGACGTTTTTGGTGATCGCCATGCATGATCGTTTCTGGAGTGGATCGTTGAGCAAATGGGAGAAAGCAGGCAATGATCTGAACGTTGGCTAAATCGATGCGCACACCGCCGCTGATGAGAAGCTGGTTTAAGGATTCAGAGTACCGAATACAACTGCTACCTTTTGTCATGCGTGACTGGCTTCTGACTGCACAAGTTGTGCGACCGACCAATTCAATGATCCTCCCTGCTCGATCACAGACGTACCTAGTAGCGCTTCGTTTATTTTTATTGCTGCTAAACGACCAAAAACGACCGACTTCAGATGCATGCGTTAGATCACGTGTCGTGTATCGGCCGCCGGTAATATCGCTGCTAAAAACGATGATGACTTTCCACATGTTGAAGCCGCAACATATGTGCAGAGCAGCTGGAACAAAGCCAGACAGGTATACGAGGAAGAAAAAAATCAAAGACAAACAAATGAAGAGAGAACGCTGGAAACGGAGCCGGATAGGATACGGTCGTACTAGGAAGGAGCATTATCGAAAGGCTGGGAGGCGTACAGTCGGCAAAAAGAGCAAGAAAAGGATGCGTCTGAATAGGAACACTAAGGGAATCGGAGATCACGCCGAAGCGGAGGAGGAAATCACGCGTGACAGGCCTGTATAGAGAGACCAAGTGCAAATGGGGGATACAGCCAAAGGGAATCAAAATCTGGCGATGGAGACAAGGAACAGGGCAGTTCGTGTAGGACGAGCGCGAAAAGATGGGTAACAGGAACTCGTCATAAGGTTGCTGCCTGTTGCTGCCGTCGCTACGACAAAGCCGAGAAGAAGAACCGGACGATCCATGAAGGTTGTCGAAATCATCGTCATCAGCATTATCAGCAACATCCCATGGAGCGCGCCACGATAGAGCCTCCTACGATAGAAAGGTCATCAAAAAAGCATCAGACAACGTCGTTAGGCGTTGTCTGACCCGGCTGTGTGTAATACGTATGTGCCCGTATGTGGTTGTCGAGATTGCATTTCCTGTTACTCTTACTGTTACTATGCCCTTTGAATCTGTTGAATGACGGGTAGTGTAAGGTTTTTCTGCTTGCCTGCGTGGCTGTGTGGTCTAGGGGACTAGTGCGCTACCTACGGTTGTCGTCTACGGGCGTGTCGCCAGCCAATTCAA
Source organism: Dermanyssus gallinae (assembly GCA_003439945.1). Taxonomy (NCBI): domain Eukaryota; kingdom Metazoa; phylum Arthropoda; class Arachnida; order Mesostigmata; family Dermanyssidae; genus Dermanyssus; species Dermanyssus gallinae. Next base: position 71,017 of record QVRM01006458.1, read on the forward strand.
TCTCTGTTGTTGATCGAATTTACTTTGAGCGGTGCTCATTGATGACAAACCACACCACTAAGAGTCAGCGGCCATGCAGCTACAAAGAAACTGCTGTTAGGAAAATCCTAAATACCTTAACATGTCCGCCTACGCTGTCGCCCGAAGTGCCCCTCATATAAAAGGGTGACATTTGTATGCATTTATCTGGATATATGATTAGGTTTACTTATCAAACGAATAATAAATATCTTCATCCATGTAGCAGCTGATTACAAAAACACTTAATCGTTACTTAAGTTAGCAGGACAGTAACTTTGTTAACTTGGTTATGACGCTGAGCTTCCGACATGTCGACGCAGTCAAGAAAATGGTATAGACCATCTAAGCTCCTATGCACGTTGCATATGCACCGCTCAATTGGTTAATAGAAGCTTAAATCTTAAAAAAAAAAACATGGCTGTACGTTTCTTCCACGTCTGATTCTTCGTAGCTCTCGTGTTCTAATATTTCATATTGCTTTTGGCACGCTTGAGTTTCCACTTATATACACTCATCAAATGCTGAGACTCTACTGTCAGATCCACTTCGTGGACGCTTGCACGACTAGATAACTTCTCTTCTAGATGTCTCTTCCCAACTTCGACATTTTTCGCCAATTACTGTAATTCAAGTAATCAACAAATGCAAAACCGACCTGAAAAACGCGGCCACTAGAGCACCTTTCAAAGAATTATAAATAGTAATTTCGTAATCGCTCATGTTTTATCGATACTGGCATTTTCCACGTAATTTCAAGGGGGCATGTGCAATTGCTCTTTAAAAGGAGTAAGGATCTCGCCAAGATGCTGGCGGCTATCAGCCGATCAGCTTGACTCCACTGCTTGCCAGGACATTTGAATAATGTATCTTGGCGCAGGTTTTGGCACACGTTGGCTCTATTAATTTCCTCTCGTCAAGTCAAATTGATTTCGGTGCGAGAAGATCTACCGAGACCGCTAATGCTTTTATCTACCACACCATCATTGAGTACTCCACTGAGAGTAACGAATGTCTCGTAAATGCTATCGAAGCTTTCAACTGTGCCGATTTTGAAATTCTGGTTCTAATCTTTCGATCTCTAGTCTTAGATAATTGCGGTTATTCTTGGTTTCGGTTTTTTGCAGCATCGGGTAATTATTGTAATGGGCCAATTGGCCTCTTTTTTTTTTGTAAGGCTATTGCCCGTGTACGGTTTTTTCATGTCATGGCTAATTTTAATCCACTCCGGCATTTACCTTGTCTAAATTGGAAACCATGCAAACCAATTTAAGAGTGGCCGGTCTGGGTCTCGAACCCTGTCCTCCCGAATGCAAGGCAAAGGATTTGCCACTAAGCCATCTTGCTCGGTCAGTTCTCTCAGTATTCGTCTCTCAGCGTATAGTTCTCTCAGCTCGGTCAGTATTCGATCAGTTTTCTTTGCGCCTCGGTATACAATGGGGCCGTCCTGTTTATGGTTTATATCAATGTTGCACTGCCGAGCCTTGATATGTTCTCCAGTATACGTGCGGTATCTTATGCTGATGACTGCACTCTGCTTGTCTAAAGATAACCCGCGGGCTGGCCTTAATATGGCGATCGAAGCATTGGCTGTCCTCTGTGATGCTTTTTGCAACCTTCGGATCAACGCCACAAAATCCCACATTATAATTTTCGGAACGCCTCACTCTCCCAAAACCTTCTCCAGAAGCGACCAAGTGATTGCTTATTTTCAACTTCGTGGGCTTTAAGTCCCTATTCTTGTCGTAGTGTAAATGAAGCTCGTGAAGCCCCAGCTCCGCTACTGTAGTGTGCTCTGGAGTGGGTCTTACCAAAGTGTCATCGCAGCGCTTCGGCCTCTGCAAAACAGGGCTATTCGCGCTATATTTGGGCTGCGACCTAGAGAATCAGTCGGCTTCCTACTTTAAGGGCGCACTTATCTTAATGTAAGGCAATTGTTCTGTTTTCAAATTGATATTTTCGTTTACAAAATCGCCAACAATCTTATAGAGGCTGGCGGAATTTTCCAGACCATATCTTCAATTGCTGCTCCATATCCCCTCCGAAACAAACGACCTTACATCGCCTTTGCTCTTCCGCGAACACGCTTTCTTGAGAACGGTCCACGCTATCACTCATTTATTTTTTGGAATATAATTCATTCCGCCATTGCCGCCATTCCCGATCTTTCTGCCTTCGAGAAAGAACTCAGAAAGTTTGTTTAATCCTCGTAGTTTTCTTTTTTCTTCACCGACATACCCTCTTGTTAACAATATCAGTTTTAAATTGGATTGGCTTTACTCTAGTCAAAATTACTGCACTACCTTATAATTTTCCGTTCAGTATTCTTATTGTTGATATAGAATTATCATTCTCTTGAAAATACACACGTTATATTATTATTATTCGCTTGTATTCCTTTCGATGCAACGAGCACATGAGTGTCTGACCATCTGACCACGGAGTGGTCAGATAAAAAGGTACGAAACAATACTTTCTCTGGTCAAACGAATGGCGCCAACTCTCGTTACTGGTGACGATCCGCTCCAAAAAAGCGGGGTCTTCGTGAAACTGGAAGAGGTGTTGCAGTGCTAGCGCCATACGCAGTTCCTTTTGTAATTCGCTGAGCTTCTTTGGAACACCTACTGCGCTCACACCTTCCAATAACCTAACCTGCCGTGCACAGCTGTCTACACTGTTCCAACGCTGGCCCCCACAGCCAGCACTCGCATTGTGATACGCCGATCACTGCGTCCATTTCTTGTCGATGAGTTCTGGCCGTACTTACCGTGTTTTTTGGGCCTGGTGGACATCTAGGGAGACCCCATGCTGTACTGTACATCCCAAGTGGCATCACATCAAATTGCTCCTGTTCTCGTCCCCTTCGACCACAGGCAAAGTACGGACCGAGCGGCGCATCCAGAGCACGGCGCGATTTTGCCATCCAGCCAAGCTGCAGACCTATAACGGTAGAGCCACCTATCGCTTGCGATAAAGGGCGTTTGCGGTGTTACTATATTGTGTGTGCGTCGTTCTTCGTATGTTGAGCATTTTTCTACGCCCTCGTTTGTTATTTTTGTCGCGACTGACTTGCGCAGTGTAATCAAGTTAAGTGAAACGAGGTGTTTATATGTCTGATAGTCTGTCCGCTGCCCCTGCAGTCCGAATTCTCGCTGTCATCAAGTGCAAACCGCTGTTTGTACGACACATTGTCATCCTGCCTGTGAATTCCAATAAAACGCCTAATCTTATTCAGGTCAAGTATTACATATATATATATACATATATAGCGCCAGTGGTAGCATACATTATATATATATATATATATATATATATATATATATATATATATATATATATATATATGCGACAATTAAGTTAAAAAAAAAAGAACTGCCGCTTCCCGCGCCGAGACATCAAAGACAAGAAAGTATGCGAACTTAGGCCGGGCGTACCACTTTTCACCCTTCGCATTCGAGACGCTGGGTGGCCCTGGGCCCCTCACAACCACGCTAATTTCCCAGGTTGGCGACGCTTTACAGCAGGCTACGATGGACAAGAGGGCGGGCACTTTCTTCTGCCAACGGCTTTCCCTAGAGATTCAGAGAGGTAACGCGATTTCGGTGCTCGGAACTATGAAAGACTGGATGGACCCGCGTCTTCGCGTCAGGGGTCGGGCAAGACTCCCACTCGGACACGAGTGATAATTGAGGAGTGAAGAAAAAAAAAGATAAATATATATGCTATCTATATAGCTTTTCCATTAAGTAAATTAGTCGTTCCGTCATATAGCGTACAGTTTTAGTAAATTCAGTACGTGCCCTGCTGTTTTAACAGCATCAATAGCAGCACTTTGCTATGTCCGACGATGGAAAGTCTACCGTGTTGCCCTATAATCTGGCCGACAGATTTCCCTTGAGACAAACAGCGCTGTCCTCCTCGTTTGATAACGTCTTATTTCGTAGCGATTTTTTGTTTAACGACGTCATAATTGTGTGGTAACCTACAGGAATGTTAACAGCCATTGTAGTTGTGAGGAACAACCCCCCGTAACCACGCTTAATATACTAGCTATAAATATGAACTTCGTTGGAGCTGTGGGCTTTGCCTATGGTGTATCCGTATTTGGCTGATACAACGACATTCAACGAGTACGGGCACGAAGATTTCGAAATCACAACGCCAATTGCGACTAATGAAGTTAACAAATGCTGCAAAAAAATACTCAGTCATAACGATATTCTTGGTTTGCTTTACTCATATGCCACATGCGTCATCGAATAGTAATATCGATATATACTGGTATTTTTCACGGACACAAATAACGCATTGCTAACCAGTATAATCCAATAGAACATTGTTTGTAGTATATGCACATGATCACAATATACACATACTACATATATATATATATATATATATATATATATATATATATATATCCACCAAAATATGTTTATAGACTTACGAGGCAAATGCTCTTTGTCGCCACAGGGCCAAGGCTGCGCTATCTGTGACCACGCATGTTTAGGTACAGAAACCACACATGTTCAATTATAGGGGCAATTGTCTTCTGATTATTTTATAATTAAATGAACTATATATATAAATACAGTTAAATGTTTTAGTGTACACGTTCATAAAGAGACAATTGTTACCTCTTACATATAAGCAAATCAAGCTGTAATCCTAAAAAAAAAAAAAAATATATATATATATATATATATATATATATATATATACGCAGCTGTAAATAAAGCGATAAACTGTCTCTCCATAAAAAAATGAAGGAGCAACGAATTTGCGTCAAGTTCTGTGTTAAAAACCAAATATAATGTTTCACAGTGGTGGAAACTTTGCGAACTGCCTATGGTGATCAATCAGTGTTCCATAGCACTGTGTGTGCGTGATACCGTCGATTTCTAGACGGACATGAATAGACCGAGGATGACCTCGTTTGTGATATCCTACCCAACAATCACCGAACTACCACCGATGAAATAGTTAAGCAAAATATTATGGATTGATGATCCAACATATTGGCCCGTTGAGAAATGTTCGATTGAGCCTTTAGGCGGTGGCAGAATACCCTGGATTACCTCAGAGAATGATTAAAGAAGACGACCCACGGGTTAGGTCCACCGATTAAGTGGTAGTACCGTGTCTGAATAACAATCGGATTTGTGTTGGTAAGGAAATTCGCACATTGCCCCAGGAAGTCGAATTTCTGGTAACAAGTCAAGCATTGCCGTTTGTTCTTCCTACATAGAGCCTCTCTGATGAACATCAATCATCTAAATGGGCTACAAGTAAAGACCCCATGCCCAAGTATAGCTGCATATAAGGCTAGAGTTTAAGGCGTCCACAGAGACGAAAATCCTCGAGTTTCAATTCAGGGAGCTGGGCTTGGCTCCTGTTCGTCGCCTGCATGCCACTCCGAATGACCGAAGGCAGCTTTTAGACCGAGTAATACTCACATTCAGGCGACAACCACCAACCTCTATATTTCTGGGTTGTAAGTTGCACCCCCTAGTACTCAAAGTAGATATGATCCGACGTTGTATCCTATGAAACTATGTCATAGCTGCCTCATTTTAAAACACGCCCGATGTGTTAATTGTCACGGACCACATACAAATGGTGCCTCGCCATGACCGAGATATTTTTTCCCCCCTTTAAAACATGTACTGCTGCAGTTAGAGGTTTAACTACTTCAGAGGATAGAATTCCACATAGCGCCGTGCCAATGTCAAGGCTCACAAGAGACACAGACCTATTGTCACTGTCTGGTCTGCTCTTAGTGATCAGCCCAGAACTAGCGATCAAAACAATTACTAAGGTTCGTCAACCACTACTTGCTCTACTACCGCTTGTCGGTAAGCTTAAACACACTTCACCATTATGGAAGATCACGCATAGGTATGTGTGATCTTCCATAATGGTGAAGTGTGGTCGCCTGGAACTCTCCGACCTAAAAACAACGACGATTCAGCCGACACAGCCTAACACCGCAAACGCAGGATCGAACGGAGAGTTGCCTGTCCGGTGTGTGGCCTGCTAAGCGCGGCCTACTACGTCATATCAGGGAAAAACACTTGACAGCTATCGCCTTCCTATATAGATACAGATCGCCATTCCGATCCCTCAATTAAACACATCTTAATAAAACTCCAAGATAATATATAAGCTATTAAATTATATTGTATCACACCACCAAGCTACTAACTATCTATTAAGACACAACCAAGCTATTAAATTAGATTATATCACACCCAAATCTAGTAGACATATCCTAGTCATAACTAAGATGCTGGATCATCATCCAGCATCTTAGTTATGGCTACCCTCAGAACAGGTTTCACGTATAATTGGCAATAAAACGTGGAAATCTTCGTACTGGTCGCCCTCCGCGCTCCAGACAATACAAATATGAACCAATATATACCTCAACCTATAACTTCAGTTCAGTGGCTGCCGAGACCTTGGTACCGCTGGCCCCTGACTGAGAAATTACTCACTAAGTTGGGCCAAGGTTTGAAGGTAACCACGGGGGACAAGAGCGCTGCATAAATATTATGCCAGGGATTTTCCATTGACGTCTAACCGGGTACCGCGATCTTGTAGGATCGCTTGCCGAATGGCGACGAGTACCGACACGTTCACCTACACAAAATTGTAATATATAAATTATAGATAAAATATACACTATATGCTTTATTTCGAATAACACGTTTTGAAAAATATTTTCAAGCCGTCAAGGGACACCTATCAGCCTCATGCGACGCAGAGATGACGTAATAACTTTAGGTTTAGTCATGGCATAGCTTAAATGCGAATGACACTCATTTATGGAGTACAAGATCGAGGCACCTCGTGGTCTCTAAAAGAACCGCCGTTTACCTGCAAGCAACAATTCGTTTCTAAAATACAGCTTTATCTGTTCAACCACCACCACCACCACCAGACCAGACTATAGATGATAGATGGCTATATGAGTTCATATATATATATATATATATATATATAGCAGTTTTACAAATGACAAACGGTCGACATAGTACCTTTCACCAGTTCCCCTATATCGAATACCTTTGCATGGCCTCCTAAATCATATTTTGTCTTGTATATCGGTGTTGGCAAAGATCAAACAGTCCCATGCTGAGCAACACATTTTCCACTCTCTTTATTAGGAGTTTCTACTGCGAGAAACAAACGAGATTTCCCACCTAGTCATCATTCGTTCAAACTCGCTAGCGTCTGCTCGACATCCTCTATAAAGATTCTGCAAACGAACTTTGTAAAACGGTCCCTTCGAAAGTCATATAGTTTAGGTTTGACTCCAATTACGATGAACGCTTTAAAGTATGTACTCTGCGTCTAGACTATAAGCATTACTTGCGGGGATGTATGGCATCCTAAAGTTTTCGGGCTGACCCTCAGCCAAGATTTAACGTCCACGGAACTGTTTTTCACATTGCCTCATAGACGGACCCCCATAAATACAAATGTGCAACGGTGGGGTTCGAACCCGCGCACCTATGTGTCTCCTCCGGTTGCGAGGCGGAGACTCAATCCACCACGCCACCGGGCTCGACATGTATCCTCGACATGGCATCCTAAAAGGTACTAACTCTACCCGATTATCCAAAAAACACGGCACGGCTCACGGACCTTCTGATCACACGAAACGGGCTGCTGGCTGTTAATCTCAGACAGAAGGCTACTTTAAACCAAATGTAAACTTTGAAATGATTGAAGCTTCTAAGCCTTCTTTAAATACAGCTGTATCCTCTTGACCGTCCAGAGAACACGAAGTAGTCTATGTTTCTGTTGGATCAATCTCAGGAAGCTGCCCCTCGACTGCTTTTAGTTCCATGCTATCTGCCGGCTTCAGTACTAACGAGTGATCAACATTAGTAAATGTGGGATTAATGCAACATTCAGTAATCTTGTGTAAAATTATCACAACACGTGTCAGGGGCCAGTACGTGATGTGCCAAGCTGTGGAAGACCACGAAGCGCTCATTTCGTTCCAAGTATCGCCGACAGTGTGAAACAATGTCCAAAACATCGGTTCGGCGACGAGCCCAATAACTGGGTCTTTCGCGCACCTCAACTTCGCAAACCTCACCGCTATTGCATATATTATATGTATTAAAATAAAAATAAAAATAGATTTTTAAAGTATCTTAAATACTTTTGTTTTTATGTCACTTTAAAGATCTCAGACTATTTGGCGAACTATATATATGCCTTTAAAAAAATTGAATCTTTCGTACTAGCATATTTTTACGGATAACAATTGCGTGGCAAACCATACGTAGGAGATAATCCGCTCCCTTAAAATGTACCCCTATTAAGCTGATACCGGCGCGCGGTGTAGAACTACTGTAGGCTCAAACATACACATTTATTTCTAAAACGCAGAGATGATCAGATACCATCTCTTACTGAAGGGATATATGTGTTCCTCTTTGTGTGTGTGCGTTTTTTTTTCTCAGTCGATTATAGTCCACTTTGGCTTTACCTATTCCGTCTATCCCCTACTAATAACTAACTAAAATAAAATAAAAAAACTTAATTTGAAACCTAAGATCAGTCTAAGAGTAGCCCGTCTTGAACTGGAATCTACGACCAACAGAACGCAATGCACTGGTTTTGCCACCAAGCTACCTCGCTAGACAAATATCTTGCTCCACACATCAGTGCTATCAGACTAAGCCACACTACAAGAAAACTGCATTTTTGAGCATTCGTATTCAGTGTTTTCCAGCATATGTTGTTTCGTATGTTGCCTTTCGTATAAGGATATAAACCGAATTCAACAGAAGCTCTTATTCCTAAGGTGTTTTACGGCGACTTTGTTCCTATGAATCCCAAAAGAAAAACATCTTTTTGCGCGCTTCTATGTAGGGGCCGAGGCTCACAGCCAACTCTATGGTTAGAAAATGCCACCAACTAGAGAGTTTCTATTCTGACTAGAGGTGTGTTTATGAAGGCGGTGGCGGTGACAGGGCGGTGAGTTTCGCTAGACAAACATACTCGAGCCGCCCCGACGGAAACAACAACAACAATAACAACAACAGCAGAAGCAACAGCAACAACAACAACAACAACAACAACAGCAGCAACGTAACGAATACAACAAGGCAAACTCACATAAGATATGCTTCGCCTTACCGAGTCTGCACATCTTTACAAAGAGCAGATTACGAGGTAGTCATTACGATAATAGTCTTAGGCTTGCTGACGTAATCCCCTTACGAGACAAAATCGTACGTCGCACAAACGACAAAATCGCCAAGTCTAATTGATAAGGCGCCACTCGACCACTCGCCGCTACGTCATCGCTCGCGTTAGCATACCGCTCCTCCGGCGGAACGCTGACGCTGTAGACAGCAACAACGCCACAAAGCCTGCGTGACAATGAGTAGTAGCCTGTATCTGTCTGTTATGTATACGTTTGTGTCCAGTTACGTGTATAGTTAGTTGTAGGTTGTGCGCCTTTGTCGAGCTCACTGGCGTGGCGTGGCGTGGTGAGTCCATTCGCGTGCGCCTCACGACCGCGGTAGGAGGCAAGTAGGTGCACAGCACGGGTTCGAGCCCCGCCGAGGCACATCTGTATCTATGAGGTCCGTCTCACGAAGCGATGCGAAAACAGTCCCCGTGGACGTTAAATGTTGGCTGGCTGTGCGGGTCAGCACGAAAAGAAGTTTAGGTTGTACGCTTTATTTCGACCCGTTTATCCAGGTCGATTGTAACAACAACAACAATGATTCATGAATTCATGATGATGCAGGACAGCATCATCATGAAATTGTCCAGTCCTACCGGGTATGTCGGGTGCGAGTTGGATTAGAGTAACTGTGCGTCGACTGTCGAGGTAGACTGGGGCCCGTATCTACGTAACGACATCAAGGACGTTAAATCAGAAGACTATTGGTTTTTGATCAACCATGACTAATCGGTTTTGCATGAACCAGATGAGCGTACTACAGACCGCTGGTGTTTCTTTTTTTTTTCTCTTTTTCTTGTCCCGTCATCGAGACTACACGTGGCACCGAGTTTGCAAATGAAGCCTCTGAGATGGTGCTAACTGACGGTCGGTGCCACCTCCCATCTAAAATATATTATTCTTAAAGAGATTACCATCCTCCATCGGCCTGAAGTAGACAAACGCGACCGTTCTCGCGCCCAGATCCGATAATGTTCTTTATAGTACGCCTAAGCATGGATCAGCTGCATCAGTCTCCAGGGACGCGATAACAGGCGGCTGCAGTTTTCCTCGAGAAGTAGTGCACGCATGGGCTCGAGCGTCACCGAGCAGATGAGGAAACGATGGGTTTCCCGCCCTGTCAATTGCCGCACACGCACGCGGTAGGCCATTAAGTCTATTTCGGCAGTGTTTAATTACATGATTCTTGGCTGCGCCGTTTAGGAGTTGGCCTGCGTCGGTTTATCGCCGTTAGACTGTGTCAGTTGTCGAGCCCGGTGGCGTGGTAGATTAAGTCTGCGCCTCGCGACCGGAGGAGACACATAGGTGCGCGGGTTCGAGCCCCACCGTTGCACATTTGTATTTATAGGGGTCCGTCTATGAAGCAATGTGAAAAACAGTTCCGTGTACGTTAAATCTTTGCTGAGGGCCAGCCCAAAAATTGTTTTTTAGACTGTGTCTGTTAAAATGTAGTCTGCTGCTTTGATTGGGAGCTAGGCATCGCGTTGGAAACAGGACAGCATCATCATGAAACAATTCAGTCCTACCGGGTGTGTCGGGTGCGAGTTGGATTAGCGTAAATTGCAGTAGCTCTGAGGTTATGGCGGGGTGGTCGTTTGCGACCCTGTACCTTGTGAACGTGGTAGTACCGCGTTAAAAAAACACTTGGTATAGCTGGCTTGCACATGTGATGGCACTACAACACGTTGATTTATGAACCTAAATGTATATGTATTTGTATATGATCGTGTAGTTACACAGTTAAGCAGATATGTGTACGTATGTCACCGTGTAGTTATCTATGGTTGCATAGATGTACGTTTATGGTTGCCTATCCTGGTGTCTAAGCTCTGCATGTTTAGTACGCGCTGCCTAGCACTAAGACTATTACTATAGTATTTAAGCTGACTTAACTTGGTCACCATAAAATCAATGAAATATGACTTTGGCATATAACTGTCGATTCACGGATTCGGGGTCGAAGCGCCTCAAAGTATTGAGTCTAACGTAGCCCCCAGGGAATGTATCTTGATACAGGCTCAGAGGGTGCGCGACAAGAAGCGCTACTCTGCTACTCCACAGTCGTCATTCAAAATACATTCATATTCTCTTCTCTAGTCTTAAACGTCTTAGGCAAAACGTCAATAAAAGAAATGGCATGGCAATATAGGCTCGCACCAATCGAAGGCACTGCACTTCTTTCAAGCGATACAAGCAAGCCCTGCGAGTCGCTCGAAGGAACTCGTTTTACAATTGCAAGTTTATGAAACTGAACGACAATAACACAAGTGCAAAACCGTACACGGACGTTAGCCTTACGGAAAATAATATATATATATATATATATATATAAAGAGATCAGAAAGGTTGTTAAGTCGAAATGGCTTAAGCTCGAAAACTCGGTGCCAAACGCCTACACTTCAAAAAAGATCTTGCGAAAACAAGACTTCTTTGCGAGCGCTTGGGAACCTCCATTGAGACCGCTACACAAGAGACCGATTACTGGTCTCAACAACTACACAACACGTTCGATGGGGCACATTTTAAAAAAGCACACGAAACGCCCTTTGTACATTACTGGATTAAGGGTATGCCCTACATATCTGGTAAGGAGTATTTAAACCTACTAAAGCTCAGGATCAACGCACTACTAACGCGTGCCAGATTGGCCAGGGGACGCCCGGGCTACAACAAACGTTGTAGGCACGGGTGTCATGCGCCTGAGACGTTGGGTCATGTCGCTCAGATGTGCGATACAACACACAAACACACTATAAAGAGACATGACGACATCTGTGATCGCGTGGCGCGCCTTCAGGGGTCATAAGGTGGTTCGTGAGCGAGTATTCCGTCGACCGGGCGCACCGGGTCTAAAGCCCGACCTCGTAATAACAACACCTACCGAGGTCTGGGTTTTAGATGCCGAGGTTTGCGGCCCGAACCGGGACCTGGCAAAAGCGCGGCAGGACAAGATCACCAAATATGACGTCGAGTTCCTAGGGGCGGCGCTCCCCGACCCGCAAAAACCTCGCAGATTCGGATCCATCACTATCTCTATGAGTGGTGTATGGGACTCCGAATCTGCGAGGACGCTCTTAGGGCTCGGCGTCACGAAGAGGAATCTTATGGATCTTAGCGTTTTAACGTTGCAAGGAACCTTGAGGATATACCGCTCGCACCGGGTCCATAAGAGCAGGGGCTACCATCAAGCAAGGACACGGACAGCTGACTCTTAACCTCACGTGACACCTTTTTACCACCATTTTTAATAAGGCGAGCACTGCCGAGTGTGCAAACGTATTGTAAATGATTAATAAATCATCACAATATTATATATATATATTTATATATATATATATATATATATATATATATATATATATATATATATATATATATATATATATATATATATATAAAATAAGCGAATATGTATCGGAGTCTTCTCCATGTTGCGACTGCTGTCATTTGTTTACGCCCTTCCCGTCCATAAGACGTGTTGCTAATTCTGGTATTATTAATTGTTTCTTTCGTTTGTGAGCAGGCTATACAAAATATCTTGTCGGGCCCAAGCCACATCCAGAACGATGCTCTCAGAGCAACGTTCGGCCAAAGCTGCAGAGATCCTGTAGCTGATTAGTTTGCCGCGCACGAACTGCTTTCGATTAGTGTAATGTAGTAGTATGTGCGTGTTGCTCCGCTTGCGTTCGAAATGATGAGGGGTAAGATTTCCTCGGAAATCTCCTTTCCACTCTCCGCAATGATCCGCCATTTTAACTATCGCATTAGCACATTTGGGACATATTTCGTATTTAACTAGCAGACGGTCTTTTGCCTACCGCCTGCCGTCTATTTAGGGCTCCCTACCTCGAGAAATTCGATCATTCACGTCTATGATCGCGAGTGTAGTTACACAACATGTGACCAAAGTGTAAATAATAATCGTCAAGAAATGCACGGTCCTTGCAAAATCCTTAAAGCAGATGCCGAAGTCAAGAGGACGGTTTCTGTACGCAACTTTCGTTGATCTAAAAGCAGTGTTGATACCACATCTCGATCGTCTGTGCCGAGAAAGCTAGGCAGTGCCGGCACATAATCCAGACTACTTCATCTGCTGGAAAGTACCTTCCAACAAAAGTATAATATCCTTGACGACGAAGTCTGTAAGCACGAGGCAAATATGCAAATAACGGCCCGCCAATTATGGCCCTCTTCTGTTTCCACTTTTGGTTCAGCGACATACTATCACCTATTAAATCTGCGGACTACACACATTTGGCACAATTATCTTCAGAAAACCCTAAAACCTGGTAACGCGGGTCAACTCTGTCGTGACTCCAGCTTCAGTTTCAATGTTCGAATTAGGCTGTAGACCCCCGGATTCCACAGATCACCGTCAACAGCTACGAGTAACTCTGAACACAACCGCTGCATGGGTCACGTCTCATCTCACCACCCGCTTCTCTCGACTTACATCCGCTTCATCATAAACTGTGAGCCAGAAACGGCACTGCCACAAACCGACGGTTAACCGTTGCCGCGGTCGATGTGTAGTGGCACTTCGCACTTCTTATACCATTTCGACGATGAGTATTCGTTCGAGCGTTGTATCTCTACACACACACCAACACACAGAGCTAGCTTGCTAATACTCCAAAATATGTATGTTTATATTTTATTAATGTGATTTCGATGTGTGTAGATATATGTACTTATAACCCAGATAATAATGACATCAATTATATGAAGAAGAAACTCTTAACTGCGCAGAGGCAGCACGAGAGAGAGATAGAGAGAGAGACAGGCAGTCATTTGAGCTCCCACCACACCAAATGGCTCGCTCTGCATGCGCCATGTAAGCCGGCGGCGATATGAGGCACTGTTTTTGTTCACTGCGCGAGCACGAATGTCGCGCGGGTCGTGGTTACAATATCGGCATTGGTGTCGCCACCGACAAATGTGTATGCTTATACCACCACCATTTCACCCAGTTCGATCACATCCGCTACGAGAGTCTAACGTGTGCATTTGGCTATGTTTAATGCGCCTGCTCTTCGTCCTTAGGCCGGCATGTGAATTGAGTTCACTAGCATGTTGGTTTTCGAGCGCGCTGCGCAACGCGTCATTCTACTGCTACGAAAGTCATTCCTATGGCTGCTAGACTCCGCCGCAGTAGACCAGCATCTGTAGTAGTGCTAGTCCGTATTAAAGCACGTAGACGTTCGTCTAATCGTAGATCAGGATTCATATTGATATATAGAAAGAGCCCTGCCAGGAGCTTCTTGCCGGCCCTTCTATCTAGAGACATGCCGCATAAACTAAAAACTTAAATTTATGCAACCAACCTAAGAGCGACGATACGTTGATTGTAGCGCACCGCAGTGCTTGACAAATCAGTATACAAAATGATGGTCGGTCTTAAGCTGTTTCTAAATCTGCAGACGTGCCACACCGTGTTACGCATAGGCAAACCGAGCCTCTGTCCTAAAGCACTTATAGGAAGGTCATAGGCAACGTCAGAAGTTCCCGCTCTGGCCAAAAACACAGGAGGTCAGTTTCAGTGGCTGGGACGCTGACAACATTAGCCGGCAGTCTTGCGCTACCTCAAAACACTGATTTTGCATATCCCTTTAGAACAAGAAGATTCGATTATGATTCGAAGGTACGGCTGGCTATGTGTCTAAAAGGGGATCGGCAAACAGCAGTCCGGAGGCTTGCAGATTTGTTCCCTTAACAACAGTGTCGGACAGGGAGTAGTTGTATTCCGTGAGTTAAGCAATCGTACCTCTTATTTGCGAATGTATACCGCCCAGACTCTTCGTCGCTTCTCTTTCTTGGGAAGTGGAGCTACCCTGTTGAACAGTGCTCATTGTTGTCAGACAGAGCAGTCTAATCACGTTGAATCATATCAGCGTTAGCAAGTAAACCGATATTTGCCGCTATTTCTTTCGGCATATCGGCTTCCATGACTGCCATATGGGTTACAGGGGTTCTACTATAACGTTCTGGGTGTTAAACATAGTCTCTCATTTGGCCATTCGTATACACATATCGCTGTGTGTATTAGCGCAGGATAATGGGTAAATTATGAATTCCGCGTCTGATTAAATGTTCATCCTTTTTGGCGATCCAATTATCGAAACAGATTCCGACATCTTCGTAAGGCGAGAAGCGCTTGCCAGACAGAGCGTGTCCCGTCGATGCAAAGAGATGGTAATCGGATTACCGGTGGCCGCCGGATTCCAACAGCTCATAGTAGATCACAACGCCTTTCGGGTTCTACCAAACACCAAGCATTGTCTTTTTCCGAAGCGATTTGGCCGTGCGGTCGATGGGACTAGAATGTCACCACTATCTACTTTTCATCTCCGGTCACGATCCTGTCGTGATCCGAGGAAATTGCTTTTGTGCCTAGAGAGCAGTCACATGTGGTTTTCCGTTCTCTTGCTTTCGTTCGGTCAGCTAATGAGGAGCCCATTTACCCTACTTCGGGATCAATTTCATGGCTTTCAAACGCACGAAACTGCTTCGTTGAGAGGCGTTGAGTATATCCACGGACTATTGTTGCATTCGACTATTGTTGCATGTCCAACAAGGCTGTCAGTTCGTGATGTTCGAAAGTTCTCGGGAGTTTTCCGCGTGGTGCGCTCTAGTCGCCGTTTTTGAACTTTTTGAACCACTCAAAACACTGGATACAACTAAGCGCATGGCCTCCGTAAGCTTCCTTCAGCATTTAGTGCGCTTTCGTCAAAGTTACTTTTCAAAAAATAAAAAAGATAGCTGCGTAAATCTTGGTTTTTGAGCACAAAGGTTGTGCGTGTGCTCATTACTGATTTGAACTATGCTGTCTGGTAAAACATGGGTGTTTCTGAGTTGAACACCCTCGCCAGATTTCACAACAACAGAATGACATCATTGGCGCCATCGGTGGCAGAGGGGACCGCCAGCAGCGCTCTCTATAAACAAATACTGGTTCAACTTGGCACACGCGAAAAGCGCAGCTGCGCTGCTACACTTTTTCAAAATAAGTGCGAGGCTTAGCTTTTGTTCGCCAGCAAATAAATCGCATCAGGCGCTATTTTTGCTGAACCGCATGAGTAAGGAGTTTAAGTCGACAAAATGAAGCTCTTATCGAAATCGGCAATATCACCATGGAGTGCCATTTAATAGAGAATTAATACAATACGATGCCCTATGGGTAGATGCGACTTGTCTAATCCAGTCAGGGCGCAATCTTAGGTGAAATAATTTGATTAACAACAATTAAAACGAG
>QVRM01006459.1:0-39136 GCA_003439945.1 Dermanyssus gallinae
GTAAAGGGCAGCATGGCGTTGGAAGGAGGCGCCTAGCAACAACGGCGCTCCAATGCTCCAAAATAGAGGCCCATGTGCTGAACTTTTGCGCACAGTTTTGAGTGTTATCAGCCTCAGTTCAAATGCAATGTTGCATAAAATATGGTGGTAAAAACCATTTTACTACATTTCACAGCGCACTATGTCGGTAGGGAATTTTACCGCGAAATGTTAAGGAGATAGCGAGTGGTTTCGTTCACCGCAAAAGGCCTACACTCTAAGCAAATAATTCTGGGATCCTCCATCAAACGACCATCATTACTGATTTTGGATTATTTGATGAAAAATTTCAGTTTTTTAATTTCTGCAAGCCTCCCTATTTGCCGGACCTGACTGCGTGCGGCTTTTGCATGTTCCCACGGAGAACGTTTCGAGATGAAAAAAGAGACAAAAAAAATTCACAGCAGCAACTTAACCCGATCTCGAAAGATCCGTTTAAAACATGTTTTAAGGAGTGGGAAAGAAGATGACATACGTGCAGCGGGTGGGAGTTATTTTGAAGGGAACAAAAACACCTTGGAAGATTAGATACATTTCCTTTTTGATAAGTATGTATCCGATTTTTTAATCCGCTGTATGTATAATATATATATATATATATATATATATATATATATATATATATATATATATATATATATATATATATATAATAGTTTTATAGATTATTCTTTGATTTGGAGGCGCGTAGTAGAAGACTACTTGCATAGCAGCAGTTACAACGAATCTGATTTTCCCAGGAAGACCCATACTAGAGATATTAGCTCTGCACATTGTGTCAGCAAAGGGATAACTACCCGCAGTTTCGTCTACGCTTTTCCTATTTAACCGTAGTGTTGCGTACTTGTAGATTTGAATTTATCAACATCTTGACATAAGGCTTATAATTGGGCTATAATACGTTCGTGGTTCTCCAAAATCCCTTCAATAGTCGCTGGGGCTTGGTATCAGCTTATCGAACGAAAAAAATTGCACCCACATCCTTGTATAAATTTAGCTGATGTGGTATAAATCAAGCTTGGCAACTCTAGAACAAATGCGGGCCAGGTTTCTCAAAGAAATGTTGTGCCTCAACAACCCATGCGATTGGCATTGATTAATCAACTAACTAACGTAGTGCTGCAGGATTTATTCTACTTCTCGCGCATTGCATTCACCTGTTTTAAAAATTTAAATAAAAAAGAAAGTAACTAAAAAACTCTTTATTAAAAAATCTGGCTCATGTTTTTAGCATATCCTACATATATTCGACGGGATTCAGATTGACACAACATGCTGACAGCTCCATTAAGCTTCTGCGAGGTATCCCCGAACAACGGGGTGCAGCGATGTACGGCCTAGCACTGTCGTGCAGAAAGATGAAATTTTTACCAAAAACCGTTGAATAATGCATGACGTGGGGTCTCATCAGAATCTCATCAACCTACCGTTGGACATTGTTAGCTGTCCCTCAAGCCAACAATCCTATCTCCCGTACAATTGTTGGCTTGAGGAGCCTTCTGGGTGACTTGTGGGGTTTCATTCTTCTGTCTAAGGATACTGTACCCCAAACCATGATCGCGGCCGTAACCTCTGCCACAATAAATCTCACAGTATGAATACTAGCATCTACTCGGAGAGAACTCTACGAAGCTATCGGCTTAACTGGACAGCTATACGTTCGTGATTTCAAAAAATATTTTATAAAAGTAAGCGCTCATCCCGATCAGCTGTGCCCGGAGCCGTTCCCAAACCTTCCTCCCGGTGGAAGCTGCCAGTGAGTTAAGACCACAGGTAGATAGATCCTTAGATCGGTTTGTTACTTCATATTCAGAGCTACGGAACGTTGACTGTCTCGAAACTGACGCAAACCTACGATCTTTTTTTGCTTTTTTTTTATTGTGAGGTTGGGGAAAAATGCTTTATGCACACCCAGCGCAGTTATCACTGTCCGGGCGTGTAGAAACCTACGATCTAGGCGACCCTACTTGGCGTGGTATCAATTTCTCGAAATTTGTGTTTGGTTGTTTCTCTAAGTAATGTTACTGGCTAATGGACTAATCGATGGGAAACATTTTACCAGACACTTGGTTGGAATCTGCGAATACAAACTATGCCTTAAATCAAATGTGATGGGTAATGTTTTTTTATTCCCGGAAGTATATATATATATATATATATATATATATATATGGATCACCATATTTGCGGTTTATGGCTTTCACTTAACAAGGGGGTACGCCATCATTGGAACGATTTACTGTCCTCGTAAAATAACTTTTTTTTTTATCAAGAATCATTTCTTAAAAAAAATGTTTATTCGTTCAAATTTTCTTTGAGCGGTGCTTATTGAGAGTAGATAACGCTGAGAGTTAGCGGTCATGGCTCCACAAGGAACCTTACATATCTCAACATGTCCGCTGCCGCTCTAAGCGGCCCTGATACAATAGGGTGACATGTGTACAGAGGAATACACGTCAAGCGAATATTAATAAATCCATTCATACACACACGCATCTAAAAGAAGGAGAGAGAGAAGGGGGGAGAAAGAGATAGCAATCATCTATATGCACAGACATGTATATTCCACTCCATCGAATAATTCTCCAAGGTCTTTTAGTTCAACCCTATGACGGCAAAAGTTGCCCATTGTCCTTCTTCTCTGCGGTGCAATTGGACCGCACCGTATGCTTGCTTCTCTAACACTGTAAACAAAAGTCAGTCAAACATCCTCTATTTGATTATGACTCGATGCGATTCCGCTCGTTCGCATTTCGTAAAATTGCGTAAAAGCGTGGGGGAAAGAGGAAGATAGGGAAGCGAGAGAGAGAGAAGAGCGAGCGGAGACAATTGATTCGGGGACGCCAAAGACAAGAGACACGTGCAGCGCACGTTGCCCTTTGCCTGCCTCCAACTGCGCCGACTACGCCGAGACTTAAATTGTCGAAATTTGCCTGCCAGCCGTGTGCGTTGTATGTACCAGACGAAACAGCGGCAATATTACGACAAAATCGGTTTGGTTCGTTAACATAACATTAACTTACAACAACAACAGCAGTAAGCGAGAAAGACCAGAAGTATGAAGGAAACCTGAGAGATCATTTGGAGATCAAGTGGAGAATAAGCTTCGTATAATAATTTGAAGTGATCTTGCCGATCACGTCGAACACGTGGCTGGTGGCGACAGCAGCAGCAGCAGTAGCAACATCGCCTCCAATTGATGGTCGTTTGGCCCTATGATGTGGTTTCATTAGCGTAACGGGATCAAGACCCGACCCCGGCCGCTGCGAGGCAAGATTCGAGCATGTGAGTAAGAAAGGCGATCTTCGAGGGAATCACGTCTGCTGAGCGGCTGCGAGTGAATGCTGAAGTGAAACAGATTGCCGTGAGATGAGGTTTAGCTGGCCGCGCGACGTTGGGCGTCGCCTGTAAGTGTTTCTTGAGGGCCGACGAGAGAAGAGAAGACGTTGCTTACGGGCTGTTAGCGTAGATTAGTTGATGTTGCATTAGTATCGTTGCTGCTGCTGCTGTCGTTGGTTAGTGTTGTTATTGTTGCTGCTGTTGTTGCTGTTGTTGTTACTGTTGCTATTGTTTTTGGAACCACCACATATGTGCGTTCTCGTGTAGCATGAAGCGACCCGCCGAAGTTCGACTCGAGAAGACGGCGAACGCGGCACGACGAAGCCCGCGACTTCTTCGTGCCGCCTTTCGACGACACCCGCATTTCGAGCTCGTCGAGTCCGACCTTCCTGTTGTGCTCCTGCCAAGACGGGCGGATCATCATAATCTGGCCCGACGGCCAGACAACGACAAAGAAGACGACCCACGTCACCAGCTGACGACGACGACGACAACAACGATGATGCCAATGACAATGACAACGACGACGACGACGAAGACCAGAACAACAAACCCAACCTCAACAACACGAAGCGACAATAACCGCAACAACCGCTTTTGCCACCAGCGACGCGTCGGCGATTTCGGATCAGACCGCGCAGATAGGCGACGCAGATACGCGGCAGGGCTTGCTGCCACTTCCGATGTCTGGCCGATGTGGCGGCCGAGCAGCGAAATCGGCAAATGTCGACAGACGAGAAAAACGCCGCCAAAAGCCTCATCGGACCAGTCCACGCCTAACAGCACTGCGTCGGAGTCGAGAACTTGTTCTACGTCTTAGGCCCGCTATGAAGGCAGGTGGCGACTGGTGGCTTCGGTCGGTCAACAGCACCAGCAGCGCCGCTAACCCTGCGCCTGCGGCCGCCGCCACCACCACCGTCATTTCATGCCGGCTCAGAAGCGGAAAACTGCTTCAATCAGTAAGATTGTCTGCAAACAAACTTACGGCCAAAGACAGGCGGAGAAAAGAAAGGTGTGGAGCGGCGACGACGACAGCAACACCAACATCAGCAGCAGCAATAACAACAACAACGTCAGCAATAACAACAACAACAACAACAACAACAGCAATAACAGCAACAACAACATCGGTAACAACATCAGCGACAATACGAACAGCAACAATAGCAAACAAAAGCTGCAAAAGAACACGCAAGTCTATTAAGCCGCCGCCCCGCGTTCGAAGATTGTGCGTTCGCCGCCTTCGTCGGGTTACGAATGCCGAACAGAACAACAGTCAAAGGGCGTCGCCTGCACAAAATCGCACAGAGAAGAAGAAGGAGAAGAAAACGACGATGATGACGACGTTGTCGAAGCAACGGCAAAGCGTGTTCACATGCGATGCTGTAAACGACAAGTGTACGACAGTCGTTAACTGGCAGGTGGACGTGTGGACCTCCATTGTCACGATCACCAGCGTCCTGGTCCTGAGCACGACCAGGAAGAGTCCCCGCCTAATCGTTGAGGCAGCTGCGCGTTTCCACGGCTCTAGGGCGGCGTCGAGCGTGACAACAGCGATAACGCCGACAGCAACGACCTCGATGTGGACGACGTTATTCGACGGAGACGCAGAGCCAGCTGCCGTACCCCTGCGCCCGATGAGGAACGCGAGCAGCGCGTCGCCGAGCAGCAATTTACGCTCGATGATTTACTCACGGATCAAATGGGATCGCCTCCACCTGAGGTGGCCGACGAAACGGCAGGGAATGTTTCAGCAGAGAACCTCAGCAGCGAGTCCTCCGTGGATCTTGGCGAAGATGCCTACGGCGGCGGCTTTTGAGCAAGCTCATTCGGGTCATCCCACGTACCTTATTTGCCCGCGCGTACAACAGAGTCTGTTTCCTGCCAAGGTCGCCAATAGGTTGCCGTTTCGCAAGTCCTACCCCGGAATCTCTCCGCTTGCCGTCGAGGGGCAGCGACACGCCCTGTGTCAGAGGTCGGAGCCACAGGCAACGGCATCCCCCGTAGGGCCGATGAATGCCGATGATGGCCGCCCGGATCAAAGACTGTTTGCGGCGTTTCGTAACGAGCCGTCGCCAATGATGCGCCCACGAAGTGCCCACGAGCATGCCGCTGCCACGTCGGCTTTGACGCCTAGACAACGGTACAACCCCTCATTGTTTGCTGGTCCCGGCTACAGCAGTGGTAACTTCTTCTTGCCGTCGGCGGTTCGCGCCAACATCCGTTGGGGCTCGCTGGTCAACGGGCAGGCGGCCGCATTGCCCTCCGACGCTCAGGTTGCCGCCATCACGGCACAGCTGCCCTTCATGACCGCTCGCGAGTGTCATGAAGTGAAGGAAGATCAGTTCCGAGCGAAAGTTGTTAAGGCGATCGACGAGATGCGACGTCTGCGCCCACAGGTCCATAACCATCAAGATCAGCCGGACGCAGAGGCTCGGGGTGGACGGCGGCTGGACCTTGTGCCCTCTGTGCGATTAGTGCGCGCGCCCGAATCACGCGCTCTAGGGATAGTTCGACGAGCGCTACTGCAAACTGATCTCGGCGGCCAAGCCAGCCAAGCTCCTTTAAGGGCAGCAGACTATTCCGATTCTGAATACAGCAGTCCAGCTGTTGGACGCGCTGCAGCTGCTGGCCGTACCGAAGATAGAAATATGATCGATTTGTAGAAGGTGGTCTTAAAACTTAAACTTAAACTCTTATCTTTGTTCGTTGACTATTGGGGATCTTTGTTTGAGCAGCAGATGCCGCTTTAATTACGTCTGCGGTCGACAAATAATATCGACACGATCATAGCGAAGTCTTTACTGCGTGCCGGTCGGTAGGCGCGACATCAGTCTTCTACAATTTTCTATGCAAAAGCTGGCACGCAGATGGCATCGTTTGTGGTTATTCGTTGCGTTTCATCAGCTCCCGAGGAGAGCAATGGTTTTTGTGTCGACAAACTCACAGCCTACGTACGTTCTTGAATGCTTGCTACCGAGGCGACGGTTGAGCATTTCGGCACCAACGTTTTGTAGGATAGACTTCTTGTACGATAAAGGCTCTCATTGATACAAATAGGCGTATTAAACCAAAATACGACACGTTTTTCTTTGCAGGTTTGCCGATGACTGACGAATATATATATATATATATATATAGCACAGACTATTTTTGTATATTCAGTAGAAAGTACTGCAATTCTTACGCTAACAAACAACCATGTCCAACATAATTCAATTTTACAAATATTTGTTTTTGGTAATGGTAACAGTTGAACTGCATGCTGTAGAAGCGTCGTAAGCACACATATACGACGTCGCGAGCCTGTTTTTCTCAGCAAGCATGCTGGTAAAAAGGTTCAAGAGAGAAACACAAAAACGGGTCATGCAATACCGTTTCAATACTGTAAATTTTAAAACTCAGAACGAGTCGGTTACCAAATAAATTTAACAAAGTTGAACAGAGTTTGGTCATTCTTTTAAGCTAGCTAGGCCCAATGTAAAATACATAATGTTGCTAAAATGAAGGCTCATCCGATGAATAAATTGTAGGATGCTGTAATAGACGATGACTTATACCGATGTGACTGGCCAGATAACGCGTCCTAAAATTTTAATAATTGCCAGGGAGTTACTAATTGGTTAAAAACTGTCGAGCGTATCTGTATTCGCAATAAGACTGTGCGTCGTATGCAAGTCACCTAAACTCAATCACAGTTCAAGGATATTAGTTGCACTGCAAAAAAATAAGCCAACTATGGAGGTCCTGTGATGTCTTATTTATAAGCCGTCACGCTCAATTACTCCAACAGGTAAGACGTGTCATCACGGTGATATTGCACAGACATTCCTAAACTGTTAGTGGATGTTCCAGAATGTATTCGCTCAAGAACTTGGTTCTAACCCGTATGTAGTGCCAGCGCCCAACAACTTTTCAGCGCAAGCTTACCTATACGTAATATTTGGGAATCGATAAATCGTCGGAGGCAAGCCACTCATCAAATCTCGACGAGTATTAGGTCCCTTGAATATCCGCCAATGCTGAGCCCGTTAGGGAGATGCCTTAAGCGCGTGTGAGAAAAAACTTATACTGCATAACGTGTCTAATGACGTGCGGCCGCTTTTGAGTCATTCTTGTAACAAAAGAAAAAAAAGCAAATTGAGGAAATCGTAAACGGTTTTAAGCTATCCTAAAAGTAGCACTTAATAAAAAAGACAAAATTTTAGCTGTACGCTCTCGGTCCCGGCATTTACACTTTTCAGCTTAACATTTTTTTGATACCGATTAAATGGAAAATAAATCAAAGGAATAACTGTTTGGCGACGAGTCAAGCCGCCATCAACTTGATATCAAGGTAGTCCCCATAGAGCACACTTTCCATAACGTCGTAGTCGTAACTATAGTCGTCGTAACAGTAAGTTTCTAAGGTTTTGAACATGTGCGATTATAAGTGGGACATAAACAGAATCTCTTGCGATCGTACATGTTCAGAAAGCGACGCCCGACCAGCCATGTTAGCGTGACAACATTTCTTAATTTCTCTGTCATTCTCAAACAAGACATTTCTGTTGCCCGTTTAAATGCTGACGAAGACGATTATTTACATTATTTTTGCCGACCCCAAATGCTGCACCCCAAATGATGACCCCGGCGCAAGAGCTCAGTGTCGTTAAGGCGACCCGACCTCCGAACGAGCTAACGAACGCGCTGTCAAAGCTGACAACTGTTGTAGCAGATATTCATGGGACAATTGAGCAAGATGTGCTTACAGATGTCATAACAGTTGTTGCCAGTGTTTAGCGTAGTTTTTATTGATTTCGTGCAATTTCGTGCGACGGCGATCAGCACCGTCATCAATGTTGCCCCACAACTGCTGCTCGTTTGTTGTTGCTTGAATGATGTCCCACGCCAACCCCCACACCCCCCTCCCCCCCCTACATCTCACCCTCACTATTCACTTGTATTTCGCTACTACTGTGACCTCAACACTACTTCTCTACTACTGCGACTTCAGCACTACTTTGCTACTACTACTACTACTACGACCTCACCACTACCCCGCTACTACTGCGATTTCCGCACTACTACGCTACTATTGCAACCTCAGCACTACTTCGCTACTACTGCGACTTCAGCACTACTTCGCTATTACTGCGGCTTCAGCACGACCTTGGTACTACTGTGACTTCAGCACTACTTTGCTACTACCCTGATTTCAGCACTACTTTGCTGCTACTACTGGGACTTCAGCCCTACCTTGCTACTACTGTGACTTCAACACTACTCTGCTACTATTGTGACTTCAGCACTACTTTGCTACTACTGTAACTTCAGCGATACTTTGCTGCTACTACTGTGACTTCAGCACTACTTTGCTACTACTGTGACTTCAGTACTACTTTCAGTCCCTACTGCGAATTCACTACTACTTCGCGACTACTTCGTTACTACGACTTCTACTACTGCCACCCGGAAAAGTATCCCTACCTGCAGGTGTGGCGCTACGTAAGCGCTGTGATAGGTGAACGAGGGTTCTTCGATATTCACGATCGTTAACGACAAGGGCTCGTTGCTGGTTGTGTCGGTGCTGCTTGATCTGGGTGGTCCGTCGCCTACCATGACCGTCGTCTCTGCTTAGACAAACGGTCAATCATTTGTCCTTCGGTGGATCGGTTCGGAGGTGCGTCGGTGGTCAGCCATTACGGCATACGGGCATCGCAAGACATCCACTGCAATCGTCACAGCGGTCGCCTGTAGTCCCCTGGCCCTCGATGCTTACTCTGATCTATCTCACGCTCTGATCCCTGCTCCCTGTGATCCCATCGACGAACCTCACCTCGCCTGAACTCTTGCCTCCTACCGACCCCCCGGCGTGACCTCGGTGTCTTGGCCAAGAAACAGCAGCAGAAGCAGTAGCAGCAGCAACAACAACAATAACACCGAGCAAGATGACTTAGTGGCAAAGCCTTTGCCTTGCTCGGGAGGCCCCTGGGTTCGAGACCCAGACCGGCCACTCTTAAATTGGTTTGCATGGTTTGTAATTTAGCCAAGGTAAATGCCTGAGTGGATTAAAAATTAGCCATGGCATGAAAAATCGTACACGGGCATTAGCCTTACGGAAAAACTAAAAAAAAGAGAATGAGAGACAAAGTAGAAGTACAACAGTAGTCGTATTCGTCGTAGTCACATCGGTAATATTAGTACTGGGTACGTTAGAGGAACATCTTAAAAAGTGAGCGTGGCCGCTGCTGCTGCTGGCGGCAAGAACGCCGTCAACGCAAGACTCGCAGAAAAACGGCTCCCGACGACAATGCATGAAGCACAGAGCAGACAAAGACAACAACAAGGCAATTGACAAAGCAAAATTAAATACAAATGGAACTTGTGTCATGATACTGTCGCGTTTTGAAATTGAAACGCTTTATTCAAGGTAGAAAGAAAAATATACATTCGCATATATGCCATGTGTATGTCATGTGATCAATATGTAGTTATAATCTGCAAGTAGTGCAGGGTGTTGGCGGTCCCTAACACTTATGAATATGCCTAGAGATCTTCCATGGGTATAACCGTGTAGAATTTATTTAAGTTCATTAGCTGTAGATATCATTTTTGACGCCGGCTTGATTCGGCTACAACGGAAAGGGAAGTCCGTTGCCCGTAGGCAATGAACCAATTATCGACGCGGCGTTTCCGCGTTGTATTTCAACTGATATTCTTTGTAGCAAGAACTGCCATGCCCTTCTATCGCCGGTTGACGCCGCGACTCTGGATCCCAGCTCCGTTAGAAAGCTCTTTGTGATTTTTCCCATTGGGCCTAATGTCTCGAAGGCGATTGGTTGAACGATGAAGTTTTGCTCCAGTTCACGGTACTTTGCCAACTTGCGATCTTCAGCGAGCCGAGCGGCTGCTCCGACCTCTCGGCTGGTATGGCGAGCATACGAAGCGGCCAACGTGCAAGACACGGTGACGTCATACACGAGGCAGCGACCTTCATTCCATGGAACTAGAGTCAGGCCGTCCGGACGCAGTTGGCTGTTGGCTGACAGACCGACCGGCTCTTTGACTGCAGGTATGTGGGCTGATTGCATTGCCCGGTGTATTACGTCGATCAGCGCCGAATGCCTTGAAAACCTACCGGCGCTCCTTTTGCAAGCCAGAGCATGCTCACCCGTAGAAGACACCGGTAGGTCACATCTAGCACAGTTATGTGCGAAGCAGACTGATTCCCCCAAACGCAGGCCGGAGACGATGCGGAGTGTGGTATTGTCCAGCATCGTCCCCAGCTGCGGTGAGGGTATGGCCTGAAGCCATTTTCCGCTCATCGGATCGATCACGGCTCTAAGCCGCGCCTGCTCTTTAACGTTGTTCGCCTGGACCATTAACCGCTCTTGGATCGACTTCACTACTTGCAAGTCCAGGGCCGATTGTGAAATGCGCTCCGGCAGTGGACCCCATTTTTCTGCATAGAAGCGGCAGGCTTGTTCCGATTGGGCGATGAAACTTGTGTAGGCATCCGGCGGTGCGATCCCTGACACCAAAGTCTCGGTGTCCTTTAGGGACCCGAGGTAGGCAGAAATGGCAATCTGCGAAGCCATGCGAATCCCCATTCCCCCTGCGGACGTTGGGAGCGAAGCTTGTAACCACGAGGTTTGCCTAAGCTGAACGTTTAGTATACCTTGAAGGGTACTTCGCAAGGTTTCGTCAAACGATTGAAGCAGGTCCGGTTCGGCATACGCTCGTGAGCACCGCAAGAGGTACATCAGCCTCGGAGTTGACAAACTTACGCGAAGCAGGAAAAGGGCTGGATGAGCGTCCAAGAGTCGCAGTCGAGAGCACCAGCGAACAAGGTCAGAGCCTTTTTTGGTTAAAGATACGCCAATAGAGTCGTCGAGAATTGGCGCCCCTAGAAGCTCGAGTTCGTGGTCAGCAATCAACCTGGCAGCTGGTAGAAGATTGCGCACCTTTTGAAGCATGGAGCCGAGACGAGGGGCTCTTTGAAAGGGAAAGAAAATTTCGCATTTAGAGTCGTTCAACTTGAGTCCTGAAACCGCCTCGAACTCTATAACCTGGGCAATGTCTCTCTGCACCGCCGAGGCGTCACCCGCGAGAGTTCCGTCGTCCAGAAACCAAGGTCGAAGTTCGGAAGAAAGGCGTACTTGAAGTTCATGAATAGCAATGCAAAATAAAGCGGGGCCACAGGGGTCGCCCTGTTGAACACCGGAGCATGACTCGATAAATTCTCCCTGCCAAATTAACTTGCTCGGAAGCCTGTACATCTGGTATACAAGCGGGTAAAGTCGAGGAAGGTGAGTGCGCACAGCCTTAAGCAGGTGGTCCCGCCTGAGCATGTTAAAGGCGTTTTTGAAGTCCAGCTTGACGAGCACCTTGTTTGGAGCACTCCTGTTGTGGTCAACGAATGCCCGAGTTGCATGGACGGCCGCTTCTGCACCCCCCCGTATCCCGCAGCCGAGCTGATGAGGAGAGACCATCGCGACGATGTCTGGCATGCTCTTCCTGATTATGATTTTTCCGACTAAGCGGCGCAAAGTCAGACCGACGGCAATGGGTCTAATGCCACCATCTTTCTTGCGCAACGCAATAAGTGAGGCGCCGTAGAAAACAGGTAGCGCGAAATCAGGCAACTTGCCATTAATAGCAAGATTGACAAAGCGTACTAGGCTTAGAAGAAGTCGGTTCTCCTCGCCGTCTCTGCCAATAAGGTCCTTCAAGTGGCGCGGTCGAAGGCCATCAGGGCCGCCGCCTGAGCTGTTAGGAAAGCTCCGGATGGCGTTGAAGACGTCCGTCGCAGACACGGTGATCTCATGGGCCTCTCCGGCAGATGCGGGAGGCGGGGAAAAGGATAAGTCAGGTGGACTTGGCGGATGTTTGAATTCCATGGGTATATGTAGCGCTTCCGTGCGATGAACACAGGAACCATGCTGCTAGCCTGACGCGTTGTCGTTAGCCTTTCAACGAGCATTTTGTTGAATAGACGCGGGTTCTGTCTTCGCTGGAGCAGCATTCTTTGATCAAGCTTCTCCTTCGTTTTGCGTGTGATATCAACACACATCAAAATGTTCACAGGGCGGTGCGTTAACGGGTTATCGCAGAATCAATGTAGGTACAGGTGTAGGAATTTTGTGGGTTTTGTGGCCACTACGTTGAAGCAGCAGATTTTAAAAGAGACGAGTTTACTTGACGACTTGTCCAGAACATGCATGATATTTCGTGTTAAAAAAAATTGATGAAGCATTTTGCACTCCAAGTGGTGCTCGCTCCGTCACGCATCGAGGCTCGATGAGAAGGAACAAGTGGGCAGGACAGCTCTGTGGCTACCGAAGACAATAACCTCAGTAACATCTGAGAGTCGAATCCTAGAGCCGAACGTCGTAATCCGCAAGAGTCGCGTATTCATATGAACGCGGCAAATTGGAACTAAATGCATCATATGCATACAAATCTCTTGAACGAAGCCGTGCCTTGAAACGTAGGAGGGTAGTATGTAGCCAGTGAAATGATAAACTGAGGAAGGGTTGTCTGTAAGCATGTTTGAGTAAACTATTCCAGTCGATTCTCCCACAGGTAATAGTGTGAGAAAATAGCGAGGACAAGAATGCCGGTGCCACAATAGACGGTGCCGCACCTAAAGATCTTCTAGAGTAACTTTTTTTAAAAACAGAGTTACTTCTCTCGGACGTGGAAGTTCTTCATAAGTATCAACCTTTATATATATATATATATATATATATATATATATATATATATATATATATATATATATTATATATATATATATATATATATATAGCCTTTCAGATAAACCTGCGTAGTGAAAAGTAAAATGCAATCGAAAAATCGTGCTTTCAGAAAAACAGTCGACCTGTATTCTATCATACAAATGCCAAACACATTGCGAGATCTCTCTCTCTCTCTCTCTATATATATATATATATATATATATATATATAAATATATTCATTCCACTGTTGAGCCATCAATGCGATTCAACACAATATCAGTTCAAAGCGTCATTTATGGACAAATGTTTTATCCATGGTTGCACATGTGATTGCAATACAGAATTTTATTGTATAGGCAAACCGTCTAAAGTCCATATATAACGGTGTCTTCAATATGCTTTGTCTGACCTGGTTATCTTCTTCTCTCAGCTAAGGATTGACTGATCAGGCGTTTTGCATCAACGTCGCTGACGGACGTAAATGACATTTATCTTAAAAGCAATTGAAGGTCAATTCAAAGCTTTTTGACGGTATTTTGCTGCACAAGTCTCCTGCGACACCTATATTAGTACTATTCTAGCGTAAGGTATCAAATGGCTACTTCTGCAAATTTCGAAAAGGTGATTCGGCGTATTCGTTTTGTGCGTCAATTGTCTTCACCTCTAGATGATCTTCCCAAACACATTGAGTCACTTGCAAAAAAGAGACGAGGGGAAGGCCATATTATCATACTGTCGTCACCTTCTTCATGTTTTTTTTCGTATTTTTCTGACAGTGTCATCACTACTTAAACATCAAAAGATACTTTAGCGTAAAGGTC
The DNA here is from genome assembly GCA_003439945.1 of Dermanyssus gallinae. Lineage (NCBI taxonomy): Eukaryota > Metazoa > Arthropoda > Arachnida > Mesostigmata > Dermanyssidae > Dermanyssus > Dermanyssus gallinae. The sequence goes on from QVRM01006459.1 coordinate 13,924, forward strand.
ACTCTGCATTGAATTACATTGTAATCTATCCAATACAATTGACGACGGCACATTGTTAATACTGATGTACCTCGAGATGTGTAAGGAGCTATTTTTTCATTGTACTGCATTTTATTAGCCATGGCCGGCACTTCGACAACACGGTTCACAACGAGTCATGTCTGTGCAAACTTTACAGCCAGTGCTTGCTTAACATGTAACGGACTCTCAAGAAAGCACCACTGCACTATTCAAATTCACAACAGCAACAACAATAGCAATATATATCGGCGTAAGTCTATGACAAAGCCAATGATAATTCTGATCTTGACATCCACAGTAAAATCTCCTTTTGCCCTTGCGCAGCTAAAAACTGCAAATGTACCATAGCCTAAGCATTCATCTCCTTGGGTACATTAGTCTCTTTGGGTGCAGAAGAAAGATCTTGCCTTTTACCGCGTAGCGGAGTGTGAATTAAATACCATCATTCTGTCGTATGGCCATTTTTGTTTGTGTTTGGACAGAAAATTCGAGTCGATTCCTCGCGCAAATAACGGTGAGGGAAATTGGCGAAAATGAGCACATCGATGGCACGGCCGTACCTAAAACTGGCATGCTCGAAGAGTTTCGATCGATCTTTGTGGATGAAGCCCTGTTACTGAAAAGTGTGATCGACGGTACGAGATAATTCTAATTGGTCATTTCAATCTGTGTGACGAATTGCATGTGAAGATCGAACCCGCAAACATAGCAATCTGCATTGCTAGAGAAGACTTTAGGTAAGAATGTCGTATCGTTCGTCATATGATCCTTCACGACCACCTCGAACTTACCAACAAAAATCAACTCGGTATCTCGTGATTTGTCACAGGGTAAAAATAAGGCACGGGTCTTCTGGCTCAAGAGCTTTGACGAGGGCCGGCATTTTTGTTCTCTTTACAGGGGAGTGATACTTAGGTACATTTTTTTGATCAACTCAAAATCTCGAGCTGGCAGTAGTCAAACGCTGGAGCGTCTCCACCTACAACAGTGAAACGCCAACGGTGGGCTGGTAAGGTGATGATCGCAATTTTCTCGTGCAGGAATGAAAGTGCAGCCACGGTCGAACTGGACGAAAGTGCTCCAGTGACGTGCGATGTATTAGAATACTACAAGGTTCAAACCTCACTCCGCTCACCAAAACGAGCTCTTCACGCAGCGTTTCTTATGCGATAGTTCCTCCATCACGACAAGGCGCCAGCCTGCAGGCCTGACAACGCTAAGGCCTTCTCGGCCACATCTGGAGTCAGGCTGGTAAAGCACGCAGCTTATTCATTTGTCGTGTCCTGACCGTCCGATTTCATCCTCTTTCCAAAAATGAAAAAAAAAATGGGAAGAACGACGATTTGATTCTAGCGATTTTTTTGCTATTCTAGATGCCATGTAAAAGTCGTGAAGGTGAAGCCGGAAAAATCAAACGAAACGGAATTTAAAGGACTTCGATTTGATTGAAAAACTTCGATGCATGTATCCACTGCCTGCAGTGAGGATATCGTAATTGGCAGAAATCACATCGAAATCTAAACAATAATTTAAATCTCGGAAGAAAAATGTCCAAGCGTATATATCCGTGATTATAAATAGTACGTCTTTTTTCCAATTTCGGATGCGATCAAAAACTCGTGGGGCACAGTTGCCACTAAAAGCCTATATCCGCTTTCGTGTCGGATCCTGGCAGGGACAGAGCTTGTCGCCTTAGTGGTAGTGGCAGTGTTGTTGCATTGGGCTGTCCGACTGTCACAGACTCTATTGAGACGGGTTAAAAGACAACCTTCGACTCAGGTCCACCAAGACGGTGTTTCGTTTTCCATTTGTCGTTGGTGCAAACCCGTCCGATGAATATATGCGTACGATAAACAGATTATGTTTATCGCATTCCTCATGGTCCTAATTTAGCCTTTAATATTCGACTACTGTCGTGGTGATATTAGTTAAGGACAATTGTGAACAATGTCTGAGATAGCTGTTGTGGCAGTAAGTAAATGCTGTGGCAATTGAAAGTCGAATTACCCAATTGACATGCTTTTATTTGATTCGATATATTCAATATATATTCAATAATACGCTTTACAAGTATGCATTGAAACATGATAAACAAGAATGACATTTATGTGCTTCGTTAAGGCAGTTGTGCATGATTTGTAGCCAAACAAAGTAGTAACCTTATTCACTTTGGTCTTCTTTCATAATCCAAGAAGAACACCGCGTTGTACGCAAAATGCATGCATTTTTTTAAGCTAAGCGGGGTTTACGTGATCGGAATAAATGCTAGCTTGGAGGCACAGGTTCCAGATAAAATAGTACACGCTTAGTCCATTTTCTACTAAGGTCATTCATTTTTTTGGAAGCTGGAACAGTAGACGTTCGAGCCCATGTATTGTGGAAAACATTAGCACATTTTGCGTTGTAATCGCTCTCTGGACCAACTTGGAATTAATCCTAAAATCGTTGGCAGCACAGAACGCAGTTAAGATCATATTTATCAATTTATTTGCATCCAGGTTTGCCGAACGCTGCTTCTGATGCTCTACTAATAACGCAATTTGAATGTTCTTTTGCAAGTTATAAAGTGGAGATTTTTAGGTTTTGTTCAGCGTTCCACTGAGTGTCGTAGGACGTTTCTCTAGCACTGAAATCCATTACATTCTTTTATCGTCTTAGTTAAAGGATCAGCTACAGAACCTTTGAAACCAGTTGTAGCAACCTAAAATAGGGCGCCATGTTCTAATGAGCCTCAGCCGCTGTAAGCCATTTTTGGCCATTCACTGAGCTCATACAGTAACGTAATTCGAGTTCGTTTGGAGTGAGTTCATTCGTTGGAGAGAGTTCGGGAACGTTGTTGGATCAAGTTGTCAAATCTAATCTGGCTTAAAGAAAAAGTTTAGCAAATATATACTCGAGCAGACACGAAAGGTTAGGAGTCTTTAGCTTAGATTATCTAAAGCACTTAAATTTCTATAACGGAGCATTTGTAGGCAAATAATCTCGCTCTTACAAAATGCAGACAGGTTAATTGAACGTAATCTAAATCGTAAGTCTATATACTGTATATATGCATGTATCTATCAGTACTAGATATTATTCTAGCATCATCATCATCTGAAAGAATGCCACATATGCTCCGGCTATGTTGGGTGGATGATAACCATGCTTTAGTTGGTTTAAGAGTTCCACACTGTTTAGCCAAGCGGTTATGCGTTGACCAATTTTGTTCGTGGCCCCCAAAATAAACTTAACTTTATAAAAGGCACACTTATATATTTACTTGGAAACGGTATATATCTGTGTATAATACTTTTGATCACCTCATATTTTTCTCTGGTTTTCTCTTGGTCCGTACCATTCAGTAAGCGATCCTAGTTGAGATCGCGGTATATATATATATATATATATATATATATATATATATATATATATAGCTATATATATACAGCGCCCTTCTTCGGTGGCCACCACGTCAAGTTCCATTGTTACGGAAGGTCACAGAAGATCGGTTCGCGTGCGAAAGAAATACTTCTGTACACGGTAAGCGAATAGCGCTGCTGTTGAGGGTGCATTTGCTCTATGTCCCCTTCGACATGTTGGCACCATCGCTTGACTCTGATCTGCAGTCGGTTCGACCTGAACGACAGATAGATTGATGTATGAGCTATTTAAGATTCTTGCGTGTCTATAATAATGCGGCTGGTGGTTGGTGTCGTTGGCTGTCACGACCGTTCTTACTATTATTACTTACCTGAAACCAGCATTAATAGTTAGGGTGGCATAATGATAATCATGATAATTATTATTAATATTCTATTCTTAGTAGTAATACCAATAGCAGCATAAGTAAAAGCAACACAACAGTACGACAACAGTAAAGTAATAAATTAGTCTAATTATCCATTATTAGTCTATTAAGATGTACGATACATTTTCCGCATCTGTCACGCAGCATTACCCTATTCTTTCTTAGCATTAGCTTTGTTCTGTCTTATCCTACGCACGTTCATATCAACATGTATATATACATACATGGAGACAAGTAGTATTTTGCCCCAGGGCGTTAGCGAAGGTTGAGAACAAATGTGCAACGCTTGTTTTCTTCACGCAAATAGCTACCTACAAATTACCATTTTAGTTGTGTATCAAGGGTTTATCACTAACGAACGAAAATTAATAGAGCTCTGCCGTAACGCTACAATGATGTTATGGATGGCTCTTCTACTTTTTAAAATTATAACTGATCCTATTTTGGGATTTGCCTTCAGAAACTCGTCAGTAGTCACGCTGATATGCCGCAATGTCTCCAGAGAAACAGGTAAAAAACTAAAAAAAGCTCTAGGTCCTTGACAGTTTGAGACGTTTTCATTCGTCTTTGAGTCCGAGTGTTCTGTGAATGACCACTACTAGCTTTAATGAGTTATAAAGTTTATTTTCCGTATAATACATTAGGTATATGTTACACACATCAACTAGCTAAGCCAATGCGCATTGTGACTGTCACGTGTCCGTTTCGATGAGGCCAGGGCGAGACCACTTTAGGAGTGTGCCCCGAACGGAGGCAGCGTTTCCACGTTGTATGTCAAGATCCAGGCGTTGTTTAAAAAAGGACGATGACCTGTTATCACCGGATGACAGGTTTAACAAGGTCCCAACTTTGCGGATCAGCTGTTTGGTCCGAACGCCAGGGGCACCTAGGGTTTCAAATGCGAGAGGGCAAAATTCATAGGGATAGCCGATTGATGAGTATTTTCTCAACTTGTGAGTCTCCGCAAGGTGGGCTGCATAACCAGCTTCGGATGCGCCGCCACCGACCATAGAAGGAGCTAAGGAGTCGGTAACGGTTGCATCCCAAACTAGCATTTTGCCTCGCTCGAATGGTGTGAGTGTCATACCATCTGGACGTTTGCCGTCCTCCGCGCAGAGACCTGGGGGTTCAAGAATGCACGGACGACCGCACGACCTAAGGGCTCTGCCAAAGGTCTCATTAATAGCGGCATGTCTCGAGCGTCGTCCTGCACTAATAATGCACGATAGTCCGTGATGTCCTAGTTTATCGACGGGGTGGCCACATTGGCACCGATGAGGGCTAACTATATCTGCCCCTAGTCGTAAGCCTACTGCTATGCGAATCGACTCGTCATCAAGAAGGGTACCTATGGGGGCACTGGGAAGAGCGTGTAACCAGGCCCCTGAATCCTTGGCGGATACATAAAGCTTTAATGATACTAAGTTTAAAAACAATTAATTCAAACGCCGCAAGCTTGTTTGGGACGCAATTTGAACTGACTCATTAGCCTCTTCGATGGTCGGTACAGGTGCGGACCGAGCAGGTCATGCTTCCAGATTAGCTGAGGCTAACAAATGCAGAAAATACTCAAGCGTTAATTATCCGCACACATTTTGTCCGTTGGCGTTCGAGACTATGGGAGCTGCAGAGTCCCTTACGCTCAAGCTGATTCAGCGTGTAGGTAGAAGCCTTAATCTTTCGACAGGAGACTCGAGAGCATCCGAATTCTTGCGTCAGAGGCTGTCGCTCAACGAGGAACTGCAGCGTCTCTTTGGAGCACATTGTTGAACTGGGCTAACTCTAGGTTAGAGACCCCGTGATCACACGTTCGCGCGGAGACGATTGTCCACTCCAAACTGCTAACATAGCGAAGTTATATAAATAAAACTAAATAAAAAAAATCAAACGTTTGTATGTGGTGATCTTGGCCAACCGCCACGACTAATTTATAAGCTCTGTGCAAGGGCTTTATAAAGTGACTACTGACGTCTCGGGTTGTCAGAGGAACATTTCTTTTCCCGATCACGTAATCTTGCACGGCTAAATTGGCAAAGAGTTAGAATTGTATTGTTATTCTGGGAGTCAAGGGAACAAAGATCTTCACTCTCTGTACTAGTTTCACATGAAAATATATACAGGATGTTCCAGAATTCGTCTAACAAATTTGAGCGTTAGTATAACTCGGCGAAAAATCAATTTTTCCCGATGGAACGAGGGGCGAAAATATTTTCTAAAAATGAGTAATTAAGCGCCAAAGCCAAAATGTAAACATTGAAAAGAGTTTATTATTTTTGTTTTTTTAGAACAATATTTAGTACAACATTTGTTCTGCGTTGAGCTAACGTAGAACGCACAATTTCTAAACACGCAGGTATAAATGGTTTCTCGATAGGATGACTGAGACACTCGCAATGGCAGATTTAGTACATTTATCTTAGAATAAAAAGCCCGGTACATACATGTTTGACAACAATTTCGTTCTCACTTCAAAAGAAGACATATCCGCTCCTTCGTTCCATTGCGAAAATTATTTTTTGCCGAGTTGTACTGGACCTCTAAGTTTGTTGGGTGAATTCTGAAACACCCCGTATATATATATATATATATGAGTCGGTAGACGTACGTAAGCATCCTTTTTATGCGTGCGATATTTACCTTCATTGGACGGTCTTGTTACTGTCGACTTTCTGACTTGACTGCTCCTGCGACTCTGACGGCACACCATTATAATGATGTATCTACCACAAACGTGCGACTTGTACGCGCGTCGACTGTCGAATTTGCTGCGATTTGTTTCGAATTGGAGCGGATCCAAGCGGGTGAAGATTTCTTGCCGAGCAGTTTTTTGTTGCTGACCGATCAGTGGCTTCTGTGGCTGTCCACGTAACCAGGCCGCCCTGTTAGTGCATCCAGAGTCGCGTCGAAGATTGCCTTTCGACGTAGTCGACGCCTGATTTGGCTTGCAATAACAACAGCAACAACAAACATTTGTTACATCCGACCAGCCACAGAAAACAAACTGCACACCCACACACACCCGCTCGTTCAGACAGAAACACGCATTAGAATTCACTTTGCAGACGATGTTACCTCGCAAGCGTTCGTTGATTTAGTGCTGCTGAGACTGACGCTTCTCTGACGTCAGTTGCGGGCACCGAATTTGCCCGAATTTCGCGCCACCTCGCTTTCGAATTGTCGAAATTCAGCATAAAGCCGCAATGGATGTCGTCGTATTTCTACGGCTGTACTACGGCTAGAAGACACTTGCTTGGCAGACGGACTTGGCATCCGTTGTAAGCCAGTGGCTCCGTTTTCCGCAGTTTCGTCGTCTACCTCGTTTTATAGGCGTTGTGTAGCATCTACGGTATTGACGTGACGATTTTACGGCGTGCAGAGGGTAATCCGCGCTACATGTGCTGCTTTTAGAGCATTGGCCAATGTACGCCGATGACTCAGCAGTGCAAATTGCGGTCTCAACTATCTAATCGTATCTATCCGTTTGTGACATTTCTATGAGCCTGTGAGGGACTATTTGCGCTCTACGCTATCAGCGAGATGCTGATGAGGGCAGACAAACCTCGTCTGATCTGAGTGTGGCGGCGGAAAGTATTATTCTTTGATGTTATATTATTACTGCTGCCCCATTCGCTTGGTGTGCAAAGGATTGCGTCTTTCTTGAGAGCAAGTGCAACCTTCAAGATACTCGCAGACTTTCAACTGCTTGATTCGATTCTGCAGCAATGTGCGGAAGTGTGTCTGAACATTTCGTTGATACGTTTGCGTGCTCTCAGTTTCAGTTACCAAGAGTTTTTTTCAGTTACCAAGTTTCAGTTACCAGAGCCCGCTTTGGACAGGACTCCTTAATAGCTCCCCAGCACAAAGCCGTTCTGGACTGACAGCTCATCTACAACGACTCAGGCCCAGAAGAGGGAAATAACGGCAAGCAAGTTCTGAACATGGTTTTCCCAGTGAAATTTTGTCCCACGCCGATTGCTTGCCGTTATTTCCCTGTTCTGGGCCTGAGTCGTTGTATTTGAGCTGCCAGTCCTGAACGACTTTGTGGTGGGCAGTTATTTGGGAGTCCTGTCCAAAGAGGGCTCGAATAATTCCCTGGCAGGCGGACGTCGTCGACACTTCGACCTTCGCGAGCCTCGAAGGTTCCCGGGCCGCACGCCTGACAGACTTGATCCGTTTCGCCCACACATCCGGACGGCGGTCTTTGGCTGAACGTTCGGCGGGATGATAACCTTGGCACCGTACTGTCAAACAAAAAGTTTAGATTGTCACGGTTGTTGTTTTAGTAGTATTATCATTATTATTACTGTAAAGTTCAATACTAGCAAATGCTAGGATTACTTAGATGGATGTCTGCCAACATCCATTCATTGCTTAGCAGGAACAATCGCCATTGTTGCTAAACTTGATGTTGTTGTTGCTGCTCTAGCGTCTGTATCGCTCTGTATAGCTTGTTTTACCTATATGCTCTCCTTTTTCTTGGGAGGGGGAGGGGAGGGCTTGTTTGAGTCCACGTATTGCTTTGCAAAGGAATCTCCTGCATGTCAGGTAGGACTTGTCCGGTCGCGTTCTCATAGCCTTATGCGTCTTGGCACACATACGTGCGGGTAAGTCCTGTAGTTACGGTGCTTAATGCCTGCCTCAAATGTCTGTTTCTCAGCAGCCGCAAAGGTTTGTGACGTGACTAGCTTACCCAGGATCTCGATCGTCCTTGTCCGCCATAATGGCCGCGTCATAGTACCGCGCGTCGTTCTGCGGCTTTACTTCTTTCACAACGTGGTCTCTGCGCATCCAGTTAAAATACGTGCGAGGGTCTATGTTAGTCAGAATCATCCTAGCGCTAACCGTCTTCATGAATGCTCGGGCTGCATAGGTGGTTTCTAATTTAAGGCAAATGGTACCTTTACAGCCAGCTCTATCAAAATGTTATCGTTAGATAACAAGTTGTATAAATATGTTATTCCAGGCCAAAATTGCTTTCCAAGTCTTGTCGACTAATTAGAATGAGTGAATGTCACGCTATGAGTTTGACACACGATTCCTGGTCAGGGCTGGCGTAAAAAATCGGCAAACATTACCAGACGTGCTCTTCTCTAACGCGCCTTCCGCTATAATCGTAACCATTCTAAGGTGTTTAAGTGTTTATGCTAGGCGCTGCGTAATAAGGCTAGAAGCAGAAGAAATATATGAAATCAGATGCTAATCTTACCGGTACTTGAGTGCATTTACTCTACGTAAAAGGGTTATATTTCTTACATAGAAAGTATAAACTCACATGTCCTCTGTTTTGGTGTATCGGGTAAAGGGGTTAATAAAAACGAAGCAAAAAACGACTATTATAGTTCTTTCGGCTTCTTTCCCTGAACATGACGGCGAGAGAAGATCCAGTATCCGGTCACTCAAAGATGCATCTAAAAGTGTGTTCTTCTAGCCTACATCTTTGTTTAGAGATGTTCATCTGGTCTGGTCGGGGGGGGGGGGGGGGCATCCGTCGATTTCTTTCCTATTACAATCGACCGCCGGTGTTTTCTTTAGTGCCAGTCGCTGCGGCTGTTGCTTGTGCTTTGACGACAGGAGGCGATGCTTGACTTGAATGTACCATGTGCTATGTAGTACCCGCCGTCAGCCAGCGACAGCCGCCGTTCGTTCATCTATTCAGTTGTCAATTTTGCGTATTCTTCGCGTGCCGGCGTCGATCGCCCACCGTACATCATCGCTGTCTGCAGCCGGTTCGCACTGACAATCGCACTGAGTGACTGACTTTATTTTTGGCTGGCTGCGACTTTCCAAGCGCATTTGCCCCCGCTCCCCTATATATATATTTATATATATATATATAAGTCGTTTTCCCTACTCGTGATTGTCGTTGGCTTAGATGTCGGGAGCAGACTTCCCCACGAGCCTAACCGTTTGCCTCCTGCCGTCATTCCCAGCGACGACAGCAACGCTAATAACAGCAGCAATGGCAGCAACAGCAACGACAACAACAATAATAGCAATCAGAACAGCAACAATAGCAGCAACAACAACAACAACAGTAGTAACAACAACAACAACAACAATAATAGCAATCAGAACAGCAACAATAGCTGCAACAACAACAGTAGTAACAACAACAACGGTAGCAACAGCAACAAAAACAACAACAACAACGCAGCAGCAGCAGCAGACGCGTTGTTCTTGTTCTTGTTGCAGCGGGATTATTGGCAATCGACCGACCGTGGTCGCTTCACCGGTTTGTTCATATTTGTCCCTTAACCTCGGCCCCTTCCAGGCCAGCCCGACAAACCAAGACAGCTGCCGTAGCCGCTGCGGCGGTGGCGATTGGAACGTTTCAAAATGGATTCATTACTGATCGTGCATTGTAACTGGCTCCTGCTGCTGCCGCTGTTATTGTCGTTGTGGCTGCTCCTGACTGGTGACTGGTTCGCTAGATGCTGAAAGCTGGCGTCGACAGCGAAAACGACGACGGCGATGATGAGGATTGTGATGACTATGATGATGATGATGATTGTGATGACTATGATGATGATGAGGATTGTGATGACTATGATGATGATGATGAAGATTGTGATGACTACGATGATGATGATGAGAATCACCAAAAGCAATAGCTGGGCCAGCGGCGGAGGCGTAACGGGGGGGGGGGGGGTGCAGGACTGTTGACATTGATGATCTTCGACCCCGCCACTCACACACACACAGGCCACAGAGGTACACGATCCCCGCACCCCAGCACCTCTCCACACTGAAGGCAGCAGCGGGAGCAGCAGAGCAGCTGCTGCTTACTACCAGCAGTAGAAGCAGCAGTACATCGACAGGTGCATCAAGCACATAGACAACCCCACACAGACCGGCCAATCGATCGAATGCTAGAGCGCCGCCATACAAACAACCAACCAGTCAGCCAGCCAGACATCCAGGTAGGCAAACAACTGACAGACCGGCGACTGACGCAAGCAGACCAAAGATGATCGAGACCGAGAAGGGTTCCTATGAAGCTGTAGCTGGGAACGCCTGAGCAGAAACAATGCACGAAAACTTAGACAACAATAAGAACAACAACGACAACAACAGCAATAATAGCAACAGTAGCAACAGCAACCATGACAACAGCATTACTAGGCGATCAGAGAGTTGTAAAGCGAAAGTATACAGGCAAGAGAGAGATAGAGAGAGAGAAAAGGTACGATAGATATATTAAAGGAAAACGCTAGTGCGGGGACACTAGCGAGAGAGAAACGAAGAGGGAGAGTGAGAGAGAGCTGAACGGGGAAAAGGGTGGAGAAGGGAAACAGCTTTTGACATAAGTTGACGGGCGGCCATCACTCAATTATTCAATGGAAACAGATCGTGATGCTCTTTGATGTTGTATTGACTTCAATTATTGACTTTTGTTTAACCTGCTGTGGTTAGTAGGAGTTGTAATAGTAGCGGGAGTCCACAGTTAGCACCATATTGGCTTACTGCTGACTAGTCGAATTTTAGGAGTTTATTTCCTTTCTAACAAAACAATTTGTTTATATATATATAAAAAAATACTTTTGTTCGAATGCTACTAGCTTCGTGTTTTGTTGTTTTTTTGAGCAATTGATTTATATACAATGATATACATATATGATCTGTTATTGAAACACACCTATATATATGTATACCGCGGGAACAACTAGTAGCGGCGATGGCTGGTTCTTAAAAAGCGATGCGTTTCCATGTTTACGACAAGTTATCATGTACAATATATCAGCAAAAGTTTGTATTTGACTATGTTAGAGTTCGTTCGTTCTTCTTCTTCTGGCCCGTTGCATTTAGCTGTGCATTGTTCTGCTGCTGCATTCTTGGCAGAAGAAGCCCATATAAATTTTGTATCCATGCCATCGTATGGCTAACGGTAGAGAAAAAAAAACACGTGGTGGCGTATACATGTATCAGATTCTAAACACTATTACTAGGGATAATAAGGCTCGGTCTTGCGAAGACGTGCGGCGAATCGTATTAGCCTAGGCCACCAACTCCGGCTAGTACTTATCCATCGTCGTGCATATCACAGTGTTTGCTCGCTGTAACCGGCTGTACAAAGAGCTAGGCGCACCCAAAGTTTTGAACACGAGAGACGACAAATTGCAGGACTGTCGGATAATATGAGATCATTTTTAAAGCTAATTTCGTTCGGCGAACCCGACTTCGTAGCTTATATGCGATGCACTGAAACAGACAATACACGCTGTTGGACTGTCCAGTACCAACTCGCCAATTAGTCCTGCATTCCTTTAGCACAGGATACATACACCATGCTTCCGCTGCCTGGTAAGCGTTCACGCGGCGTCTAGTCCAAGCGGTGTGGACTAGACGCACAGCAAGCAGAGGTTTTGCTTTCTCGTTAATAAACGCTGCTGTCGAACTGAATGATTGAAGTCACCCTTGCAGATTTAAGCTGACAATCGCTTCTGACACCGCGACACACTCTGCCAATTGAAACATAATAGAAAAGCTAAGCTATACTGAAAGGAAAACGTAGAGAATGTCACCACATTATTTAACGCGGTTGAATGCCCAGCGGAAACTTGATAGTGGGACACTGAGAAATTATACTGATTATAAGGCTCGCCTTGAATAGCCTTAGTGTCGCCGCTTATTAAAATGTTCATCAACACCGAAATTTTGATGAAAATAACAAGAAGAGTCCGCAGCTTGGATACATGTAAACTTCTACCGAGGCCAATAAGCCAATCTTCTGGCCAGACAAATCTCAAGAATCTTTGCGTTTCTGGTCTAGTGTCTTCTTTAGAGAAGTCTCATCCTAAGCCACTTCATTTGCGTTTATTTTAATCGGACGAGTGCTTTCGACCGAATGGTTCACTCTCCTCTTCTCAGAAAGATTCGTCAGTTGGAGATTCGCAGTCGGATACCTCCGTGTCTTACTAACACGCCGTTGGCAGTTTTGCGCTAAACTAAAGAAGACGACGTTTTTAATTGCCTAAATTACTCTTCCTGTCTTTATCATCGCATTAAATTACTCTTCCTGTCTATATTGGACGTACGCGCTGGCGTGATGATCTCCCTTTTACGTTGGCAAAAACGAGGCCCCCCCAACAGCATATCGTCTAAGTTGACGACCCAAAGCTTTGTCACCTTTTTCTTAGCCCGGACGCGGTGACGCGTTCTGCAGTTAATGTCATTGTTCGTCTGTGCATGGATAACCTCGTGCCGCACACAGTCTCTCTCTCAATAGTTGCAAGTGTGGCGTCGTGCCAAACTATAGAAATTCTGTTGATGTTTATTTCACAGTTCATTCATATTCACTATTGCACTTTCATGAGGCATTCATTTTTTGCACACCTGATCAAGCTAAGCATTCTGTTTAGCCAGTGACGTTAGCTACGACGCACGCTGCACCGTGTAACTAACGTTCTACCTGTTATGTAATGAGCCACGCGACCCATTACACAATAGATGGAATAAGCCAGCTTTTTCACAATCAACGACAAAGTTCTGTTTGAGACGGTAGGTACAGGTTAAACTTTTTAGACAGTTGAGCTGTAAATGTCATCCTGACAATGACGACAAATAACCTTGCGCGTTTATGAAACAATTATGCTACCTTGTGGACACATTTCGTGTCGACACACGATCAACCATTGTATACATACGCCTTTATGTAATACTGCGCGTGTATTTGTGTGACAAATACTGTTCACGTTGTCGTGGCAAGGTGCAGGGTTATCACTGCAGCCGTAACCCAACAAGATGCTGCGCAAAATACAATTTTTACACAGGACGCCTGGTCGTTATTCGTTTTTCACTGTGTCTCTTACACTGTGTGTTTGAGTGAGTCAAATGGTTAAAAAACAACGGTGACAAGCAAGCACTCAAACAAGTACTTCAAGTGACATCACAAATGTATATTTTCGTGAAGACATTATTGACAGGATCTTGCTACCTAGTCATATCCAGCTTTGCCTGCACTAACAAGACGCTCGTACAGTAACCCTAAACAAAAGGAAGTTAGAGAAATACCTAAGACCAATGACAATCGAGTATTCAAACAGGGATCACAGTCTTACAGACAATAGTGCCAGGTTACTTTCGTCAAAAATAAAAATAAAATCAATTCTCGTTATGGAAATTATTTTTCTCCTGTACCAACCAAGCAAGAGAGAGGCAGCAAGATCGAGACTGTGAACAGGTGCTTCGACGATAAACTTAGACCTATCTTGTATGACTACAGAGACCGATCGACCGGCTAAGTGAAACGGTGTAAACTTTTAGATATAGACACCTATGAAAGAACTAAACAAATAAATAGCGTTAGTAATAGTCAAGCGGGTTATTTGACCGCTTGACCATTACGGTCGAATTAGTGAATCGACTAAGCGGGCTACTAACAGAAAAGCAATATATATTTTTATTATATATATTATTCTAAATAAATAATAATAAACTACCAATTATATGATGAAAAAAAAGACAAGCAATTAATAATTAACTAGGGAGCTCATAAAATTAAAGAGGACCACAGACTTTGCAACTGCGGAACATCCCATATAAAATTCCGCTGTATCTTAACAAAGGTTCATCAAATGCAAGTGTCGTAGAGCAACCTTTAATGCTTCTGTTCATTTCCGTGAGCACAATGATAAATAGAGTAAAACCTATTACGCCGAAATTGCATAGACACGGAAAATTTAAATACAGCAGAGAGTTATCGTCGAAATGTATAACTCGGTATTTATGTGTTCTGTTATTTACGTTACTGTCCGTTATTGCACCGCAGAGAATGAATTATATAATTAACTTCACAAAAACGAACTATTAAGATCTATTCTTAGCTTAAGACGCGATCCAAGTGAGAAAAACTTTGTATATATATTCCTATAAACATATAAAAACAAGCTCCAAGTACTAACCTACAAGAATGTAGAGGTTTACGCCATCAAGCATTGCATGTTACGCACTTAACAATAGTAGAGTTTACAATAGTCAACTATTTACCATTCTTACATTAGGTGTAGTCAGAGAATGAAATAATTATACTGGGCCACAGAAATGATTGGAATAAAGTATCCGCATAGTAAAAATCCGATAGTGAAAGGGATACTTTCGTGTCATAAAAGAATCTTTTTAAAAAGCGCATTCTGTATCTAAAGACGGAGAACAGTAATTAATTTGCTCAATTATGCTAAATTAAGTAATATAGATAATTTGACTCAACGAAATAGAAGGGCTCAATTAAATAATGGGGGAGAATATCAAGCACAAGAGCCCAAATGTCTTTGAAGACATATGTACATATAGGAGTGAAATTTATTGTTATTTCTGTTTGAACTTCTGTGTCAAACAACTACTTTCGGGGCTGTGTCAAATTTTCATTGTATAAAGTGTCAGTTAATAGGTTGGAATCATTGCTGACGTAATAGTAATCATTCACTTTTAATTATATTACAAAATATGTACTTAAGTATTTAGTACGTCCACAACTAGGCATAACCTTTGGAGCAATCAACGTTTATACAGATGTATACGGCTTCAGAAATATTTTTATATAATTAAGTGAAAGCTGGGTTTGTCATTGTTTGGCCCATTTAGTCTTAATCTGGTTTTCGCAAAGAGAAGAAGCATATCAAATTGTGTTATATATATATATATATATATATATATCGTATAAATCGTTATTTATATATGAGTGTGCTAATTATTATAGCAGTTGATGTATGTAAGACATTTTAGCATATGAAATATACAGAGACAACTGACATGTTTATATATATATATATATATATATATACATATATTGCTATCGCATGTTATTAGCCATCGTTGAGTATAACCCTATCATCGGTGTTAGAGACAACGAAATAGAATGAGCGGTGATTTACGTTTCGGACCAAGGAAACCCTTGAAACTCTGAGAAAAAAAACTTTTGTAGGCACGCGAAGAGAACCAAAGCGCAATCACTAATATGCACGTCCCTAGAGTGAAAAATAACATCATAAAAACTAATATTACTAAGTACGTACTAGGTAAAATATATATTTTCTATTATTTACTAGGCGGATTAAAAAGCTCCTAGCGAGCGATAGAGTACAAGCAATAGACAGAAAAGAACCTTTCATTGTTAAATAGAGACCCCAACAAACCAAATTCAACGATCATCAATAGCCTTTGTACTATGCAAGCGTATTCAGAATCTTTAGACCAAAAATACTCGTCTACGGCGCAATGACTCAGTCAGTTGCTCTGACGACTCTTTTCAAAAAGATGCTTCTTGAGGTTTCCACACAGAAAATAGTTGCACGGTCCGGATTGCAAGTCCGGAAAATATGGAGGATGCTCAACAATGTAGAACTTTAGTTTGCGTAATTTGGCAGGTAAGGGTAGACGCGGGGCGGGCGCATCGTTGTGGTTAAACAGCCCAGTCTTTTTCGCTCTTCCTGCAGAAAGCTAGTCAATTCATAGAGCACCTTTGGCATCTTGGAAAACGGCCGTCAAAACTTTTCCGCTCGAGCTGCGCCTCTTTGGTTGGAGGTCTTCCACCGCGTGCGGTCCCCCTCACTCCCTGGTGGCATCTCTCCGTTTTGAAATCAAGTGTGGATCCAGGTTTCGTTTGCCGTTACGAGTCGGCCCAAAAATCCTGCAGATTTCAGCTCAAAAGTTCAAAATTTCCTTGAACTCTTTTGGAAATTTGGATTTATTTCCGTTGGAGTTCAGCTTTCAAAAACGTGCTTTTAGTCATAGCACGGTATCCCGTTCTGCCCCATTGTCACTGGAGGGTCTGACATGTTACGCAACCTGTTACAAACGCAATTCAAAATCAATCTTTATGCACCGCATATATATATATATATATATATATATATTGTGAGAACGAGATTTGAATAAACGGAGTAACTGATATGGCTACTAGCGATAATATCATTCTATCACATGTGTATATATATATATAAGACCAAAGTAGTATCGAATTTTTATGATTACAGAGTTGTATTTGTTGTACAATAAAAGTATTATTTGAATGAATTATTTTTTAGAATAATACTATTTGTTGATAGACTAAGAAAGTATATTATATTAAAGCTTGTTACCGAAAAACTTTATGTAAACGACATGGTTGCCGAGTAGTTATGACGTATAATGCGAGAGCACGAACGTGTGTGCAACCCTCAGATAAAATGGGCCAATAAATAATTAAGTAATGCATATATCTCGGATTTCTTTACATTTAGCAAACAATTCGCCGAGTGCCACCGAAACGCATTCGTCTGCGCCGTCCTTCGTGGTGTACGCCTGGAACAATCGCCAATCGTAAACCCGTGCAAATCAGCTGCGAGCGCCTAGATTTAGTAACATAATACATTATATAATCCCTAATTTGATGCATACACTGTTTGCATTGTGGACATGAAATATCGCGTGCTGTCGCCATAATTACGGGATGCCGTTGAACTTGATCCGAATTCTGGGGCGACAGTCGGTTCTACCGCGGTTCGGGGACAGGCGAACAGATCAACAAATACAGACAAGCTATCGCTAATAACAGTGCGGCGTTATCATCACGATTTTCCCTAATGAGCTCTATTATAATTATATTGCTGCGGGTATGCGGGTATTATAAACAGCAGCGCACACGTGAGCAGCACTAATAGAATCAACAACGCTAACAAGCACAGCGGCAACCTTAAAGATAGGCAATGTATGAAACAACAGACCTGATTAAAAGGCATTCGCTATAAGACGATAGCAGCAGCGGTCGCTGCTGGAATATAGCGGGTGACGCCGGAATACCTAATGTTTAGTGATTGTTTTCGTACTATTATAAGCGTTTATCAAACGTTCGCGGGCGAACTACCGGGAGGGGTACAATATCACCGGTGCTGTAACAACAGTGCCGGCCATTACCATAGAAATAGTAGATATGTACGAACCCACAAGTTCCAGGCGCAATAACCAGTGCATTCGGGCTGACGGCGAGTAACTCAACATTGTTCTGCACACGACTGTTAGGGAAATCTTAGATATCTTAACAGCCCGGCCCTTTGAAGGCGAGATATTTCTATGAACCTGAAAATGAGGTTCAAGTTACAAAGTTGGAAAATAGCGACATACAAGCACTCGCTGAATTGTGGCAACGAAACGAAAGCGACAACACAGAGTTGAAGACGCGATAACGAGGATGAAAGTATACACATAAACGAGAATGAAAAGTGTATATACATGTATAAATGCATAAGCACTGCTACTTGGTCGAGATCATTGTTTAGAAATGAGTTTTGTTACAAACAACAGAAAAAAAAACGAGATAAATAGCCGTAGTGTTTCAATAGCGTAAGCCAACGAATGTTTTGCGTTATTCTGCGTGTGCTGGTGACAAGTACCCGATAAGCAGATGATGCCCTTGAATGGTAACACGAGACGAGAAGGGCTCACAAATTGTAGATCATATACAGTACACTACCATGGTTATGCTAAATATAACTGTACATGTATCAGCGTCAGGCAGTACAGAAAAGAAAAGGTGTAGTATGTGTAAAAGTGTTATCAGCTTCAGTATCAAGCCGGCAGCGGCTTATATAATTATTTAAGCTTCTATAGTGTGCTAGAGTGGATGCTCAGTTGTTGCAGTTTTGTAGGTAAACGAAGATCGGGCTAAAAAATAAATGCGACGAACTGTAACACTTACCAACCAAATGAATCCTTGATGCGAGCCAACAGTGTTGTTCAAGCGCTAAAACAGGTGTTTCATGTTCGGCTGATAATGCGCATTTTATCTGATTCAGAACCTGCAGTTGTTGCGCGTGTCGAACCGCTGGAAACATGAAAACGCTGGGCTTGCGAGCATACTGAGGAACACCTGAGAGTTTCCCACCAGTAATTCTATGATGGAAATTTAACTGTATGAGTCTGCGTTTTCTCCATAAAAGCTCATTTTGGCAGCTTTAACTCTTGGACAACGCGATGGAAGCCAAATAAAATGTTTCTTTTTGTATTGTTTGCCGATAAAACGTTTGTAGATTTTTACGATTTCTTACTGCTAATTAATTTGCTCCCTTATCCTCTTTGCTATAGGCGTGAATGGACTGGCCTGTTGGCTTTGTTATAACAGACTCGTTCATTCCAGTGATCTACAACCTTCAGATGGGATGTCATTTATCTGCAAAAAAAAGTGTGGCATTGTCTTAGTCAGTCGAGTCAATACCAAAAAACGTCCTTGCTTTCTTTTTGGTGAGCGCAAGATGCAAGTCGTTGTTGAAGTGCCCAAGTTTCAACTCGGTACTTTGACGTTAAAGGTATTATTTAAGTCATGCCTGCAAACGAGGAATATGGATGCAGGGCTATAACCTGTAGCTTCCGAAGGCTGATTCCTGAGACGTTGAAGAAACACATTAAACTCTGGGGTTTTATTTTCTGGCAATCGAACGGTTATACTGTTGAGACTAAGCGGCTCTATTAAAAGCCAATAAAAGCGCTTGGTAGCAACTAAGGCGTGTATAGGAAAAGTTTGTTCTTGATTAACAGACATGCTAAGCTCACACTTTGCGCATAATAACGTTTTTCAATCCTCGGCAGTCCACACATTGAAGACTGTAGCTGCACATATTGTAGATTCTAAGTGTTAAACGGCATTTATTAAACCACCAATATATATGCCTTAACGGGCACTGTTTTGAAATTGAAGACTGTGTATGTAAACATTGTGGCACATGTAATATTGACCGATACCACATACTGCAATGCAAGGAAATAGAAGTTGGTTCAATGCATGCAGTAGTGAAAGATGTTATTAGCCGATATGAATTTTAGGTAGCATCTACCAATTTCTGGTGAAATAAAATTGTATATACATATTAAACTAGTGCATTATTTATATAGGGGGTATTTTTTACTAGTCAGAATACGCACACACACAGGGATCTATGAACTAATAGAGCATGTTGTTTTTGTTGCTGCTGTTTTTTGTCATGCCATTGTTGCCACGATCGCTGCTGTTGTTGTTGTTGCTGTTGTGGTTGCTATTGTTGTCGTTGTGGTTAGTGTTGCTACCGTTATTTATGTTGCTGCGGTCTCCTCTTCGTAATTGCACTAGTAGTAGTAGTAGTAGTGGTTGTTGTTGCTATTTTGTTGACTATGGCAGTCATTGACGCTGTTGTCAAGGCTTCCAATTTGAGGTGACGTGTGCTTAATTATATACCGGAGGACGCTGACGCGCGTCGTGGGTCAGGTTTGGCAACTCTAAAAAAAAAGACTAAAGAAGATTGATTCATGTCATCATCAAGTGTCTAGTTTGTGCCGAAGCGGTCGCTGCGAAGAATCGACCGTGTGCGAGGCTCAACGAATACTGTGCAATGCAGTCGATTCTGCTAGGTGTTGTCATGGTTTCCATCGTAATTTCGTTCTGCGCAGCACCCCCGGCTGAACGAACTGTACTGCCCCCAGCAGTTGTTGGGTGGACACCTAACCGGTGCTTAGTCCATGCAGCCGTCACGGATCCGACCGACGACTCATCAAGCAACGACACGAAACTCCTCTACTACCCCAGGGGTGTTTCTAACGGTAGTCACCCGCTGGAGCTATTCGCGAGAAGCCAGCCGCCGCAACGAAGAAAATATTCACCTTCTAAGAAAACGAAAAAAAAAACAACGATACGAATGAACATCAACATGCAAAAAAACAACAATACCGACAAGAACAACAGCATTGAGGTAGGCCTTTCTCAATCGGCCGCTACCCGCATGTCGATGGCAGGGAGGGTAATCTAGATCCTAGACAGGTGGCTGTCTAGTGACGGTGTCAAGCAGATGACAATCTATTGTAGATGGTGACGAAGAAGCTGCTGAAGAAGTCCACCAGCCAAGGCAATCGAGTAAATTCGCATGAAACACGACGTTCATCTTAGACAGGGACTGTCTCACTTTAAACTACTGCCATATATATATATATATATATATATATATATATATATTGTTATGGAACTAATGCTGCATTATGATTCTCAACAATTGCGGGAATTGTGAACTGATATTGAAATTTAGTACGAGTAGATTTTGTTAGAATGATAACAATGAAAACTACGACATGTAAATATATATATATATATATATATATCGTAGTTGTCATCGTAATAAATCGAAATTTGGTCGAGGAAATAAAAGAGTAGAAAAGTTTCCTTGTTTGTTCACAATTCCGTTTTACGTCCTCGAACGAAGCGGCAATAGGACGTACAATCTCTTGATAAGCTTAGTGTATTTAGAGAAAGCGGCACTTGTTGACACTAATGCATATGGGCTTTGTTAGGCGGACGATCTCGGATAGCTCGGATACACTACACTGGAATTGAACGTTGCCTTAGGTGAAGAAACAACGAACAACGAACGCGTATTAATAAAGACGAACATGAAATATGCTAAAACGCTTGTTCGGTGGCGTGAGGTGAAGACGACGTCTTCATTCCAGACAGGTAAGACAGGCGAGTAGCAGCGCATACTTCTACGAAATGGCGTGCCACGTGGGTCACGCGGGCATACATATGGGACACGCCTAGAAAACGAAGAACAAGAGAAAAGTGTGCTGCTGCTGCTATCTCACTACTACTACTACTACTACTACTACTACAACAACAACAACTACTAATGATACGTACGTGCAGATATACAAAGATACAATACTATTACTGCGGTACTGTAGGCTTTCCGCCCCGCTTCTCGTCTACGTCCGTCAGCATACGGAGAAAATGAGATGTCACTACAGCTTCACGCACCTAGACGCATCGCGTGCAAGATGGCTCAATCATGAAGACGATGATGACGACGATGACGACTCGCCAACTTCAATGCGTGTCCGTGTCGCTATTGCCTCTGCTGCTGCTGCCCCCTTCCCCACCCTGACGCTTAATAGGAGGCTGGCCGTGGTCAATCATCAAGCTGCAGACCAGCCCCATAGCCCCCCCTGTAGCAACAGCAGCAGCAGCACCATCCTCGTCACCCCACGAAGAAGCAACAGCAACAACAACAACAACAGCAACGAATTGACCGCCCGCACAGGACCGCCCGTACGCTCGAGCCATTGCACGTGGCAGCCAGCCGAGCCGGATCATCGAATGCCTACTATGTATGTACGTGTGCAAACATAGCGATGGCTACGTGTTCTTACAGCGTTGACGGCCCGTAACCGCCCGATTCTACATTATATATATATATATATATATATATATATATATATATATATATATATATATATATATGCATATATATATATATATATATATATATATATATACATATACATGCTTGCACGCCTTAATATACGCATACAAGCATACATGTACACATGTTGACATAGCTGACCCTTCTTCTTTGCATCCCTTGCTGACCACCAAAGAGAGGGAAAATCAGAGATAGGGTCACCAACGTCATATTCGTCATTACTATCATCATTATCATTGTCGTCGTCTTCGTACTCATTGCAAGAATTATTGTTATTATGATTGAATGCATGAATGTTTCTTTACGGCGCGCCCCAGCGGCTCACGCCCCTCCCCCCCCCCCGTCCGCGTCGCTAACTTTCAATCGCGTCGTGTGGGGGATGTGGTCATTTGACAACAAGAGCAACATACCTCAACGACAACAACAACATCAACAATAACAAGAACAATAACAACAACAACAAATAACGACAGCAACAACGACAGCAACAACAACGTCGATCCTTGTAACTTCCTTGCTTAACGCAGTATTCATCGTTGTCGATGATGATAGTCATAGCAGAAGCAACAGCAGCAGCAGCAACAGCTCCAGCAGTACCACGTATTCTATTAGCTGTAGTAATCGTACTAGGCGCTGTAGCGTGTTAGCAGTACGCCCATTGCACTATTGCAGCGTGTCCATGCTTGCTATCTCTGTCTATCGCGCGTCTACCGTTAGACACACGACCTGCTCGTAGATCAAAGGCGGACGTCGGGCAATCGTCGACCGAGTCCTACGAAACAGCCCACCGCGAATCACCGATCTGTTACTGTAATGTGGTCGTCATCGTCGTTGTGGTGGTAGTGGTGGTGGTGGTTGTCCAGCGCCGGGTCGGGGTCCATTGTTTGCGCAGTTAACAAATTGCCCGCCTAATGGATCTCGTCATATTTCGTCGCGGCGGCGTGCTTCTCGGGAAAGCTAGAGGACACCGGATACCGTGTCTCCTGTACCCCACAGCAATCACAGCAAATCGTAACGGCTGCCTTCATTTCATCTCCAGTGGTGCCGCCAGGCCAACGCATCACGTTGACGAATGAATGCCCCCGTGTGCCCGGCAATGACTGACCTGACTGACTGTACACGCTAGATTTAGGTGAAGTCAAATACGAGCTGCCTGCGTTCGGTGAATCTGCCTCTGCATGCGTGTGTCAAAACGACGTAAGACGGCATGGAACAGCCGCGGCCAGCAAACGTCAACAACTGATTGTAGCAGATGCCGTTTCTGGTTCTAATGACTTTGTAATAAAGTGGCGGCTAGAATGTTGATACTATATATATATATATATATATATATATATATGTATATATAATTTCACATACACAATGTAATATACGGAAAATGAGTTAACACATATATGTATATATATTTTGATGAATTATTTATCATTTACAATACATTTGCACACTCGGCAGTGCTCGCCTTATATACAAACGTTCGTATATTAGACTAAAGTTGAGTGAATTAACATAATTTTAAATATATATATATATATATATATATATATATATATATATATATATATATATATATATATATATATATTTACATATTTTTTTTCTTATTAGAAATTGGTACGCAGTATTTGTTCAAGAGACGTAACCTGACAGGGTCATTTTAAAATATCTGTTTGAGCCGAAGTTACTAACAGCGTCGGCTAAGTCTTAATCTTGTTTGAACCTGCAAACATTAAGTGAATATTCTGATGAATGGATGCTGGGGCATCTTTCCACTCAAATTGATAGAAACTTGTGTATGGGTAGCCAGTTTAACAAGCTTAGTGAATTGCTTAGCGTTGCTCAGCTTCCTTTCTCCCTATGTATGCTTGTGCAAAACGACATATCTTTAAACATTTTGAAGGTTCGGTTAATCAGTGGAAAAATACTGTCTAATTCGTTTTTAATCAAGAATGTGTGATATTCGATGTGGAAAGCCATAAACAAATGTGGAAAGGCTGGGGTATTTTTAAAGGTAAAAACATTAGAATGTTTTCTTGTTTGCGACATATACGAACATTGTATTTCTGCTCGTTGTGTTTCTAATGTAACGTTCTTGTCATGATATGTGGAGTTACCTCTATTTCAAATAACTATAATTAAGCGCTTGACATGAGATTCCTGTTGTGCTTGGTATTTAAAATAGCTTGGCAAATGGTAAAAACACCTGAACTCTTGTCTATTAGGTTACTAACTCTATTTAGGCGAGACAAGGAGGATTGCGTTATATATATGAAATTCTCATGACCAAAAAACTCGCTTCTAATCTGTTCGTATTTTGAAGTATTGGGATTCATGGATACTTTGTTCAAATTTTAGACACAAAACAAGAAGTCTGGTAATTCGCAACGTTATTAGTAGACCTATAGTCGCAGATACCATAACTCTTAATTAAGTCAAACGAAAGTAGTCCTAATTAGTTCAGATACCCTAACCGTTAATAAAATAAAACGAAAATAGTCCTAGCTATTGTAAGATACCCTCACTGCAATTCTTAGGTAGTCTAATTGACATAGGTACATCATCCTCATTAGATAGACAGTTCGATTATAGCAAATAACCCGAGTAATATACCTCACTACGCGACAAACGTACGGATCCTTTGTTTGAAAGAGGCGAGCGCAGCAATGCCTTTTAGGAAAAAAATCCACCAGACTAGTCTATAGACTAGAAGTAGTCGTCAGGGGCTTTTCATGCTAGTAGGACATATGCGGGAGCGGCGGTAGCGGACACCTGAAACACTTCAAGGAGCTGAGCGAGACAGACCACGTAACAGTCCGAGAAAAAAATGCAAAAACTAAGGCTCTGAGCAGGTTTAAGTTCGTTGACACTTAAACAGCCATGTTCGGATCAGGAGACTGTTACCAGACTCTCTTGGCCTTAGGAGCCAAACATTACGCGGGCGGCTATCTTCCAAGCGCTGTGTTAGCGGAGCGGTTATCTGTTGCTAGGAGTTGAGCCAACAGGCTGTGGCGCGCATGCAATGTTAGTGATGTAACAAAGGGAATTTTTTTGGTGTCTAGATACAGCGTGTACTGATACACTGATAGCGATTCTATTAGACATATTAGTAGCGACAGTAGGGCCGTAATGATGTTAGTATGGTCGAGAGAGAGAGAGAAAGCGACAGAGATGGAGAGAGAGAGAAAGGAAAATAGATACATTTCGCAGGCATTAG
>QVRM01006460.1:0-27104 GCA_003439945.1 Dermanyssus gallinae
CAACGGACAAAATTAGCGCGTATAACCAATGTCACACTAACTTTTGCACTTAGCTCTGCCAAACTGGAAGCATTATCTGCTCTGCCCGGCCCGCTGCACTGGTCGTCGAAGGGCGAATTATTCGTTGCAGTTACGTCCCAAACAAGCATGTGGCCCACGCTCAAAAGGGTGGAGCGGCTGTGAGACCGTCAGGCCTGTTTCCCGTCGTTCCCGGATAGTCCCGGGGTACCGGTAGCTCTCAGTTCTCGATAAAAGGTGTCGTTTAACCCGCAGCGGCGTGCTCATCGGCCTTCACTCGGGCACATGACAGGCCATGATAAGCTAACGAGTCTACATGATCACCACAAGGACATTGCGGGGCACGACTAGGTTAAAACCAAGCCGCAGTTCTGCACTAACGCGCGTCGTCTCGTCATCCAAATAAAATTTCGAAGTCTGGTTTTACAAGAAACAGAAGGGACTGTATCAATCAGGCTTGCTAATCATTTTTATTGTAGGAAAGTGTTCCAACTGCCCTAATTAGACCTATTATTGAGTCTAGAGAAGTGCAACTTGCTGCGAAGACTACGATAAGGATCTCGACGTGCATATTTTGAAATCTCTTGATTTTCAAGATCATGTATTTGAGATTCTTAAGAAGTCGTCCAGGCTGCTAAACTGGATCCTTCGGGCCTTTGCACTATTAAAACCGCGGCCGTACTTGCAGTTATACAATGAACTGGTGCGAGCAATTGTCATGTACGGATCACAGGCCTGGTCGGCTCTGCAGGCTATAGAGCTGAAGTTCTACAAGACATAGAACGGTTACAAATGCCCAGGAATCGCTAAATCTGGGGAATCCGTTTTCGGACAGGATCAAGTATCACCCTGCCGTCTGTTCGTGATCAACTACACCAGCGGATCTCAGGTACCGCCAAGACCTGAGAAAACACCAGACCGCTTCGAAGAGCTATTTAACATTCATGGAAAGAATACTCGCTCAGATGCAATCGCGAAGCCAAGGCTGTCGCTAGATTGCCCAAGGTACCGCTTGGCCTTGGCTTGATTGCCACCCCTTGGCGGATTGCGCGAAAAGTATATCTGTCCGCTAGATGTCGTCCCACTTGACAATTACAAACTTCAGTAACTTCAGTCACTCGAAATCACGAGAGCTTTTCCAGAGTGATCTGTACGGAACAAGGGTCGAGCGTAACCACACCACAACCTGCTAGCTCTTCGTGTATCTCGTCGTCTGTAGTTGCGACATTGACTTCTTTTGAATCTCGCCTTGAATGAGGTTATCAGAACATTATAAACGAATAATATAACTGACATTGCTCACGAGACATAATTATTTGCTCACGTTTGGTTATTATCGTCACGTTGATTTCACCCTGTAACGCGGCCCTCTGCTTGCATGCACATTGGTGGTACCTCTCCGTCTAGAGTTTCCGACCCTTAGGATTCGTTTGTCATACTCCGGACGATGCGCCGTGAGCCTTCCACAAACTTCCGGCCAGCAAAACGTTGGCAAATCAAACACCGTTGTCAGAGGGTCGAGAACGGGTCAGCACCCTAATAGGTAAACCAACAGAGTACCTCTAGGCGTATTTTATGCACCGTTCGAATACTCACTACCCAAACCCTGGATGATACATTTATTACTAAGAAGCCTCATCAGTTAAACCTCTAGTAATGTATTGTACGGGAGCCAACATAAAACACGACCGAACTCTACCGCATTAAATGCTATATATAAATGGTTTATTTTGTTTTTTACACAGAAGGAAACTACCGCAGTCAACGACGCCATGTTACGCTCTGTGAACGGAAAAAACTGCAATGCGTGCGTTGTGGGGGAAACTGGTGGCACTGGAAGGTCGGCGGTCGCACAATGAGTACAGTATACGCGTCGTTTTGCAAAATGTTCCTCTATCTATCAGTTTATTCGCGTATCGTCGGTGGAAGGGAAACTAGGACAACCGAGCCTTAGCAATGACGACGACGACGACAACAGGGCCTTCAACACTACCCCTGCCGGCCGTTACAACAGCCACGTTCTTATACACCAGTAGCAGACATGCGACCCCCTGTGCTCTCATTGTTCCAAATTACCCTGATGAGTGGAAAAGACATAGAAGCGGGGGAGAGTCAGGAGAGTCCTGGGGTTATCAGTCCGCCGCGCGTGGATGCACTCTACGTCCGATTACGACCGTGACGCTTGACTAAGCGGGGCAGAGGCAATCCGACGATGACGTCTCCGTTCTGAAGTCAGCCAGCAAACGGTTCACTTCAACGAAGTACAATTCGGTCGCTCCCTATCTGACTTTGGGCGAGGATGACCACGTCAACAACAACAACAACAACAGCAACATCATCAACGATAGCTTTGGCC
The DNA here is from genome assembly GCA_003439945.1 of Dermanyssus gallinae. Classification (NCBI taxonomy): domain Eukaryota; kingdom Metazoa; phylum Arthropoda; class Arachnida; order Mesostigmata; family Dermanyssidae; genus Dermanyssus; species Dermanyssus gallinae. The sequence goes on from QVRM01006460.1 coordinate 2,375, forward strand.
CTTTTTCCTTTCAATTGCCAGTGGGTCGCGAGACGTGACACGCGCAGAATAAGAGGAATCTAGAATCAGTGTTGCGTATGAGTCTTAGCCTTCGCCTTCTCACAGGGTTCATTCGTCCATATGCCTGCTTTTGCGCTGTCATTGCACGGTGGTGATGATAATAGCAATAATAATAGTAATCTATTTTTTAAAAGATCATTTATCATAACATATTTACAACTGTTTGTCATTTCACATAGTTACAATATTACAACGGCTAAGCAGTTATGAGACGCACTACAGTTAACATTGTATTGTTGCAGCCGAAATAAAAATTCTTCTTTTCTCACTGTGAGAATTTATTTAGTAGACTAGTGTACCTCCCACTGACGGGGTAATAGATGTGATTCTAAATGATTCATAAGGAAAGAAAAATTCGTTTAGAAAATAATTTGCAAGTTATTTTATTAGCCTTTACTTTCAATACTCAAACTTATAGTCATACGACCACTCACAGCACTCAAATTTAATACATTCAAGAGCAAATGCGACTACTTTAGCATCAAATATATGACGATCCGATCCGTGGTTGCGAAGTATTGTAATTCAGATTTTCCAGAGGGCATGTCAAGATTGAGTGCACGCATGAATGACCTACTTCATTAGATCAGTCATTCGCCATAGCTCTAGAAGCACACTGAACTATTTGTGTATATTACAGTATCTGCTCAATTGTGCCTCCGCAAAACCATTAAGCAGACTCAGTAGCGTTTGCAGAAATTTCGCTGGACGTCTTGGAGAACGCCAGACATTGCTCTAACGGCCTCAACCGGAGTCTCGTGTACGGGAGTCTCGTAGACGAGAACATTTAGCTGACCTTAAAGAAAATATTGAAACTTGTTAAATCAGGCGATCGCGGTGGCCAAGCGACCAGCTCGCCTCGGCTAATCCACCGATTCTCGAAAGTCACGTTGAGGTAATCGCGTAACCGCAGAGGTCGAGTGCGGTGGCGCTTCGTCGTGCTGGAATCACATCGCCTCGCGAATACCTTCTGGAATGCCTTCCCAAAGTCCTGGTAATGTCTTACTCAGGAATGTATGGTATGCTTCTCCATTCAACCTGTTAGGAACTATGTGCGCGCATATGAGGTAATTGTTCACCATAGCAGCCCACACATTCACAGAGAAACGACTTTGGCGTCCACGCTGGTGAATCATAGGCGGGTTCTCGCTTGCCCAACAGTGGGTGTTGTGCCTATTAAACGCACCGTCTTGTGTAAAGTAAGCTTTGTCCGTGAAGAGTCGTGAAGATTGGGGAATCATGCGCATTTTTGAACGCTGTGGACGAACCTAGAGTTATGATTTTGAGGTACTGGACGTAAAAGCTAATAAAAACAACTTCATTTTTTGCTCATCATTGGAGCACATATGGTGCTCCCATGTCGGACGACAACACCAGTGTCATAGATTTTATTAATTTCACTCTCACTCCAAAACACGAGTTCTCAGATATCATGTTCCATTGAAAAAAGTGTTTGCTTCTGAACTCTACAATTCTCGCCAAAAAATGTTCCCAAGAATCCGCACATCTTGTTCACCCGTAGTATTTGTCTATGTGTGTATGTCTGCATTCACAAAAAACACTCAGGAGCGCGATTTGGGACCGCTGCTCACTCGTCGCTACCGGTCGTCCCGTCGTGTGGTTTTTTTTGCAGAGTCAGTCGCGGTGATACTTTGAATACTTGGTCGACTTCCTATAACTAACCAACCTAGCCTACGAAATGAACTGACAAAGTAACTAGCTGACCGCCTGCCTGGTCGGTCGGAGCTAAAGGCGACTGCTTTGCAATTAGCGCCGGCTTACAGAAATGCCAAGCTGTTGGCCCCAAAGCGCCGTGGCTCTTCCGCACCCCCCGAAGAAACTCGCGAATCAGGAGGACACTTGGCGAGTTCCGACGATGCGCGCTGCCACCAAATCGAAATCTCTCGTGGCTCGATGACGGGCCATCGGCGTCGTGTCGATGGATGGCGCACTTCAAATCCGCTCCGCCTCATGGGAAATCACCGCCACGAAGTAACCGCCGAGGCTGCTGCTTCAGCAGTAGTAGCAGAGAGCAGTAGACAGCAATCCCACTTCTGAGCAGGAAAACTACGTGGGACAACTTCCCGTCTGACGTGCACAGACGCGTGAACGCCTCACGCCTGGCCGCCGTCCTCTACCAGTAGTTGGTGTCCACATCACAGGCCGCGGTGTCCCTTCTTGGCGAGTTTAACGCGTGCGTCGTTTAATCTCGAAGTAATCTTCTATATGCATGCCGTATGCCTTGTCCAGTTTGACACGCAGTTCGATCGTATCGAAAAGGCGAACGAGACCAGAACTTGACTATTCAGAATATATGCATGCGCATGTATGCATATATATATATATATATAGCACCAACGTGCAATACTAAAATAGGATCGCCTCCGTCTTGTGTATGACTTTTAAATCTACCGGGCGGACGAGCCTTGACATCACATCTGCAAGGGCGTTGTTTCTCACATCCAAATGGGAACCATTCGATAGAGCGATAAGGCGCCGCCAAGTCAATCGCACTTCTATAAAACGGACCTATTACAGACCGCTCCAGTACGCCTTTAAGAGCGCCGTACAAGGTTGCACTTTCGAGTTTCTCTTGCATATCTAGGACGATAGGGCCCTTCATCCACACGTTAGGATACACGTGCGTGCATAGGCACATACTTATTTATTTACCGAATAGACAAAAAACTGTTTGTATGCTAGTAAATGCCCCCTAGAAATGTGTGCCGGCGTAATTCTGCAAGCAAATATATTTACAGGACTGATTAATCACGATATATGCGCCTGTGCGTTGTCGAGATGGAGGACTCACGGATTCCAAAAACATCCCAAAGAAAACTCAGGCCTCTTGCGTCGGACGTTCCTGCGCAATCCCTTTAAAGTTGTGCGGTAGTATTCCCTATTGACGTAGAACCAGGTGGCAAACAAAATTCGTCGAGCCCGGTGGCGTGGTGGATTAAGTCTGCGCTTCGCAACCGGAGGAGACATATAGGTCGCGGGTTCAAGCCCCACCGTTGCACATTTGTATTTATGGGGGTCCGTCTATGAAGCAATGTGAAAAAACAATTCCGTGGACGTTAAATCTTGGCTGAGGGTCAGCCCGAAAACTTTACTTAGGTGGCAAAAACTCGGAAGATAATTCCCTTATAGTTGAAAAAACTGTAAAACTAATTTTTATATTGAACCAGCTGTGTCTGCAGATCTTTGATCGACACCCTATTTGGTACCACTGAGAAAATTGGACTTTGGTATCTCGATGTTGTAACCATATACCGATACTTGTCTCCTGCAATTTCTCTTTGAGGAAATTCAGGGTTTCACTACCGCATGAAGGCTTCATTCTGACACTTTCGGGCGTTTACTTGCTAGAAATTCAGCATTTTTGCCACGAACTTTCCTGCCAGTCTAACCCATAAAATATCATTTGATCAATATTGTTGCAACTGATCCAGAGGCTATCTACTATTTTTCGTCTAGAAGAATCGATGGTATCACATACGCACAGTGTTTCGGGACACTATTTAATGACCAATAGTAGTTCGTAGCAATTCAACTACCTTAGAACATATGATTTGGCTTTTAACAGGGAACTTGATGCATATTGTTGTTCCTCTATTTTAGGCTTCTCAAAAATCACCATACCTCGTTTTCTTCAGCAATTTGAACCAAACTTCAAGCAAACAATAAACGAAATTTGGCGTGTGCAGCCAATAATGGCGCTTCTAAGCTGATTGTTAACTTAACCACCTGCTAATGGAAACTAGTCATATAACACTTTTCATATAGAGATTTGGCTAAACAAATACTATTCAATTCGAGCATACATAAAATATGCCACCGCAGGAGAATAAAAACGGGAAATTTCTAACATGGCGTATACAATTTTAAAAAACTAGCGCTCATTTGCAATGAACTGCTCGGTGACTACAAAGCACGATTCGTAATCTCTCCTCGTTGACATGCTGTTGTACAGGATCGCCACTTCATTTTTATACAGCTTTTATTTACCTATTGCATTTTGCGGTGGAAGGTTTGAAAGATAATCAATTGGATACACAGTAAGTATATATAGATATAGGTTACTATTTTTTATTAAAATGACATTTAAGTGTTACAGCGAGATGTAATTAATTATCAACACTAGGGCTTGATTGGATACACTAGCTTTTTTTCCTAATAAACTCACATATCAAGCTATACGGCATTTGATTCTGTACTGAACTTAAGTACAAAAGTGCATGTATTTGCTTCTGGAGTTATAAATGCACAAGGCCCCTGTCAATTATCTATTTGATACAAATTATTAAAAAAAACTCGAAGATGCAGTGGCTAGGCGTCGATAGAAGCGGCTGATGAATATAACCTGCTTAGTGGAAATGACTCCACCTGCAGTGATAATGATTACTGCAAAAGTGGGGCGTACAAATTACACTACTTGTACCGATGTATGACGTTAACCGAATGGTCTCTTTCATGTTGTTATCGCGCGATGGGACGGCAAAACATATAAATGGTAAAATAGATGCCGCTAGTGAGCAAATTTCACTGAAGCAGTTTAATTCTCTTCTATTTTTCAAACATAGCAATCATTTTGACCTGAGCGACGTGGCCGTGACCCATCTGAATTCTGCTAGTGCGTAACTTAATTAGGTCAGGTAAAAAATTGACAAGCTTTCTAAAGCACGAGGGTCTTGATGCAGCCATGGTTAATGAGACATGATTGAATGATTTTGACTGTGCGTCACCCGCTACCGACGGCTTCGGTTTCGATGCAGCAAACGGATATTTGATTCGGCGTAAGTATCTACTTACGTTCTATTTGTAGAATCCTTTCCGCACATGCAATAGGTAGTTCCAACCGAAACGTTCAGGTGGTACGGATACATGTTAAAAAGCTTCTTGATGTAGAATGTTACAACATCGGATTTTGCTCTAGCCATGTGACTTGCGCTGCTCAATATACTAGATTCATCTTATCTAAAGGCACCTTCATCCCTTGCCTTGTCCTGGGCGATGCGAACATAAATCTCCTTGCAGTCCCTTAATCGGAGGATTAGATGTTGTTTTTCTTTGAGCGAGAGTTGCCATGTTATTGATCGTATTTCCGGACCATCGATAGAAACATGCATTGATTATATACAAATATCTACTTTCACTAGTATCCAGTCTGTGGTTCTTGATACGTTGTTATTCTCTGACTATTACCCAGTTAATATGCTTGTTAAAAATAACACCACTTCCGCTAGTTCAAAAAAGAATTCTACAACAGAACTAATGGTAGGGCCTTTACTTGACCGAATCAGTCAGACTTCTCGGCAAAGGGTCTACGACGCCACACATTTCCCGACACGAAACTTGGAGCCTTGCTCTATATGTCATCTGCCCTTGTTGGTGCCTGTAGTTTTGACGTTTTGCTAACTCTAACTTTTGTCGCAAGTTATAGTTGCGACAAATTGGAATTCTATTCAGTTCTCCGTAATTTACTAAGACAATGTTAGCAAAATGCACTGCCGACATAGGAATATAAGCTCAACAGGTAGCAAAGCTGGCTACCTAAGCAGCTGTACTCGTTATCTCAGCGCGCTCCGCGCTGCCACAAGAGCTTTGTATAATCGCTTCGATATAGTTTGCTTCGCCAGCTTTAAACGTTTATCAACAAGACCTGATTCAGAGGCGGGTGTGCAACTGCATTACGTTCTGTCGGACCTGAGCGACGCTTAAGGTGATCGCAGATGAGACAAACTGATGCTTTGCCTTGGTTGGAGGTGACCCGATTGATTCTCGTACGGTAGGATGAAGATATTAAGCCTTTGCTTAATAAGGTATGGACAAAAAATAAAGATGACTTATTCTAGCTGCATTCTGTTTGAACCTCAAACGCCCATGAGGTACTTCTCAAACAAAGGGTCGGGTGGAGCCATAAAGTAATGGGTGTGCACGTAAAACGGCTAAGGCCAGCTGCCAGTCATTTTTTTTTAATGGGGGGGGGGGGTTGGATGGTAATGCACCATCTCTTTTTATTGAGACATCTGTGCTCCCCGTTTTTATCGATCATGGTCGATTTTATAATCCACTCCGGCATTCACCTTGTTTAAAATTAAAACCATGAAAACCAATTTAGGAGTGGCCGGTCTGGGTCTCGAACCCAGGCCTCCCGAATGCAAGGCAAAGGCTTTTGCCACTAAGCCATTTTGCTTGGTTTTGTCGTTGTCGGTCCTTTGAAAAAAAAATGTAATTATCTCTTTTTTTAGCCAGAAGTCTTCTCATAAGAACTCATACAAGAATGAGAGAGATTGAACCTCGGCCGCCAATTACCCATGTCCCTCATGGGTTTTTAAATTTTTTCCACGCCATTGATTTTAAAAGATTGTGCCTGGACAGTTGGATTATCGCCGCAAGTCGGTCGACGAAGACAGTGCCGCTTTCTGGCCGAAAATCACTTCGGCTTTTGTAGAGATCGGTCTCCTGACCACGTTGTACTTGCTCACATACGGCGAATTGTGACTGCCTGTTCAGGTGAGAAAGACAAAATCTGTCGGGGTGTCTTCCTGGACTTTTTTTTTTTTTTTTGTTCTGGGAGGTTTCGGTAATGCATGATGCACATGCGCCACTAGCAGCCTGCGTGACTAGTGTGAGACTCGCAAACCCACTAAACCCGGATTCCTCCCCACCCCCCCAGGCTCGGTATTACTTTGGCATTACATCGAAACCGTGGGAGAGGCGTCCCTGCCGTTCTCCTTCAATCAGCTCTATCCCTGACTATCATCCCGCATGTCTACCTGCGGTTGGATAGGGGGATGCCATTTTGTAATCCGTCCTGTGAGGGTGCGTCGAGACCATGAGGGCCTGGCTGCTCCCCACCCCCTCCCCCCTCCCTCGGCTCCTCGTCTCGACCACTCTCCCGAGAGACCCGCTCAAACCTCTCCCGCCTGGCCGTTTCCTTGGCTGTCTTGAGTGTCAAAACAGCGTCGAACAAGTTCGTCGCCTCCCATCCATGCCTCCGCCGAAGTCATCATATGGGAGACCACCTCCTTGATGGGTCGGCCCCTCACAGCGGTTGGTGCTGCGTCCCGTGCTTCCCTGAGAGCATCACACCGCAGAACAGTATGCTCTACGTTGTCCGTTTCTCCAGAGTCGCACAGTACGCAGATATCGCTGATGGCCTTCTTGATCCTTGACAGGTAGCTCTGGAACTGGCCGTGTCCGGTCAGAACCTGAGTCGTCCAGTAGGAAAGCTCCCCGTGTCGGTGGTCATACCATACCCTGAGGTCCGGTATCAGACTCTTGGTCCAGCTCCCTGTGGTCACACCGGGTCTTACCTGCGCCCATTCCTCATGCCAGGCCGATATGGTGGCACTCCTGGCCCTGGTGAGATCCAGACCTTCGTCTAGATACATTTTACTTCGTTCAGCCACTAGGAGGTCCCATGGCAGCATTTTGGCTAGGACCAGGAGAGCTTCGGTCGAGACTGTTCGATACGCCCGGCTTACCCTGATTGCCAGCGTTCGTTGGGTCGACCTTAGTGCCCCCCTATTTTTTCGCCGTCCGCATTGCCATGTCCCCCCAGACTGGGGCTGCGTATAGCGCCGTTGATTCGGCCACCGAGGCCAGGAGCCTTCTTTTCACCTCAGCCACCCCACCGACCCTAGGCATGATCCGCGCCAGGTTCAGGGAGACCCTTTGGGCCTTTTCGGCCACGTACTTAACGTGTGCCGATCCGGTCAGTCCGGTGTCTAGCATGACCCCAAGGTACTTTACCTTCTTTCTGATTTCTATCGGGTGGCCCGCCATCACGAGGTTAATGCCGGTCGTCCTCTTTCTGCCTGTTAGGTACATCGCCTCCGTCTTGTCGGGTGCCAGTTTCAAGTGATGGGACTCCATCCACTCGGACACCATTGACAAGGCCTCATTGGCGGCGCTCTCCAGGGCTCTTTCGGTCCTGGCCGTTATCATGAGTGCAAGGTCATCGGCGTACGCCAACGTCTCCACCCCATACGGGAGACCTGGGATCTCGAGCACCCCGTCGTAAGCTATGTTCCAGAGCACGGGTCCTAGAATCGAGCCCTGTGGGACTCCGGCAGTAACCTCGTACTCCTGCCCCCCTGCAACCAAGCCTCTGTCATCCAGGTAGGATGAAATCATTCGACGGAGGTAGAGGGAAAAGCCCTTCCTCTTCATCGCCTCCACAATTACTTTCCAATTCATTGTGTTGAAGGCATTTTTGACATCCAGGAGGATCAGGAGCACGAATCCCCTTGTTTTAGGGGTCTTCATAGTCCTCCTCACCCGCCCGTTTCAGAACCTTCTTTAGAGCCCCTAATGCGGATCTGCCCTTCCGGAAGCCGTACTGGGCATCTGATAGGGCGTTCTTTTCCTGAATCTCGTCGTTTAGTCTCTTGACTATAACGTTCTCCAGGAGCTTACCCATGGCGTCAATGAGGCATATGGGCCGGTAAGCCGAAGGCCCCGTCTTCCTCCCGGGTTTGGGGATTAGAACCAGGCTTGCCCTTTTCCACAGCCTCGGGAATCTCCCCTCTCTCAAAAGCTTGTTGGCAAGGTCTTGGAAGACCTTAGGCCACCTTTTGACCAGTAGCCTCGCTACCTCTGGGGGAATTCCGTCTAGGCCGGGCGCTTTACCGGTTGCCAACCGATTCCGGGCTTGTTCGACCTCCTCCAGCGTCACCTCCGGAATGTTTTCCGGGGTGACCGAGAACTCCTCGTTTTCTCTCCGCGGCTGTGCCGGAAAAAGACCGGTTACAGTCTCCCGCAGCACATCCGGGGGGAGTTTCGGGGGAGGTCTCCGGAGTTTGGCCATAACTATTCGGTACGGCAGGCCCCATACGTCGCTCTCCACCGCGTCTATCAGCTCTTTCTCCGCTCGGGCTTTACTTTTGGCGATGAGTCCTCGGAGTCTCAATCGAGCAGCCTTGTACTCCGTCAATTGGGATTCAGCTCTTGCGGTCTCTCGCTCCCCGTAAAATCCCACCCGTCGTTTTCTTTGCGTTAACCAGCTGCGTGTTCTCGTGAAAATCCTATTTAGCCTAATGCAAGCCCTGCGGGCAGCTGCGATCCCTTTGTTCCACCAGTAATTAGGAGGGTGGCGGCTCCCATGGTGTTGTGAGGGAGCAGCTTTCTCGCATGCTGTAGAGAGTATGCTAATTATTTGATATTCATCCCCCACCGTGTCTCCCAGTTGTTTGCAACCCTCGTCTATTTCAGCCACTAGAATCTTGGCGTCAAGTTTCCGCATCTGCCATCTCTTACTAGGGGGCGGGGCGAGGGCCACCTCACGGGTACTGATGGTGAAACAGATGTATCTGTGGTCACTCATGGTCTCCTCCGTCTCCCTCACCCTCCACTCTACCACCAGTGGAAAGGCCGCCTCATTGACCATTGTTAGGTCAATGAAGGCCGTCTGGCTCCCTCTGGAAAAGGTGGGGACCCTTCCGTCATTAAGAACCATTAGACTTTTTTCAGCCATCCACTCCTGTAAAGTTTGGGCCCGTCTAGTTGTGGTTCGGCTACCCCATGCTATGCTGGCTGCGTTAAAATCCCCGGTGATCACTACCCTCTTACCTGCATGTGCCCCCGCGCTCTGGGCAAGTTCCTCGAGGAATTCCCTCGAATTCCTCCTCCTCCCTGTTGGGAGAGAAGTAGCAGCTATAGATGACCCCTACCCGGTCAATCTCCAGCCAGGAGAACCCCCTCCCCGACCCCCCCGCCCCTAATCGCGAGGTTTCTCTCGGAACCCGTCCACCAGATTGCGGTATCCGTCTCTGCGTCAGATACCCAGTCTGCCTTCCGCTTGGTGATCGCTATGTTTGGCTCGGAAAGCAGGCAGAGGCCTATAGACTCTCTGCGTACTATCTCATCGAGCATGTCATGCGCCGCCCTGCAGCGGTTAAGGTTTACCTGAAGTATCTTTAACATTGGTCGGATAACGGGCCCCTACCTACTAAGTTCCAATCACCCTTTCCGTCCTCTGCTGGGATAACGGTTTTTCTTCTTATTTTTAGCCCCCTTGTCTTTATTCCCCTTTTTATTGCTCTTCTTGGTTATTTGGGCTTCTACTTGAGTCTCCTTGCCATCTACCTGTCCCTTGGCGACGCCCCTTCGGGCCTCCCGCCGCTGCTCGACTTGCTCCCTATAGGCCGGGCAAGACATCCTATCCGCTCGGTGCCCCTCTATTCCGCAGACCAGACACTTTGGTGTCGTTGCTTTGCAATTGGCTACCAGGTGGTCAGGTTCACCACATTTGTGGCATACCCGAGGCACCTGGCTCTCTGCTTTGCAGTCTTGGGCCTTATGGCCCGGCCTATGACACTTGTAGCAGTTGGGGAGCCTAATCCACTCCTCAGGTCTGCACCACCTCGAGCCCAGCTTAAGGGTCTTGCGGGAGCATATGGCTCTTGCCGCCGCCGGGGACGCCGTGACCAGTGCGTACCAAACTTCAGCTCTTCCGAGCCTTGGCTCGGTAGCTGTGATCTTGGCGCCGGCCGGAAGCTGCAAGGCCTTTTGCAGTTCGCTTTCGACCTGCTCCCCGTCCAAGAGTGGGTCAATCCCCCACAGGGCGATGGTCTGCCCCTGGTTAAGCTCTCGGCAGTCGGCCTGCATCTTCGCAGATTCCCGAATGGCCGCCGCCATTTTTTCTCCTGCGCCCTTTTCACTCTCCTCTATTCTAATTATAAGGTCACCCTCCTTACTTTTAACTACCCCCCTAACCGTTATCCCGGCGCCTTCTTGCTGCTTGACTTGTTCTCTAACACCCCGGAGAGTGTCGGCGAAGGTTTTTCCCTCTTCGACCTTAACCCTGAGGGTGCTCCTTGCTCCCTGCTCCGCCCGGGTGGTAGTCTCCGGTTTGGCTCCGGTCTTCCTTGTTTGTCTCGAACAAACCTCTAGGAGGCCACTGCCGTCGCCGGTCTTACGGCAGCAGATTTCCAGAGCCTGTAGAAACGTCTGTGTACGGCGCTCCCTTGTGACGTGCATCAACGGGGGTTTCTCCCCGCCAGCCAGCCCCAGCGCTTTTCCCACGACAGCTTGGAGCACCCCCAGGGTCGTGGTCCCTAGTTCTTCTTCCGGGTTTATCACTCCCACTACCAAGTACCGTTGAGAGGCCGCTTGGTTTCCTGAACCCTCTAAGAATTCGACGGCGTCGCTATTTTTAAGAACAGCAGCCGTCCCTGCGCTCATGTCAGCCACCGCTGCTAGCGTGGGAAACTGTGCCGCCAGTCCCTCTATTAAACCCTTATCCGAATCTGACCCTTTAGTGATAACCGCTACCCTAACCTCCCTCTGAGTGGTGAGGGCGTCAGTGGTGACCTTTAAGTGTTTAATCACCCTCTCAGGCCAGTGTCCCTTGACGACTCTCACCAGCTCTTCCGGAGTGCTTGCCCTTTCTATACTATTTTCTATCTCCGTGGCCTCTGTTTCTAGTTCCAGCTCCTTGGCCCTATCTTTATCTAGCTCCCCGTGACAACGTGCGCATAGGAGTTCGAGGCCTTTTACCCGCTCGCTTATCTTGTCTCGTTGGATGTCTTCCCTATTCTCCTGTACCCCGTTTTCTCTTAGACCCTCGAGCTCTACCCTCAGTCTGCACTCGTTTGTTCGTAGAGTTTCGACTTCCCCTCTAAGCTGTTCTATCTCTTCCTCATCAGCTGACCTAACTTCTCGGTAGGCCTTCCCTCTGTCCTCCAAGACCTTTTCTAGACGTTCCAGGGTCCTGGGGAGCTTTTGAGACAGCTCCTTGAGCTCGATCTTCGTGTTACTGGCCTTACACAGATTAGGCGTTGCCCGATTTGTTGCCGCATCACTTGAAGGACCTCTTGGAGCTGCTTTTCTCTCACAGCCTCCCCATCCCTGGCACACTTGGCGGCTTCTCCCCTTTTTGGAGATTCAATAGCCACCCTCTTCCTATTCCCTTCGACGCCCTGCGTCTCCGTTCTGTCCTCCTCGTCCATCCCCTTACTGTTTAATCTATATAATTAGTATATCTCTATATAATATATCATACATATAACATACCGTAATATATCATATATACAATATTCTTACCATATAATATACTATACTATAGCATACCATACAATATATATTAATGTATCCTATTACACACACACACCCATAAATGCATACACAGATATGCGCACATATATATATATATATATGTGCATACACATACACACATATATATGTGTCTCCCGGACTGATACCCTCCCAGCTGTTTCCTGGCTGGTGATTCTTCTTCACCCGTTGTTGAGCAGTAAATAATCACCTCTTTGCCCGTCGCGCCTCTTGGGCCGGCTTTCTTCCCTCTACGCCGATTTCTCTCCACCCCTCGCCGCTTCCCTCTCCATCCCCTCGCCTCCTACTCTTTCCACTCCTTACTGACCAACTCTCACAGAGAAACCAATATGGCGGCCCCCAGTGGCCGGAAACCGAGACTGGCGGCCCCCACGTGTATCAGCCTAGTGATCGAGAAGTAGAAATATGAAAAATTCCTACTTGGTCCGTCTGTCCTCAACAAACGCGGCCCCAACTAGTATCTGGAAGAGAGGGCTACTAAGTACAGTACCTTTGGAGGCGAGAGTGTACCGTTTCGCCGACCAGGTGGTTCTCTTTTCGTCGTCGTTGGGATCGCCGATACTGAGTGTGAACCAATTATTCTCGAAAAGTGAGCAATAAAACTCGAAAAACCACCAGAACACAACAAAACTCTGTTGCAGGCCTCCACGCACCAACGCTACAGGTCCGGCACCGGGCACCCCGGAGTAACGCGAGTTTCTCCGGTATGTACCACAGAGCTCGGCTAGACACGTCCGCACAGTTCGACTGCCAGACAGAGACGAAATGCACTACTACTTTCAGAGATCGTTTTTTCTTGAAAAAAACTAGTAGCGTCATTCAAATCTGCCGCCTTCCGTCTATCTGGGGATATAATGCCTAAGATACTCTTTGCCATACTTCTCTAGCTATTTTTGTGCACGTCGTAAATGGGCGGCTGTCCTAATCTGTGATATATAATAGTGGTGGAATAAGTTGATAAATGATTCACGACTTTATGGCAGATCGTAAAGAGACATATCAGATCCACGCGCGATGCGCTTCAAAATATTTATGTGCTGTACAATGTAGTGCTATCCACTGGTAATAATGAAAAACGTTGTTAGATCTTGCTGCCTGCGTTGGGCGAGTTCTATAAAATAGCAGGGTAACTCTGTTCGTTTCAGTTGTGTGTTGTAAGTTGTGTGTGCATTTTTTGTATTCCGGTTTCAATTTATTATTCTGTTATCAGAACTTAAGACGTAGGCGTTGTAAATTCAGTTCCGTGAATACCACATGTGATATGTATGTATATAGAAATGCCGTATTTTTTTTACAGAGCGATATAGGGAATTGTAGAGCTCGTTAAAGCAAATATGTTTTTCCAATGGGGACGCTCTTAAAGAAGTCTAGTTTTAAAATGAGAGTGAGATTACTAAATTATGCGGCACGGGTGTTGTTACCCTGCAGAGGAGCATAAAATGTGCTTTGTGAGATACTTCTGCTGCCCCTAATACGTCACCGACTAGAAGATGCGACATAATCGTGTAGAAGAGAATTCTCAAACAATGTTTATTATATTAGCTTTCCCCTTTAATACCTTAAAATCATACCGCTACGATCATCCACAGCGCTAGACAAACTAACACATTTAACTAAATGCGCAGTTCATGATCTTTGTACCAAATTTATGACAATCATGTGGTTGCTAAGTAATTAAGATTTTCCAGAGGGCATGTCGAGATTGAGTGCATGCATAAATTCCCTACTCCATCTTACAGTAACTGCTCGAAGGTACTACCATACATATTTGGTAGCGACTGCAGAGATTTCATTGCAAGTCTTGAAATAGGCCATGCACAGTTCAAACCAGGCCTCAGCAGCAGACTCCAGGCGACCACTTCTTCACGGGACTCGATCGGAGTTTCGTAGGCGAGAGGTTTTAGTTGTGTCGCAGTACCGTCCGCAGGACACTAAAAGCCGAAAGACTATATCCGTATCGACGACCGCAAGTTCAGGCTCTGCTGGATCCAGATTATAAGTCACGGGGCGTCTACTGTAGCTGGTTTCTGTTGCAAGTAGAAATCATTATGGAGTTTCTTGCTCTTGTGCATTTCAGCAATAAAGCGTGATTGACGCAGGACGGTGTGTTTAACAGGCACACCACCCATCATTGATAAAGTGAGAACCCGCATATGACTTACCAGCGTGGACACCAGAGGCGTTCCTTCGTGAATGTGTGGGCTGGTGTGGAAAACAACTAGGCTGGTGTGGTAAACAACTGGGTGTGTGGGCTGGTGTGGTAAACAACTCATAGGCCCACATATATTTCCTAAGAGGTTAGATTCGAATATTTAAAGGCTCTCGTCCACGAGACTCTGGTCGAGTGTCTTGAAGAGCTGGTCGCCAAGATTACCTCTGCTGCTGGGGCTGTTCGAATAACTCCTGGCATATTCCGAAACGCCCACCAAAATCTCTGCGAACGGTACCGAATATGCCGAATGGATTACGGAAGTACGCTGTAAATGATTTTAGGGTTATGATTTGAATGTATTGAAGGTGAAAGTTAATAAAATAACTTAAACATTGCAAATTCTCTTCTAGACAACCATGTCGAATCTTCTAGCCGGCGTTGTATGTCCTTATTTTTGTAGTTTCTCTATAAGATGACTGGTTGTCTCGCAATCGCACATTTTGTTGCTTTTACGTCAGGCAACATATACGCTGATGACATAGCGGTCGCTCATCACGACCTGGGTGCCATCAAGCGCATCAATTCTCTGACAGAGGTGTTCCTTGGCTCAAAAGGGTTGGAAATAAACCCTGTGAAAAATGCTTAGCTGTTAAATTGAGAAGAGGAGGTCGATTGGCAGCCAACGACGTTATACATATGACGTTGCGGCGGCCAATCTTTGGAATTCGGTAAGTCTTTCCGGTATCTGGGGCTTTATTATACTGCGACGACCTTCACTGCTTACATCGCCAAGACAGTGGCACGGCCCTAGTCTCTCTTTATGGAGAGGTAGGCGACGTCCGGCGACTGTCCGCCCCGACGGCAGTGGCACTCTTCTACTTCAAGATTGTTCCCATGCTGATGTACGGTCTTAACAGAGTATGGGAGCACTTCACTCGGGCAAACTGTAGTTTGCTTGAAAGGTCTTTTTGTTTGCTCTCTCAAATAACATGCCGCGAGCAGCTGACAACTCTATAATTGTTTATGTTATATGCATATTTAATTTGAGTGAAATAAATATGATGATGATTATGTCAGGCAACAACACTAGTGTCACAGATTTTAGTAATTTTACTCTCATTCCGATACAAGATTTCTCCGAAATTCTCTTTTAAAAACAATATTTGCTTTAACGAGTTCTATAGTCCCGTATATTGCTCTCGAAAAAATATCCGGTTACCCTATAAATAAATAAATATATACACTATGGTAATCGTACCGCTGTTAAAGCGAAAAAGAAACCAGTCTTGCAACACAAGCTGACTGAGAGCGAATGAATGAAGAAGAGTAAGCTCTCCGATTATCGGTGGTCAACGGCCTACCAACATGAACACTTAGCGCTCCGCCGGCCGCAAGAGCGGATCTAAGTCACGCGCTGCTTAAAAACAGCCGTTGACCATAGGCGACGTTTCCTTAGACAGCTTGCTTGAAACGGGGTCTTGAATGGAATGGGGCTCGCCAGGCAATGGACCCTTGTGGCAGAAGAGTACAACGGAGGCTTTGTTGGATTCTTTGCCGACCACGACACCGACGACGACAACAAAAACCGACAACGACAACGCCGGTAGCGGGCCACAGAAAAAGCCGTCCTATTGGAGGTTGTGGCCTTCTTTCGTGCCGTTTCCTTCTCTTTTCAGGCTTTGCCCGACGGCCGGCTGGGCGTCCAACGATCCGCACTTTGAACCATTTTGGCCTTCCGGACGATTTAACGCCTATGAAGTACTCGTCTGCAGACATTGCAGTCAGCCATTAGATAATATGTTCTCTGGTAGCGTGCGGCGGGCTGGTCAATAGACGCAGTGAACCCGGCCCCCCGGCTTTCGCCCGAGCACGCTGGGTCGTATGGGTGTAGGGCGTATGGCGTGGCCCTGCTCCGGCAGTTAAACGCCGTAACCTCATCCCCCTTCTGTCCTGCGGAGGATTTCTTCATGCGAACCGCAATCGCACAGCGACCGCGTGACCACGTGGTCCTGAACAATTATCTGTTTGTCCTCTGGTGGCGACTTTTGTCGCTGTTGTCGCACTTCTCTGTCATCACCACCTACCTTGTCTTCCACCGCGTGCAAGAGTTTATTCGTTGTTGAAAATACGCTTCTTTTTTTCATTCGATTTGTTGTTTCTATGCTGTTATCGTGTAGCTGTCAGTTAATCAGTCCGCCGGTCAACCGCTCATCGCCGATAAACGCCGGCGCTACTATGTCACTGCCAGTGATTCCGGTAACAACGGAACTAACAGTGTGACGATAACCCACAATGACGACGACGACGTATCCGACGACAACGACTTTTCCAACAACCATCTTTCTTTCTTTTTTTCACCTCAATCCGTTCCACAACCTGATCGGACTCACGGAAGCAGAATAGTGGTGCAAACAGTCGAATGTGTAGAGCAGTAACACCACCATTTTAGCAGTAGTGTTCGAGATACGACTGTGGTCGATCGACTTCCGTTTCGGTGAGTGAGCCTAGAACCGCTTCATTCACCCATACGCCGTTCCGTGGACATTGACAATAGCACGCACGTACGCAAGAGATGGCCTGAGAGGGAAAAGTGTCAGTGCCAGTTCAGTGTGCTGAACTGTGTACGTTGCGCCTCCCCCCGCGCCGGCTATTGACTGCCCTTTCCGCTCGCTGATTCGTTGCCAGTTTAGCTAAAACGGCAGCAATGCATTGTCGACTAGTCGATAACTTTGATTTGATCGACAGCACAATGAATGAAAGAGATAGATGACCGGCCGCTCTACCCTGGCCGCTCTTTAGAAGCGATCTTGGCTTCGAAGACTTGCAGAGTTAAGGATTAATGTCACTGCAAATAAAAGATCTAGGAGAAGCTTTCATAAAGCAGCAACCGCTAGCGTGCCGGTGTTATTCATGTGGATCGCAAGCATACAAGCTTGATGACAACTCTTACCGTGAGAGACAGCTATACATAGGTAGATGGTGTCAAGCCTTAATAACCATATATATATATATATATATATATATATATATATACATACATACGTATATACAGGGGAGACAATTCTTTACACCCCGTGATGAGTAAACAAAAAAAAATATATTTATATATATATACATATATACATACAAACATATGGCTCAGGAAGGCTCGAAGACATAAAGCAAATAAATGGTAGTGGTGTGTTGGTCGTGTTCTACGCGACGAACACGAATATCTCGCCAGTACCCGCGCGTTGCACAACGCAGTGTATGCACAACGTACCTATCTGTCCGGTGCGACGATCCCGCCCACCTTTGCGGGCGGTATCTTTGCCACGGCCCGCGTAATCTGACGACAACGTTATCAGAGCTTACTATCTGTCGACGACTACGTTTAGTAATCGTTATAACCTTTGTCGTCGTCGTTGTTGTTGGTGTTGTTGTCACAGGAGCAGAAGCTGGACTAATAGCAGCCGACACCACCGAACTGCTTGCTGCACCTAGTCGCGCGTTTTGTCGGCGGTTGCCCGACAGATGTCTCATTATTATATGCTTATACACTCGCACGAGCAGACGGACGGCACAGTGGCGTGTTAGCTCATAAAATATGGCCGCACAGAAATATATTTATAGATATATATATATATATATATATATATATATATATTATATATATATATATATATATATATATATATATATATATATATATCTATATATATATATATACGTCTAGATGCAGCCGAGATTGTGTGTGCATGTTTGCACAGAAGATTAGGACCCCAATGCGTTCTCTCTCTCTCACTCTCTCTGTCCTCTAAGCCAGTTACCATGACCACTACTACTACTACGTCAGTCGCTAACCACTGTGACTAGGATTTCAACTACTCATCTTGCCACGACTATTGTTACCAACCGGTCCGGCTACCACCACCACTGCCTACGTTGCTACGCACCTGAATGTGGGCTCTCTTGGCGTCGAGTTCGTCTCATTCGCGGCATCTCCATGAACAAATCCGACAGCCAAACGACGCTGACACCGATGTCAATTTCAGGCCAGATGTGTGCGTGCACCACTGATCCTCGTGGCCGCTATATAAACATATATATATATATAAATATATATAATCGATTTGTATTATAGTTTATAACCACGCTGCTTGGGTATTAATAAGAGAAAAAAAAACAAGAAAAGAGAAAGATCAAACGGCAAAAGAGGACTGCACAAAAGAGATCTGTCACAAACCAAGACTAACACTAGAGCTCTGCCTCAGGACGCCATGTAAAAAAAGAAAGGCAATAAAAAATAATCAACGTATTCCATGGGAGCTGGCAGTTCGCATAAAATAAAATTTCCCGTTTTAGCTTTTTTTTGGAATGGAGAGTAAGGACATAGAGAGGTCGTTATTGGGTGACTTTTGGTTACTGCCTGCTATCTGAAACAACGCTTAATTAACAGTTTACCTGCCGGCCCCGGTACTAATACATTTTTCTTTCTCCATTTCGATGGGCACACAAGCAGCACTCTGCGTTTAGAGATACAGTCTAAGGTTGTTAAATTTACCTGCACACTACGAGCATATTCCGTGTCGTCATAACCATAGTGGCTACGGAGAAACTAGCAATTATTTTCTAAGCAAAATTCTTAACATCGAGTACGATAAAACACCTATATGAGAGCAAGCCTCTCTACAAGCGAGGGTGGTTCCAGGATCGGAAGGGCTACGGGCCAGGCCCCTACCTGCTACGTCGCTTCCCTTACTTCCCGTAGTCACTGGTCGGGGAAGCTATGCGGTCAGAAATTAACACAAGACAACCAAGCAAATCATGCCATGAGAGGCGTGGATGATCCGAATACGAATAGAACGTCCTAATTAGTATGCGCTGATAAATAATAAACAAAACCATACAGATCGGGCATATGCGTAGGACGTGACGGTCTCATGCGCGGTGGCCGCATCGCATTCCATTTCAGCCTAGCCACGACGCGAAGCGGAAAATTCGGAAGCCGTGAAAATAAGTAAAGATTCTCAACTGGCTTGTAGATACAGTTTTAAACCTATAGCAATGGAGACACTGGGACCCATTAGTAAACGAACTTACTTGTTCCCTCAAAAGGTGGCTAAGCGCACTCAATTGATCACAGGATGTCGACGCAAAACACAGTTTCTGATGCAGATTCTGTCTGCCGCGTAAACGCCGCACTCATTGCAAGCGCCATGGGCTGAGTCAGGTTACAATGCAAGAACGATCGCATTATCTAATTTGACGTGAGTATAAAAATAGAGCTAGACATATATTTCGCAGCTTGGCTGGCCCAACCGGCTTTAAGCCCTCAGGTCTGGAATGGGTCTTCTTGGCCCACTTTGTTCATCCGTTGTTTGCATCACCATGTCTTCGTCCGTCGCGATCATCTTAGTTGCTTGCTACTGGAGTCTGCTCTGCTTACTCTTTTTCCCTGAGTTACCTTGGTAGTTAACTAGCACTAGTGTCATCACGTTGACCGTTAGCTTCCAACGTATGCACAAGCAACCAAAACGTATGCTGAATACTGAGAAATTGCGCATCCATCAAAGGTCACCAGCAAAAAGGGGCGCTAATATAATGTCGTAGACTGTTGTTAGCGTTAGAAGTACTAGCTTTTCTAGCAACAAAAATAACAACAACACTAGCAACAGCGACAACACGAGCAACAGCGACAAAACCACTTGCAGCAAAAAGCGAGCTGCACTAGAACCAGTATATAGTCGGCGTATACTCTGTGGGGAGCCGGCAACGGAGTGCCACAGACAGACACGCCAATGTCGTCAGTAGCCATAAGCCAACCACAACCCCCCGCCCACACGATTACGTTTGGAAGTGATGAGACGTTTGGTGAGGCGATTAGCAGGCTGAAAACCGTGCTCTCAGTGATCGTTTGCCCGTCAAGAAGAGACATTGAATGGTTCCTCTCTGATGTTCTGGTCTACTCGGTACCCTCTCGCTTTGCCGTTCCGCCCCTGCACCGGCGATGTCACGACAAAATGTCGCCAGGCGATTAACACCCGGCCCCACCACATTCAGGCGGTAGTACAGACACGGGTGGTAAACGCATATGCCTGCTTCTAGAGACCCAGTATAAATATATATATGTATATTTATACTGCTTATATATATATATATTTATACTGCTTTATATATATATATATATATATATATATATAGTACATTGGCACATCATTGGATATGTCTTTTGTTCATGCCGACATTTCACCCACAACGTACAAAAACGACTGCTGTCGATACACAGATAGATAGATACATCGTACTAACTGCCCCGCAAACTCTGCCCCGCAAACCCTCACCCTGCAAACGAGGGTGCGGAACGGGACGGAGGGGCGGATGGCTGAGTGCGTTGTCTATATACATAGTTGTCGTGGAGGTCGTCGTTTCCACAGTAGTAGTAGTAGTAGTAGTAGTAGTAGTAGTAGTAATAGTAGTAATAGTAGTCGTCGTCGTCGTTGCTTGCACTCTCTATCTCTGCCCATTTGCCACAGGCAAGCAAAAGAAAAACCGAAAGAGGTACAGGGCCTAGCTGGGCCTATTGCTACGGATGCTGCACCACCACCGCCATCATTATTTGCCGCTTCTGCTTCTGCAGCTGCTACTGCTGCTGTTGCAGATGATGTCGCTGATGTACAGTATTAGTTGTTACTCAACTGTATGACCTTGTTCTACCATCCACCCACTCTCCCGCCCGCCTATGCCTGAAACAGCAGCGTCAGCGACAGTAACAGCACAAGTAACAACAGCAGCAGCAGCAGCAACAGGAACAACACAATAACACAATAGCAACAACAACAGCAACAACAACAACAACAACAACAACGATTTGTGAAAAAACGATTCCCTCCTGGAATCTTTTTTTCGGAGCTCGCTCCACCCGTGACAGAGTAGGTGAAAGACAATCTTCATAGAAATAGATCCATGCATGCATGCGATCAAAGGTAGTCAGTCGTCGGGAAGGTGCGCGATGTTTGTTCGCCAAGCATCCAACTAGGTGGTGCAGTTTGTCGACACAGCACACCACAGTAGAAAACGGTGTGCTGCCGCGGCGCGTCTACACAGTATTTATGGATGGATGGATAAATTAATGCATTGGATTGGCAGGCATAGAAAAGTACAGAAATCCGTAGCGGCTAAGAAGAGAAGAGGAACCCACGCGACATTGGCGATGGCAGCGACAGAACAAAGAAAAGAACGAAGTAGTGAAGCGGGCCTAGTCTTCCACGGCCAGAAATGACATTGAAGTTGGCGGCGTCTTTTTTCCTTTCTTTAAGACGACGATGAGGTTGACCTGTAGCCATGTCGCCGTTTCTGCAGTAGGAGTAGCAAAAAGTTATTTTGTCGCACATAGGCCGTATAGATGACAACGAATGGTAATGATTATGACGGTAATGAAGATGATGCTGGTGAAGGTGATGACCTTGATGTTGAAGTTGGGTGATGCTACCGGTGGAGGTGACAAGACGCCGTAGATGTTACACGAGTACCCCAATGAAGGCTAGTTGCGGCAGACACCGATAAACGGCTGCTAACCGTCTGGTGATGTCTTCTACAAGGAACAGGCGTCGTTTGCTCGTTATCTGTCGTCGAATTGCACACACACAAACACCCTCGGCGCTCCCCTGCGCCCCCATGCGCCCCTCAGCGCCCCCATGCGCCCCTCAGCGCCCCCATGCGCCCCTCAGCGCCCCCATGCGCCCCTCAGCGCCCCCATGCGCCGCCGTGTGCCACAAACGAGGGAGACGGCTAGGAAGTGGGGACAACTTGCAGTTCTGGATTCTTTCTTATCTTTCTCGTCCAACTTCTACTTATTCATCCTTTTTTTCCACTCTTATCCTCGTTTTTCCACTTTTTTCTCAGTCGTGGTCATAGACCAAACAAACCGCGACCAATACTACAACAAGCAGCTGCAGTACAAGAACGTGAGTTGATAGACTAGCTGCAGCCCAGCAGCGAGGGTAACCTCTAAGTGCCCTCGGCACCCCGCAGTCTTCGACGTGTCTGCGCCCGAAACCCTTTGCGAACCCACATTTCCCCACTACGTTCGCAATGCTGCTCGACGTAACAAAATGTGTAACGTTGGTGCTTCGGTGACTGTTGTGGTTCGGTGGTCACAGCAAGATGAGCTTCCGAAGCAGGTTGTGCTCTCTCTCTCCCTCTGACACATGCTATCTCTCTGGTCTAGCTGAGGTTCGTTATATGATGCAAGGCAGTCCACTATTCTTTCAGGAAAAATAAATATATATATATATTATATATATATATATATATGCTTGGATGTATCAGTGCAAAACCGTACACGGGCATTAGTCTAACGAAAAAAATGAAGTCATGGTCATCGCACATGCTACAATTATGTATATATATATATATATATATATATATATATAACTATAACCTTGCGCGGCACACAAGATTCTATATGGAAAGCAGATAAGATCCTATAAGAAGAAAGCTTCCAATGGAGGGATTCATCGATGAATATGCTACAAGCGCTGACTTGTGACCGCACAGTACTGGAGTATCCTAAGGATAGCCCAGGGATAGCAGATAGGGAGTTCTGCTGTTCATATCGTGAATATCAACAATTATAATACAGGTTTATTTCACCAGAAATTGGTAGATGCTACCTAAAATTCATATTGGCTAATAACATCTTTCACTACTGCATGCATTGAACCAGCTTCCATTTCCTTGCATTGCAGTATGTGGTATCGGTCAATATTACATGTGCCACAATATTGACATACACAATCTTCAATTTCAAAGCAATACCCTTTTAGGCATATATATTGGTGGTAGCCATGCCAGGTAAGTCTGCAGAGTACCCGTCTGTTCACTTGCATTCCCTGCTTCCAACGGTCTGTCGTGAATGCAGGCCGTCAGTGAAATTCTCTATGGCAAAGCTCAAATTACGCTTTTCTCTGTATGCGCGATACTGCTCTACGACGAGTGGGCTAAAAACGTATTTGTCCAGGATAAGATCTTCCACAAGCTTCGCTCTTGGCATAGTTCCATCGCCAAGGTTGTCGATGCGTTACGCGGCAGTCCGAGCATATATTTCACAAAATTTGCTTTTATTTTGTCTATCTCTTTAATGTTGTCTAAAATTAAGTTTGGTGGCAATGGCCCGAAGGCAGTAAGTTATAATCGGAGCTATTTTTATCTTAAAAAGGTTCATTCCAGTCTTAATGTCAATTTGGGTAGATCTTCGAGTAGCGTCATGGCCGATACTGCTTTTGCACGTTTGTTCTCTATGTGCTTTGTAAAAGATAGGCCAGGGGGTCAAGATTACTCCGAGATAGCTAAATTGACTTACTAATTCAATATTTTGGTTATTGACCCTGATGATGTGGTCAAGACTGGCGTATCGACCTCCTCGGGAAAATTCGAAGAACTTTTGTCTTGGATATATTAATTGTCAGCTTATACTGTGCGCACCATTGGCTCATTTCATTCAGGTAAAACTGTAGATGTGGTCTTGACTTGGCCATTATGATGAGATCGTCAGCGTAGAATACATGCGGGGCTTTAGCATTTCGAAGTATTTGGCTTAACCCTGTGACATAAAGGATGAATAAGAAAGGGCTTGCCGTGTCGCCTTGTGCTAGCCCAATTGTCTGTTTTACTTCTTGCGCAATACAGTGAGGCCCATTTCTGATTGTGATATAGTTCGCAGTGAGAATGCTTCTCATTAGGTTGAACATTCGGCCTTTGATGCCAAAATGCTGTCGCATAATATCCAGAAGGCAGTCTCTAGGCACACTATCAAAAGCAGTTTTGAAGTCAACAAACGCTGCGTAGGTCATCTGTCCGTCGTTGGAACGTTCCCGCACGTGACGAAGGACTTCCCTGAGAGCTCGTTCAGTTGAGCGACCTTCCAAGAACCCATTCTGTTCCGTTGGTATTAGGTCTTTACATTTGCTGTATAGTCGAGTCACAATTAGTGAGGTTAATATTTTGTAGACTACGCTAGTTAATGCTATCCCGCGGTAGTTCGCTGGGTCTGTGGCGTCGCCTTTGTTTTTGTAATTGGTTGGCAGGTAGCTTCGGCGCCATTGCTCGGGTATGTGCCCTTGTTCTAAGCATACATTAAACAGCGCTGTTAGCTTTGGGCTATGTGCTCTATTCCCTGCTTAAGATGTTCGTAGTAAATATTATCAGGAACCTGATGATTTTCCGTTTTTCTTCGCTGTATAGCCATTCGAACCTCCCCTTCCGTAAAGTCTTCCCAGTCAGGCTCTATATGGGGTGCGTGTTCATTGTCAGGCAGTTGACATCGTGGCTTAGTAGCGTTGTGAAATGCGAGACCCATTCTTCGTCGTTTATTAGTGGTTTGCTAGCAGCAGGTTCTCTTCGGTAGAGGATCCATGGTTTCTGGATGCTTTCTTTTACTGTTGTGTGCGCTGCGCG